>KK502412.1:2149091-2249169 GCA_000688735.1 Glossina austeni | reverse complement strand
TTTTTTTTTTTTTTTTTTTTTTTTCTCGGTTTTGGTTTTTTGGGGTATTTTTTTTTTTTTTTTGTTCAATTGAGTGACACGCTGAAGTTGGTTGTGAAGACACCAACGACAGCATGAAGACTGAACTTTCTTCGATTTATTGCAATTTAATTTTCTTCTACTTCTGATGAGTGTTCTCGAAAGTTCTGTTCAACGCGTTTGCAAACGCGTGTGTGTGCGTGCGTGTCCGTGTGTAGTAACACGTCACTCTAAAGCACAATTAAGAACTCAACGAAATGCATGTGAAACGAAGAATTGACTCGATTTTCTAATTTGAAAATAAAGATGACCGTGCACCTCTTCTTCTTCTTCTACTTCTTTTTCTATTCAGCGAATCATGAGCAGATGATTGGATGCGTTGTAAAAATAGGGCCCAATGCGAACACAGAGTTGATGATTAGTGTAGATTATTGGTGTTTGCAAGAATTTCGATCAGCGTCTTTTGCAGGTAAAATTGAGGAAGAAATAGGAAACAGCAGAGTGCATAATGGTTGAGTTCGATGACTTAGACCTTCCTCTAATTCCTTCCTCT
Organism: Glossina austeni; assembly: GCA_000688735.1. Lineage (NCBI taxonomy): Eukaryota > Metazoa > Arthropoda > Insecta > Diptera > Glossinidae > Glossina > Glossina austeni. Next base: position 2,248,598 of record KK502412.1, on the reverse strand, counting down.
AATTCCTGCCAATTCATTACGTTTGTTGTTGCTTATGCCCACGAAATACGGCGAGAAGCTTCGAAGTGTTTCGCGTTCCAATTCGGGTATTTTGGTTTCAACGCTTTACAAGGGGCGACACGAATGGACTGAAAACGTCATTTTTGGGGCACTTGTTGCAAGAGTTGTTCAGTATGCACTGGTGCAGCTCACATGTTCAGATCGGTATGCAGTATGGTGTGGCACGCGGTTTCGCAATGCTGCAGAAGTGCAAAAATGGGCCGGTGAATGAATCGCAACCAGGCCAATGTAAGTTCTTTCAACATGATATCGCCGCGTTGTCAAAAACCAAAGCCAATTGTTGGACAAAATGATGGAAAATATTTTGATTAATTTACGTTTTGATTAATAATTTTTCTCAATAAATTCCTTTTTCAAGCGAATAAATGATCAAAACTTTTGCAAACATCTGACAGATTCTTATGTGTGTTCCTTGACGCTAGACGTTCGCACTTTTTCCGTCTTTTCGCCTCCGACACGATCACTTATACTGTTATTATTCTTGAGATTTATTATTACATTTCTTGATGCGCTCTTGTTGTCACTTAACAATAATTTTTATATTTTTATTTATTTGGTTTGATGTTTGTGCGTTGTTGTTAATTTCATCGTTATGTTTGGAGAAATTTTTTCTTTTCTTTAGAGACTGTTTTTGATTATCATTATATTTAGCATATGTGTTGTGTTATTATCATCATAATTATAATTATTATTACCTTTCGCTTAATTATTTCATTAGTTTGAAAAAGACCCAGCGAAGAAGTTTAACCATACGGCCGGAACAGCTATTTCAAATAGAGAAATCATAACGGAATGACGGAATGGATCAATTAAAAAGTGAAGACCAAGGATTTTATTTTTTTTTTTTATTTTAAATAGACAAACAATGCCTTATGGGGAAGACATTCGAAAAGATATCATTTGGATGGAATTCTTGAGTTCTACAAATGCCTAAAATGTTTCGATGGGCATACCTTGAATGTGTCTGGCACGCACAGGTACATAAATCACTACATCTGTCACATTCCGTCTTTGATTTTTTTTCTCAAGCCCTAGTGTTAAGGTTTACAAAGTGCCACTAGGCTAGAGGACAGATCTGCTAAAAATAAGATTACATCGACTACTGGAATATAATATGCATAATAGATATGTGTGCAGGATTGACAATGATTTTGGTGACGCCGCCATTTTTTTAGTTTCTTCAACAAGGGGAAAAGCCGAGTTTCATGGGTTAATTAAAAGTTCCTTGTTAAGGGACAAACTCATGAAAGCAATTTATTGGTGGTTTACTGGACAACGGTGACGGTGAATACAACTGACGCTTGAAAGAGGCGACAAGACAGGAACTGAAAAAAATGTGAAAAAATATTCTCGATAATTGAAAGGCAAAATTACAAGACATCGCCTTCCATCCTAAAGCTATTAAAGGGCAATGCACCAGAATTAGGCGAGAGAAGGTTGTTTTCCCAGTGGATATATCGTTTATTCTCAGTATTCACAGTGGAGGAAAAGCATTGCATTACAAGTTGACGGTCGCAATGAAAAAGTTGAAGTTGATACATCATCGATCATATTCCCTAGATCTTACCCTAATCTCTCTATATTCGAAACACATTTATTATCCGTTAACAAATGTCAAAAAGATACGGATAAGGTGAAAAGAGTTGGATCAAATGATGAGGTTACAGTGGAGATTGAAGAGTATTTTGAAAATCATGGCAAATCGTTACATATAAATAGCGTCGAAATGTCAATCAAGCGCTGGACCGATTGCATGACTCTTGAAGACGGCTATGTTGATAAGACCAGATTGTCGAATTTTGAAGAAAATTAGATTCAGGAATTATTGACCGATGTGTGATAGTATGAAGTTTACGGCCATTGTAGAGATTGCTGCAGTGGTTAAGCCTATGTCGCGTCCTTTCATAAACGAATCACTTTTAAACTGTTCTTAATAATGCGCTTGTAAACGTTAAAGTGTTTGTGTCTCTACAACTTAAACAAGAGGCAAAAAGGCGTACCAACAGTGGTATGAATATATGCGAATAGATAGAACAGATGTTCTTATGCAGCGGAATGGGCGAGAGGAACGAAGGAGTAAATAGTGAAGTCCATGAATAAATGAGTAGATTGATTCCCAGCGGACCGACAATTAGTTGATGGACGGATAAGAGAGCGAATTATGAGAATGATGGGAGGCAGAGAGAGACCGATTGCTAAACTTAGGTATAGACATGAAAAAGGAACGAACAGATAGAGAGAAATATGGTAGAAAAAGGCGGCCGATAATTGGATCGCTCGACAAGTGGGAATGAGTTGCACAAAATATTTTCACAAGTTTCTCTAGTATTGAGGAATTGCTTCTTCATATATATATATATATATATCTTTTGAGATGATTAACATATTCTTCGGCAGCTCTTTGCTCGCTATGAAATTTTGTATAGACGCAATATTATGTTAGAGGACTTTACAAGAAGTATATATGAACGTATGTATGTAAATATATTGAACTATTTCAAGTTTATCTGTTTACGAATTAAATTGAAAATTTGTTAAGAAATTCCACAATCAAGGTTAGAGTTGTTATATAACTTTTTTTATATATATATATATATATATATGTATCTACTTTTTCGTTTTTTTATATATTATTTAATAAACCCTTCAGACAATGTGTTGAATTAATTATCGAGTACCATAAGCATACAAAGATAGATAAGTGGAAACGTTGAGAATAATTTTTTGTACTCTCTAGAGTCGCATTCGTAAAGCTAATGATTTATTAGCAATTGAATGTGATTGACAAATTAAATGTTTAATAATATGTACGAGTGTTGGTATTAAATAAACAATTTTGTATTATTTGACACAAACACATACCATAATACATATCGACACTTCAACACATGTACAGATGTTAGCACTATGTATGCGCTGTGTATGCGCTTAACTACATATTTATTGATTGTTAATATCATAGATTTCTTTCCTCCTCTTTTTTTCTTTTTTTTTTTTTGTGCTTTATTTTTTGTTTTTTTTGTTTTTTGTTTTTTTTCGTTTAATATATATAATTAAGTTGTCAATTGTTAGTAAGAAGGCTTGCTTGACAATTTGTACTAGACAGCTAACACTTAAAAGGGAAGTAATAAATAATCCGCTTAGATAATATAGATGAATAATACACACACACACATATTTATATGTTAACACATGCATTCACTCGTACACACATTAAACGATCGTACTTACATATTGTTTGCATATTTTTAATAATATGTTAAGTCAACTGACCTAATATCGCCAAGTTAGCGGTAAAACAATAACTTGGAGAAAAATTCGAATTTTCGGAGAGTGTTTGTGTTTAAAATCAATTGACTAAGTGAATTGATAATCCCAAGGAGTCTTCTTATGCATAATAATTTCTCTTTCGTTTCGCATTTCTACCTTTTTCTTCTTCTTCATCTTCTTCTTCTTTTTGTTCACCATAACCGCTTAGATGAGATGTATTTTTTATTTATTTTTTTTTTTTTTTCATAAATGTCTCTTGTAACTCGTAACATGGTTTATATTGTCTGTCCGATTGTCTACGTGGGTGTTTTGTTAATGGTTTTTAAATGTTTAGCGGTAAAATAAAATAAAACGCTTACAACAATATAAAGCAAAAACAATTTGCATTGTCAGTTCGAGGTACTTAAAGTGCAAGCAAAGAGAGGATATGTTTGCATGTTTTTGCCGGAGGAGCAATTTCCTAAAAACATTAACCAAAAACATAAAATATTTCAACACAACTTTTTTAAAACTTTTTTGTTAGTAACATAGTCTTTTTTGTTTCTGTTACTTTTGTTTTTTTTTTTCTCTTCTTTGGCGTTTTTTTGGCGTTTGCTAGAAACTGAACAACTTTGACTAATTGCGAGTTGCGTTCGCATTTTTACTTAGTCTCGGTTTCCAGTGTAATTGAGATGCTGTTCGTTAGCAACAAATTGATGGCCATTACGTGGTATATTGCAGTGTTATTTATTAACGAAAGAATATGTCTATCTCGCTCTATTCGAGCCACCATTACCCATGAAAGTTGCATCTGGTTGGATCGGAAAGAAAGAAATCATCACATTCGTCTTGCTTGACGGAAAAAACATAAAATTCTAACTTAAAGTTTTGAATTAAGGAATTTACGTAATCTTAAGAGCCAGAATTAAAAAATAATCGCCATAAATTTTCTTCATATACGGGCTTAATATGAATACAAAAGCGAATTGAAAAAACTCAAGCCCAACTTCTCTATGTCAGACGAAAAGTTGTAATGATTTCGAATTAAGTAGACAGAGATATAGATAAACAGATGCAACTAAAACCATACCCATACTCATACATACATCAAATATATATACGTACGTACGTATGCTGAGACATCGAATACATCTGCAGAACGATCGATTGTTAAAAAACTACAATTCGTTGTAAATGTCGGCTGAAGCAAACATCTGGTAAAGAAAATTCCGTCGTTTGAAGAAAAATAAAAGACGCCACAGACTTGAGAATCGTCCCTTTAGGGAAGGATTCTCTTAATCTTCGCCCACTCAGTATCGAACTGTTCGCAATAATGTCAGTGAAACTTGATTATGACAGCAGCTTGAGCAGGATTTTTAGATAGTCAGTGCTTTGGATTATATTCAAGGAAACTCTTGCTCTACACGTAATGGCATTACACGTCAGTCCAATGTCCGCCGCTTATTAGTTAACTAAAATAAAGAGGTAGAAAGTCTATAGTACGCTACAACATCGTATTGTCACTCATGCAATGACTTTACAAAACAAAGCTTTGTATGAAGGATGGCCGGAAAGCGATCCGATACGGACCATTTTCAATAGCGTTCATCCTTGGACCACAAGAGATGCATTGGACAAGGGTTGATCAAAATATCTCGAAAATTACGGTTTGTAAGTTGAATACAATAAAAGTATGCCGACAGACGGCCAGACGGACAAGCGTAATAAATTTTTGAATCGAACGGTATAATCAAAGATGGCTCTATTTGCAATTCATTCCGAGTGCTGCATACATCCACACAGACTTGCAATATCCTCGTATCGCCACTTGTGTAGGGTACAAAACTAATTAACATCGAAGGAAAGAAAGGACGTTTAGTTAAATCTGAAACAACGCTGGCCGAAAAAAGCTCTTGCAGGGAATTTGGAACATACGCCTTAACATTTCCAGACTAACACTTGTACTCGGCGCTACGAAACGATGCGAACAAACTGCTGCCTAGATGTGCTTCTGTAATTACAGCCTGTAGGACTTTTAGTGAAACGAAATCAAAACACTCGTGGAGAGTTTCAGAAAATTTAAGCACACATTCATTCATTCATATTGGATTCGATTTTCACTTCAAACTTAAACATAAGGCGGATATTTTTTCTGCGAAATTTAAAATTCAGTGAAAGCGAGCGGACCCAACTCGACTACAACAGATGCATTTTTTACATCTTAGACCTCGATGTCTAAACTAAAAGAAAGAGAAAGAATGCGTTTGGGCCAAAAAAGGCGATATTTTTTGCAATAAAATCAAGTGGTAACTGGAATATTTTAACCAACTGTAACCGTTTTAACTTATTTACGTTAGCGTGATTGATACTTTTATTTGTGTTCTTTGAATACTTGAGCAAGATTTCTTGAAAACACCTTCACAAGCATTTCATTGTATGTATGTCCGGTAATACATTAGTTCACGATTTTTTATGGTCAAAACTTGATTACGTACAAAGTCGACTTGATTGCACGGACATACATGATTGCTTTAGGCTGGAGTTCAGAAAAAAAGAAACCAAAAAAAAGAAAAAAAATGACTTGCACATGGTTATTAACCAAACAAACAAACACATTTTACTGACATATGGTGTCAATGGTTTGCATAAAACTCTTACGAACTCTGAACTTTGCTTATAGCATTGCAACGTTTAAGCCGACGGCCAAACGAACGAGTTTTTAGATTAAAAGAAATATTTTGAAAAAAATTTCATAAATAATTTTTCTACTGCTCTAATACGGGCATATTGGGTTGATTTAGTGGCACAAAAAATATACAAACATTCCTTTAATGTATTCTCTCACGATTTAAAAATAGCCATAAATATATTTTGTTTTTTGTTTTTTTTTCTTTTTTCCTTATATGAAATATTTGATAAGAATTCGGTTTTATCCCAAAATTAATGAAATCTTTTTCATTAACACATTTGTATAGAAAAAGCCAAGACGCACTGTCAAAACACGATCAGTCAATGGTTGGCTTTCTTGTTGTTTTTTTTTTTTTTTTTTCATTCATAAAAAATTAACAACAAAAAACAGATAAACTCAGTTAAAAATTTTAAGGCTTACGTGTGGCATGTCAACATAAATAAGCAAAAATAAAACAAACGGTAAAAAAAAAATACTCAACAACGTAGATGAATGAACGTAAAAGAAAAAAGTCAACAACAAGCCAGAAGAGGTATTCAGTTAAAGGAGGAAAACATTTTTATACATCTGCTTAGTCAGCTAAAATATTATAGACTTTGTTGCTTGGTTAGTTGCGGTTGTGGCTATTAAAGCACAAACATGCTGTGCGTGTAAGAATAAACCATAAGCTCACATGCGGCGAATAGTTACTGATACGTAGCTTATAACCAATGTTTCACTTTCTGTTGATGTACGATAACCGTAAGTTTTAGTAATCAATAGATGTCTTTTTGCGTTTCTCTTCTTCCCTTAAACAGAGGATTAGTCCAAGTCTTTAATAAAGAGACAATTTGACAACATTGTCTTTGTACCATTAAATGGCTATAACATCGCGTCTTCTACTACCATTTTTCATCGTTTCTCATGATATAACTTTAACAGCATATAACATATAATATAACATTCATTTCCTCTCGTATTTAACCATAGATTACTAAGCATAGATGCTCAAGAGCTTAAGCTTAAAATCAAATCAAATTCAAACGCAAGGATCTTAGGCAGTGGATAGAAACGAAACTAAACTGAATGAAATGAATAAATTTTATAATAAACCCTATGGCGAAAGGCCATATTGAAAATATTGGATTAACTAATTCGTCTGCAGTGCAGCTTCGATTTCTTCGATTCTTGGTAGTGACTACCGCTTAAATCACATATAAAGCTATTGTGTTAGCAGCAATTTGTTCCTTATGGTGTTCGTACTTTTGGATTTTAACGCTAATTTATAGCAATATTAATTAACGTAGGAAGGACGGCAAGGCGAATGGACGAATGGACGGAGAGTTTATTTGATGCACAAGTGAATTGCGAGAGGGAATTACGAATAGAGAGACGATAAAACAAACTGGTGATAATATGAATGGATATGGGAACAGACGAGCATGTAACACACGCATGAACAAATGGTGGGGCGGAGACACCGGATGGATGAGCTAAGAAGGGAACTCACAAATGGACGAATGCATGGAGTGACTTATAGACAAAACGGTGGGACAAACGCATGGAAGAAACGGATAAATAAAAGAATGTGGGAACGAATCAGCAGATGGATGTGTACACTGACGAAGGGACACACGCAAAGTATCGTAGCGAAGAAAGAAAGATAAATGACAAAAGCAAACAAACGCACAAACAGATGGACAGGCACTGGGGTGATTGGCAATGTGTAGGTAGATGGCCTTGGAAAGAGAAAAGAAATGGACAGATGTAAAGAACGCTTTACGAATAGAAAGTTTGAGAAACGAAATGCCAAACATAGATAGAGATAGGCGAACATTGGGATGAGCCAACAAACATAGCTATAACTGGAAGGGTCGATCAAAGGATTGCAAACGGTGGAGAACACACAGATATATATATTTATATACATACACAGATACGCACGCACGGATTACCAAATACCGAATATCGAAGATATGAAGTAATGGACGCAAGAAAGGCACAAACGAGCAAATCGCCGAACTCTGAAAACTTGCGAAAGGGTAAAGAGACTTACGCACGAATGAATGGACGCGTGGAGTTGCAGTTGGAAAAACGGAGCATAACGAGTGGATATGTTGAAATTTTCTGATGCTCACGGTGACACAGTGCACCTGGCGGAGTAAAAATATCTCAATCTCTACAAGGTGAAAATCATGAAGTAAGAATCGTTGTAAAGAGTTTAAGGGAGAAGCGTTTAGTGCGGATTGAGCTATTAATCAATCTATTCAGACACTAGAGCAAATAATTTCATTTTGCATAAGCAAACATTCTTCATTTTTCCATCTTTCATCACATATGGAAAATGATGGGTAAAAAGCAAGCGACAACAAACCCCAAATATTTGCCAAACAATTAAGAAAAATTCTATCTGTCAGCATAACTGTTTTTTTTTTTTTTTTGAAGTCCAAACGACCTATTTGTCGGTCTTAGCGGAGACAAATATTTGTTAGACCTATGGATGGATGTGAGTATTGTGAAAATGAAAAAAACTTTGAATTTGATATGTTTTGTTAAATAAAAGACAACGCAGTTGAATATCAAAAGCGACACAATAACTTCTGTTAGCCTGCAACAATGCAATAAAAGCATCAGCAAGTATTACACCTCAAGACTCGTATTAGGATGTAAACAGTGCGCGCGCGCGCGCGCTCGCGTGCATTTGTATGTGTGTGTGTGTGTGTGTGTGTGTGTGTGTGTGTGTACAAAGAAGTGTACAAGTACATGCATATGTAAGCATTAAGTTGTGTAACAAAATGACTCATTCATATGTTTGTTGATTCGTTCATGTTTGTTCGTTCGTTGGTACGTTCGTTCATTCATTGGTCTTTGCATCCAAAGCGGCAGAAGACAAAATAGTTTTACACACGTACACATAAATATCGTTTTGTTGTAACATTGGATTGTTTCCTTTAACTTGCGATCGTTCTTGGTGTGTTTCGTGTTGTTGTTATTAGTGTTGCTGTTATTAATATTGTGTGGTGTGTTGTGGGTTTTAAATGTTGCGTTTATATCGCCCATGTGCTGTGTGAAAATGTTGTTTTTTTTTCTTTTTCCTTTTATACATCATAAGCTTGGCGATGGGTTGTTAATAGTCGCTTTTTTTTTTGTTTTTTCTTTTCTTATTGTTCGCATGTAGGTTCTTAATATGCAAAGGTATACACAAACACATGCGCGTATCTGTATATATGTATGAATACGCAGAAAAATATTATAATACCAATTTAGGTTATTTAAGTTTTATCTCTTGTGGCAAATGTGTTTTACTCACGTTGTCTACAACCCGTGTATGTATGTAAGTGTGTGTGTGTGTGTGTACATTGGTCTTTTGCATTCACATCGAACAGATGTTCATTCACTTTTGGTTTTGATGACGGAGATGATTATGTAAATTAGAAAAAAATAAATAAAAATATTATATAAAAACAAAAAAAAAAAAATAAATAAAAAAAAAAAAAGAAAAAACTAAATAAATAAATAAATAAAAAGAAATAAATTCTGAGAAAAAAAAGAAAATCTTAAGCTTTTGTGTCAATATAATTGACGTCTATGTGTCAGTATTCGTTGGTTTATGATTTGATTTTCAGAATTTATTGCTACTTTAAATTAAGCAAGTCAGCCAGTCCGTCAGTCACTAAGATAAATTTGTAGGAGGTAATGAAGGTATAATAAATTAAAATGAAAAATGACTAAGAAAACGGTTTTCACTTTGAGTTGAATCTGGTACAGCCAGCCAGCGCGCCTAGGGGTTCAATACATTTTATATTTAAACTCAATTGATCTTAAAGGTTTAAAGTGCGGCATAAATAAATGTGATTAGAAAACGCTTACAGCATAGCACTAAGAGCGCATAACACAAATATATACATTCATGAAAATAATTCAATTATTTCCTAAGAAAACCTTTAAATTAATTCTCTGCCATATTCGATAAGCGATCGACATCATTACTTTTAATTTTCAAAAATATTTATCTACCTAATGTAGGTGATAATTTTGTTGATTTAATGTCTGTCGATAATCAAGAGACACGCATGGATCTCAGAGGAAGTTTTTAAGAACGACAATCATCCGAGACCGTAGTAATGCAGGTTAACGTACAACGAAAATGTAAATCTTGTCGATATTAGAAAGACATCGATATTGAATGGAGAGCACTGCCGCACTGAAGACGACAATCACAAAGAGACGGAATGAAATCTTAACTTTAAATGTCGTTAGTAAGAAATAAAGGCCGTCTATTGGAGTTGAGGAAAAGGACAACTTATTACAGTTGCCAGTTGTAAAGAGAAGAAGAAGAAGGACAAGTAAACGAAGTCGTGAAATCTTACTGAAAGCAAGCAGACACCGACTCTCCGAAGGAAGAGTAATTAAAAAGCGAAAAGAAAAAAAAAAGTGAAACGACCGGCGAATATTATCCGCAGAAAAAGCCACTGCCCCGTTGAAAACGTAGTCAGCCGAGTAGATGACAAACGTAAAGGGACCTCAAACGTAGCAGTTGGGAAAACGTATCAGAAACGGAAGGAATCAAACGACCATTAATGCCTTTGGCAGTAAGAATAGAGTTAGAGTTGGGTTCAAGCAGGTGAACAAACACATGGACTGAATGAACAGAAAGAAAGAAAGAGATTCGTCGTTAAAATGCTAGAGAGGCATTTTTTTAAAAGACCAATTCATACAGTGACTCCTCACCCACAAGATCACTATCCACATGTATAAAATGTGATAATTTGCTTTTCTGCTTACTATTTTTACTATGACGCTTCCGTAGTCTCGAATGAAATCACCAAAGAATTGCAATTTCAGTGAAAATGCGTTGACATTACGTTGGTGGTCGACAAGCCATTATTGTAGCATTATTGCTCGTTTATTTGCTTACGAAAAAAAAAAAAAAAAACAAAAAAAGTTCCCGTAACAAACAACGGAAAGGAGAGCAAAAGTGTTGCACACTACAAATAGAACGAACGTTCTCTCCCTCGAAAAGGAGAGATGCAAGGGTGTATCAAGTTTGTGCGAGTATATGCAATACCCAAAGAAACTTGAGATAAATCCACCTTTTATTATGCCGATCGATTCTAAGCATGTCTGTCCGTCTGTCCTTTTATTCATCTGGTTTTTTGTATTTAACTTACGGGAGATATTCCGACGAAATTCGGTACGCTGACCTGTTTTAGCCGCAAGACGAATCACTTTTCGATCAATTCCCGTACAACGCTTTACTTGAAAAAGTCATTGTATAAATGACAGTAGGATGGTGTAGGGCACTGTGGCCTACGATAGCATTTCTACTTGTTTAAGTCTGCTTCATCTGTTGATATGTGAATAAAAATCATATTTTTGATCGAAGTCAATGATTCCGGTGAGTGAAGTATTTGATGGAATTGTTTTCTAAATCTTGCTTACCAATCGCTTGGAAACACATTGAAATACATCAATAGAACTTTAAGTTTTTGCGGATGTTAATAATTGAACCTATGAACAAAGAACTGAACCCAGAGAGATTCTCCCATATACTTGATTTTTGCTCGTCGCAAGTGGAATGAAAAGTGTAATGTGCTGTCAACTGTTCGTAGTAGTAAATGTTAAAATTTCATTGAAGCAAATAGTGACATTAATCTGTCTTTCACTAGCTGACAGCTTGTTATCAACTTGCAAATAATTCCAAAATTGTCATTATATTTTTAACTGTTGTTGGGAGATTTCACTGTAATTTTAATTTTTAATTGATCAAATATTTGATCGGAGTGTTTTCTTATTTTTAATTACGGCGAAACCAATTAAAATGCGTCTACCCAATCAAAAAGTAAACTTGTTTTTATTTGTACAAAAATATGCAAAATTCTCAATAAATAAAATTTCGCTAACAGCAGGTTAAAGTAACGGTTTCGTGTAGACATATGCATACAACTCTGCTTGACTTTGCTGCTGTTAACATAATCACTAAAAGTCAGTGCGTGTTAGTGTTCGATTTAATGAACTTTTAAATATTTTTTTATTTTTTTTATTTTTTATTTTTAATTTTTTTTTCTTAATACTTCAAAGTATTGGGTTATTTAATAGGTTGGTAACGTAGTTTTTTTCCTTAACACTTCTTACTGAATATTATTTGAATTTTTTGAATAAATTTAATGATCGCTCCAGTGATGTACCTGCGTTATCTATCCGGTATAGTCTATCAATCAATTTTTTGAAAGCGTTTTCTTGACATTTGACGAGCTTAGACTTGAATAAATGTCGAGGGCCTTAACGTGCTGCATGAGCGTGAATAATGAAACCCAGTAAGGCGTAAGCTGGAGGGTCTGACAATTGGTATTAAATGTATATTTATTCGCGGAGATTTTATTTGATGGAAAGAAATTCATGGAATTCATTGGGTTTCAAAAGAGGGTCAAGTAGTTGGAAAATATTTCGCAATAATTATACGAATTTTGTAAACGTGAAACGTGTAAGAAACTTGTAAATAAAGAGCAGTTTTAATTCCAACTGGCTGAAGTATCTGCTCTAATGGATGAGCTAACAGCAGGAAAAAAGCAATCTCCCAAAAATCGTTCTTTATCCTCCTAAAAGGGCTACAAAATTTTCTTTCCGGCCGGAGAGAGTGAATTAAATGAAGTCACTTAGCGGCCTCCGGCCAAAAACCTCTTTTCTCAATGATCCAAAATTTTATTCTACATCTAGTCGATATATTCAGTAATTCGATTACTAGACAGAGACAGAGAGAATTCCAATAGGTTGCCATAGCAAGACAAGCTGCGTACGTATTATGCAACCTAATATTTCGTTATAATTATTGAAAATAAAAGTCTTTTCGATTGTCTGTCAACACTTTTCATTTCCATTTTCGTTTTTATTCATTTCATTTATTTGCGTTTTTGAGAGAACAACAATAACAAATAAAAGATTTAGGGATTTTTCAGAATTCAAAATGAATTTAATTGAACAATTTTTAATGATTTATAAAAGAGCAGCTGATCGAAGACGAAGTTGAAGTAAGACTTTGAAATAAATCTTCTTTCGCATTTTCGACGAAAGCCTATAATTATTTAGGTTTCGAAATCAAATTAAACACTTACCAGGTTTTTACAATTGAAAGGTTATTAAGTCACGTTTGATTTTTAATTTTTGATGGCGCTAAAGAGTCGCAAACATCATACGTTTGTATAATAAAATCTAGAAAGAAATGAAAAAGGGGAGAGAACGAATGTGCATTAAATATAAAAATTGCGTGTCTACAAATTGTTAACAAAGTCGTAATAAACATATAAGAGAGAACACACGCTAACCACACGCGCCGGTATCTTTATTAATATATGTGTATGCACATAGACACATAGACACACCGACCGACCGACCGACCGACCGAGCACATATGTCTCCTTGGCTTCTACTCATCATCATTAAACTAAAAGCATATCCAGTTATATTCATACCCTTGACTATCTATCACACGGCAACTGATACTGACGTCATTTATGAAGACATGATGTGATATATGTTTTCAGTTGTCTTTCTTATTTATTTCATTTTTCGTTCTTTTTTTTTTCTTCCTTGTGTTTTTAACACCTTTCATCTGGTTCTCCCCTTTCATTTTCATGACCATACCGCAAAGATGCGCCTTTGACGTTTATGACCTTTTTTATGCTTTTTAAACAGTGTTAACAAAAACAAAAAAAAAAAATACATATATATATATGTACATATATATACATATATATATAAAAAATAAGGAGTGTGCGCAGCAACTTCATAACATAACTTATGTTTTTTATTTTCATAATGTCTCTAACTCAGGGGAACCTTTCCAATTATCCCTTTTTTTTCTTTTTGAAATGTATTTACCCTCTCTGATGGAACTAGTGAATATTGTACATAAGCACGCGACTTGTTATACATTAACTAACACCTTTAATATAATTGAATTTTCCACGCATTCACTAATAGAGAATCAACTAACCATTCATTCATCCATTGTTAGGTCAATTAGGGTAAAATGATTAGAGAGTTAACATATGACAAAAGGTCACCACACCAATACAAATACTTGCAGTTACTTTAACGATGACCTGAATGAAACATTTATATACAACTAATGAAATTTTCTCGTCATTACGACGACGATAGCGGAGATAATGAAATAATTTTTTTATTAAAAGGATTTAATGATATTAAAAGCTATATATGCAAATGTTACTCAATATACATATATACATATAGGCAGACAGACAAGAAGAGCTTTGCATGTGGTAAGAAGTATAGAAGAAGTCTACGATCTTATCCCATTTGCCTTGCTTCCGTCAGTAGAATTTTTCGCCATCAAAAGACTTGCTTTTCATAAGATCCCCTATCTGGGAGTTGGGATCTAAAAAATAGACGTATGTGGTCCAAATTCCTTACCATTCATTTTTATGCTAAATTGCTATTATGGATCAATTTTCATCATAAACATTAAACTTTTTTGCTAGAGGGCTCACTATTCGTAAGAATCTTTACATGGATTGGCTTCCCAAGGGTATACTATCCATGGGGTTTAAATACGATCCATTCAAATTTGATGTCAAATTACTATACTGGACAAATTTTCATCGTAAAATGTTAAACATTAGATCTTTTCAGAATATAAACGTTTACATTTCATGACAATCCTTGTATGCGACGATGTGCAAAAAATCGACTTACTTGACGTAAATCTCATATAGCTAAGTTCTATATCGAATAACTCTTACGAGCCACGTTCCATCATTCAATATGTTCAAAATTTTAAAATTTTTGCCATATAAATATTTATTTTTCATTGGGACCTTTATGTGAGGTGTGAGCCCAAGAATAGACGTACGTGGTCCAAACTCAATAAAGTTAAGAAATGTTGAACATTAAGCTTATTCAACATAGAACGATTCAGCATTCGTAGGAGCGGTTAAATCGAAGGGGGCCCAAAAAATTACCCCATTGGATTCGAATATTTCATGAATTAAAAATTCCAAAATAGGATGAAAGAAAGTGTTCAGATCCGAATCATTTTTAGTAGGAATCGTTTCTGGGCCAAAATATGTCAGCGCAACAAATTTCACCAAAATATCGCAAAAAATCGCAAGACATCGCTTTGCGACTTGTAGGTTGAATACAAGAATACATGGATAGACAGACAGACAGACAAACTTAGACCGATTCAGGAAACGATTCGAGTCGGTTGGCATAATAAGAGGTTTGGCACGAACTTAGTATACCTTTTTGCACGCGAGTTAGTATTGCAGATCAGCGTAAGCTGAACGCGACTCTGTTTTTCTAAACAAAAATGTGCGGGTTCTTGCCCATTACTTACACATTATCAAAATTCCAAAGCTGATACTTTCCACATTTACGTTACGAAACATTCTACTCTTTACGTGCACCAAAGCGAAAAAATCGGCCACGCCCACACAAAGCTACGCCCATACAAAGCTACAACTGATTCAATTTTCTTTTGTTCCTCTCCTTTGAGATTTTATGATTATCAGACACAAGGTAAACGAGACAGAATGTTTAAAACTATTTTATACATTTGTCATGGACCCCACGACCTGGTGGATTAATTTTTTCATCACAATACCGTTGATATGGATATCAAATGAGAGGACTTGGGCAGTAGAATGCAACAAGCTAAGTGTGTTAAGTTAAGTTGTTAAACTAAGTATGGCAGGCGGCGCGACGTAGTGGATTTATTTTCTCGTTATAACACCGTTGGTATGGGTATCGCATAAAACGACTTGGGGAGTAGAATGCAACAAGCTAAGCGGGTTAATTCTAAAGTAAGTCTGACAGGCAGCACGACCTGATGGATTCATTTTTTCTTAAGAATACATTTCAGTGAACTAAAAGCTGAAAGATAAACTCTATCCCAAGTGAAAATATGGCGCACTGTGCGTATGCGATATTCGGGCCCAGCCGCATATAACTTTTTCACTTGTTTACATTTAATATTCTTTCAATTATTTGCTTTTATTATAACTTGCACAAAAATTAAAAAGATGAAGAAGAAGAAGAAGAAGAAGAAGAAAACTAAATTCCAACAGTACAAATGCACACATTTAAGCAAAATTGCAAGAGGGTTATGAGTCATAAATAAAAACATAACAATTTGCATTAAAAAGAAATCGTTTGCAATCATTTTATTGGCCTCAACAAACATAAATCGTAAAATGTTTGCTGCGGATAACCGTTTACATATATATACATACATACCACAGCAGTAACCATAATTTATACAATTCTTCAGTATAAAGTGGGGGGTTTTTATGAGGGCATAAATTCGCTTATATTCTTAGCAAAGATCTGTGACCTTAGAAAAAATTTAAAAAAGTACACCAAACAAAAAAGAGGAGGAAAAGAAAACAAGCAACTGACAAAGAAATCCAATAAAAATTAAATGATATATAGAGTAAAATGAAATGTCACATAGTTTATAGTTATGTATGTAACTGCGTAAATAACTTTTCTTTTCTTGTGCATGCAGTTTTCAATGTGCTATTATCAGTACGAATAATGGTAATTTTTATGACGTCACTTATAAAATAACATTAATTTTTGAATGAACGAATGACATAACAAAGAATTAGTTATACCCTACACCACTTGTGGTACAAGCTATATTAAGTTTATGCGGACGTACGTAACGTGCCCGAATGGCTTAATCCCCGAACGGCCTACCTCTTATTACAATCCAATCGATTCAGAGTCATTTTCTGAATCTAACCTTGTCTGTCCGCTCAGATACCTGTACATGTAAATTTGTGTTCAGGCTACAAGTCATAATTTTTGGGATATTTTGATGAAATTTGGTACAATGACGTGCTTTGACCCACGGACGAACACTATTGGAAACGCTTCACTTCTTCGACCACTCAAATTGCATTTTTCTCGTTCTCCGACTGGGATAAGTTTTTGAGCCGTTTTTAACCGTTTCTACGAAAATTGAATCTTTGTATAGCAAAAGAGTCAAATTTCCAATCATTCATTGGCAAAATTGATACATAAATCAACCGTACCGAAATTGGACCACGTAGATATATTTTTTGCATACCAGCGCATATAACGATTCGTTCAATACGCGGGTTCTTTTGAAAAGTGTACCTGTGCATGAAAGTGAGGTCAATAACTGTGTTAGGCGAAGTTGTGTAGGGTGTTTGATAGTCGGCCTTGCCCGACTGTAATGTCCTTACTTGTGTTTGTCGTTGTTTTGTTGAAATTTTTAATTAATTATAGAAATAAAGTAAATCACAATCATGTTGACCTTAAGTTGGGTCTTGAACATATAGAACCTACGTTTTATAAAAACTTATTAGCACCTATTGTGTAATTTGCAATGCACAGCAACGCTAGAGGGGAGTCTTTTATAAAATTTATGCATAAGTTCATGCCGCAAAATGAGTCAACTTCGTACATCGCACACCGTACACCGCGAGCTGTAAACGCCTTAAGCTTAAGCGCCTAAGTTATGCTCGATATTTGTGAACCGCCAGCTTTTGAAGTAAGTAGTTGAAGTAGGCCGATCACAATTATCGCAACCGAGTCTCAAAAGAAACCCTATGTGCTTATAAACCTTCCAGAGTAGTGCAAATGAAGTAATCAGATGAATGCGTCGACGCTTAATTGCGTTACGGCAGTTGGTTTTTTCTCTTGAAATTAACTTTCGATATTCGTAATATGTAGAATGTTTACGTAACGTATGGGATGAATGGGATAAAAATGACATTTTTGATGAATCTAAGCATACTTGAAACACCAATAAAAGAAACTATCCAAGAGACGCGTAACATGCACACGGTATACATAATGGAATGGATGGATGGAAGTATGCTCTGAGGAGAATATAACACTTTTATAACACTTTTATCGAAATCTAAACTTAATCTGATGGCAATGGTAAAAAACAGTTTAAAGAAAAGTTCGTTCGTCGATGTGTCATACGTTCAATGCTTTGCTCTTGTTCGCATTGATCGCATTGTTCGTCAGTGTACGCGCATGAATTTTGCTAAACTTTACCAGCATTCTTCAGTCAAGTATTATCCGCAAAATGTATAGCGCGTATGTAAAATATGGATAAAAATAGCCGTAAATTATACTCTGGTTGTGTATGCGATAACAACAGTTTGAGTAAAAATCAACAAAGCTGCAAAAAAAAAAAAAAAAAAAAAAAAAAAAAAAAGCGTTTAAATATTTTTTCATTGTTATTATATAAAGATATTATATCTTTTTATGATTTTTTTTTTTTTGTAAACTGTAATATTATGTACGTGCTCTTAAATTGAGTTCATCTCAGTGAAAGTTTTTAAACAGATATTTCACTGAAAATGTTTTTTTTTTTTTTCCATTGAGAAAACACACGTATGTCGACACAGTTCCCATTTGGATGGAGATCACTAACATAGTAACTAAAAAAAAAAAATGAGTGGATGCTAGATCGCATAGCTGTGCATGAAATTTAAAACAAAAATAATTTATTGGGTAATATCGAGGGCCTCATCGACTCTTTCACTAGAAGATGCAAAGCCATAGCTCGCTTTCTGAAATACGAAAAATCGTTTAATAAGTTAAATCCATATCGATAGTTCGCAACTAGATCGGGTTCAGGAGCAAATAAATTGAAATACAAAACAAAAAAACAACAACATGTTGTGTTTGACACAAGATGAGGAACAAATATTGGCTGCTTAGCTTTAAGTTAATAAAAACTTACTGAAGGTGTGAAGTAAGCGCACCATGCGTAGTCCAGATTTCTGCTTTCTGCTATTAAATATATATATAGAATAACGCCTGGGGATGATTGACGGGATTAGCTTCTCTTGAAGGCGTTTCAAGCCTTTTAAGGCACAACAAAGATCTACGATGGCTTTATTTCTATGAAATACTTTGTAAGACGCTTTTTGCATCGCACTCTTATCAGCAAGTATACGCGCAGACTGTTCGATAGTTTGCAACAATCGCTTGGTGTTTTGGTTTTGCGGTGCCGGCTATATGGGTGTGTGACTTCTACTAACATGGACCATGCAATCCGTAGTACAGTCAAATTCCACACGCGACGCCATGATGGAAATCGAATGCGTGCTTAAGCAATAGCGGCTCAAAACAGTTGCTTTATCAATACAGAGGGAGTTTGACCGATTGAAGGCTTGATTTAATCGCCATGAGTGGCAAACGGCCAGACAAGAGTCCAAGCATTGACCCCACTTCTCACGCATTCCCAACTATACTAAATATGCCTTTGACATCTACCCCGTGAAAGATTGGCGTATATGATATGCATGACCCCTAAAAGACGAGCTTAATTTACTGACGACGTAAAGCTACGTTGCTCGACTATTTCTAACTTAACAAAAAAGAAACGAAAAAGGTGCGTAAGACTCTGACTCGAGTTAGATGTGTTTCTTTGTCATGTGCACTCGGTCTGCTTGGTGCATAAATATTTATAGCTAATGGCTTGCAATTCGCTCATAACAGCGCTAACGGTAACAGCAAACTGTAAGTTTGAGAGCAGACAAGAGATATTGATCTGAGGTATTCGCAAAGACTGATAAGAAATGAGAATCGCCAGAATTAATTAACTGACTCAAGCTCGTAAAACTCGACAAAGACTTGAAAGTTTTTTTTATCTATAGGCGAACATTATTTCCTCAGCAATTTTCTTTTATCAATTCGACATAGTGTGTGTCACGAATTCTTAACGGTAATTACTTTCTTAAAATATTGAAGTAATTTTCGGTTTTCATTTCATACACCATACTACACACTCCCCCTACTTCGCCCATAAGTTGGCAAAAAAAAAAAAACAAAACTACGACAAGATTTTGCTTACGGCATGTATTTGAGCGGGAATGAAGCCATGACACATGTTACATACCCTTAAACATTACATGTCAATATGATAAAAAAAAAGCTAAAAAAATAAAAAACTACAGTTGGCAGCACTGTTCAGACTGTACAACATTTTCGCTGCTGTTCTGTGCAGAGAAACACGTGAGCATATTTTTGTGTCTCAAAGAAACCAAATTTAATATTTTTCGAATTTTTTTTTTTTTTTTAAAAGGATAACCTATCGCTTAAGAATGAGTTCGCAAAATAATTTCTTAGATGCAGATAATATTTTACTGGAGGGAAATTTGAAATTTGTACGAAATGATTTTGAAGAGAATTTTCAATAATATTTTGGCGAAGCAGGAAATGCCGTTGGCCATCCCATACTTCCTCCACGCGATTACAAAATTGTTTTACCCCTTCCCGGTTGCTGCATTAAAACATTCAAAGTTAACACCAATGAAAAGTATTTCATGATCAGTCTGTCAAACTGAAGAGGTACCAGCCGCCGAAGATCTAACCGAAGCTCAATTAGCGGCCAATTTGAAGTCAGATCAGCCGAACTCGTTCCGCATACCGATGAGCATAGCTCAGCCACGCACCACCAAAGATAAAGATCCAATAATCCCGTCGATGCTGTCGATATTGCATTTAATCCAAACTTTTTTGCAAAAATTGAGAAATCATTGCTATTTCGCGATTTCTTTTTGGCCCCAATCGCCGAAGCCTTGAACGAGAAGTACAACGAACAAATAAAAATTGATAAAGTAATCATTTTGAATAATCGTAAATTTATTGGAAACTTGGCAACGCATATGATCGCCAATAGTGATATTAAAAGATTAATGGATCAAACGGAAAAAGCCAAAGAAGAAAATACAAAATCAATAAGCATCCGCTAGTGTTGATGCTGCAAAACTTTCTGTTAGGCCACTAGTTGAAGAAATCGTTTATAAAGCGTTAGACGTAGAAACTTCGAAGGAAAAATCGGAACAAGTCCAGACTGCATAGCAAGTGGCAGAGTCTGCTTTAATTATGCCAGAATTTAAATTACGGGCTCGTCTTCGTAGCGAACAAGTCGAAGAAATACCAGCCGAGTTTTATTTACCGAAATGCTTTCCCCCACAAGAATTCTCTTTAGATGTTGGAGAAGATCGCATATTGCTTGCATCCACAAAGCACGGTTATGTCTTTGATAAATTTCTTGGTTATCAAATGAATCAGGATCGTGCTCGTGCTACATTCGATAAAACAGGTGGAATGCTTCAACCGCGTGTTCCCGTTGCGCCAACTAAAAAAAAGGGTTCCCCTTGGATGCTCGTAAATTGCTTTTTAGAAAAATTGCAAAAAATTGTTTGATTTTATTGTTTGCTTTTAAACGATGGGTCCTTTAAGATATCTTGATACAATTTTGTTTTTTTTTTTTTTTTTAATTTTAACTTCGTCTAGCAATACATTTTATTGTAAATATTTAAAATAATTGTCTCAAATAATCACGGATTTCAATCGACGAAGAACAAAAGGACGAGAAAAGTTTGTCTCCGTCCTCGGCGAAAACTCTTAATATCTCGTCACGTATCTGCACCCAAAATTCGATTGGAAGGTGAAGGCAAGCTCCATTGTTATGTAAGTTATTATACATCGCTTCTATCTCAAGCTACATTCATACCCCAATCAGTATTTAGGTACTGCGCCTTATGTGCATATGATTCTTCTTTATTGCAGGCAATCCCTTCGAATTAGGCCTGAAGATCGAACCTGGCTTGAAAAATTTTTGTTACGGATAATTCTATAGTTCAGCTTACAACTCTAAACTGAAGGCAAGTGTATCGCCAAAAAAATAGTGATATAGACATAGCCACGTGTGTCTGTCAGTCTGTCCGTTTTTCTCACCATTATTACTTCAAAATCTTAAGTAGAAATTAGACTGGGTCTACCCATTTTCCCTATGAGACGCTTCAAAGCCTGGACCTTGCCAGCTGAATGAAATCGAACTACACATCCGCCCACGCTTTGAATTATTGGGTTTTAACGAAATATTAGGGAAATTAAAGAAAAACTAATATAGAGATTCTGTTTCAACGTCTGCTCTGTTCTTCCTTATTTTTTTCATTTTGAGTGAAATTTCAGAGACCCTATAAGGTTACTATACTCTTGATTAATATCAAGATTTGAACCGATCTAGACATGTATCTATCTGTCACCGATGTTCGAGAAGCAATACAAGTTCCTTTGCGTAGCTTTGTATCGAAGTTGGGGTAAATCGGTGAATATATGTGGGAAAAAAAATCCCCGTTCGCACACACACAATACATCGCTCCGTTTGCATGTAAAATTCGTAATATAGAAGATATGTCAGTCCATGAGTCATTTAAAGAAATTGTTATATTCTATAAAATAGTGTAAGCAGTGAAGATTGGTAAAGAGGAGGAGGAGGAGGAGGAGGAGGAGGATGGGGAGAGTGCGGCAACACGCCACAGAGTGAGTGGCTACTGATAATGCGGTCATCATTTGTAGATTTTTTAATTTTTTTTTTTTTTCATTTCGTTATTTATTTTTTCTATTTTTTCTGCTTTATGTACGTAGTCATACACATACCTAGTATGCGGCTAATAACAGCTAACAATTGTTTACTTAGTTTCACTCATCAGCTGCTGTGTGCTTATTTGCATAACTTTGCGTGTGTGTGTGTGTGTGTGTGTGTGTAAATGTTCTTAAGCATAACTAATATTTGTATTTTACGGTCATTTAGTTTAAGTGATGCCTTTTTTAGTAAATATTTGCGACGAACTGAATACAAATATTTCTAAGAATATTTACTGAGAAAAGAAAAAAAGTAAAAAAGCAAAAAAGCAAAAAAAGCTAAAAAAAAAGCACTAAACGTAAGCATATGCATATGAAAGTTAATTTTATGTCACATTTCTCTTATATTATCTTTCTTCTCCCCGAACATTATACAATTTGACAAAATTGGGCAAAGAAAAAAAAAAAAAAAGGAAAAAAACGAAATGAAATGAAAAAAAAAGGAAATGAGAAGCATGGAAAAGGTCCATTAGGTCACTACTGTCACGTTTCCATGTTACGTATTACAATTTTTTTTTTTTTTTTTCTCACTTTTTTTTCGTTTTTATTTATATTTATTTGGAATTAAAGGAATTATTTTCAACGTTTTTCCAAACGTTTAGGCTGTGGCAACAAATGCCTTGCTTTGATGCTTTTCTGAATTTTCTTATTAAAAGTCAGCCGTGCGGTGGTGCTGGTGATGGAGTAAGTGAGAGTTTGTTGTTTGGTTTTCTGGCTATAGTTAAATGAAATTGAATTTCGAATTTATTTATGTGTATATTTCGATGTATTTATAAATGCCCGTGTCTGTGTGTATGCCTGTGTGAATGGTATGTAGGAGAGTTTCAATTTTTTTCCTTTTTTTTTGTTTCTCTTGCCTTCATCAGTTAGGTATTAGTTTAGGGTCATTTCAGTTTAACATTTACGGGAGACTTTTACGCTGAATTGTCTGCTGTTAGCTAGCAATTGTCGTTGTGGGTGCTATAGTTGTTGCTAGTGGTGATGATAACGACAATGATGATGATGATGATGACGATGATGACGATGATGATGGTAATGATGTGAGACTGATGATAATGTCATTAAATAAAAATAGGAAATAAAAGAGAAACGACAAAAACAACAACAGCAATAATAGTTACATAAATTGCTAGTGGCACGATTTCTTTTGGTTTTACATGCCATTTTATTGGCATCTTATAGTTGTTATAATCAAAAGAAAAAAAAACAAAAAAAAATGCTAATAAACCTGAACAAGAGTAGAAAATGTGAGTCAATAGTTCAGTTCAGTATAGAAAATATAAATGAATGAATAAATAAATAAATAAATAAATAAATAAATATATATATAAAATTTTTATTTATGACAAATCTATTAAAGACGAATGTATCAATAAAAATGGCTAAGAAATGTTTATTATCGCTTCGAACTGAATCCCTGTTATTTGTCATCTCAAGGATGGACAATTCAATAAATCTGGGAGAAAACATTACATCGAGTGCATGTAATAAATGGTTCTGGTCAACATTTTGAGGAACCAGTTTCCGTAGTTGTTCAAGCGATCCCACAAAATGTGTTTGCCGAATTTTATTTCTCAATTACACTTTTTGTCGCTGGGAATGATGATGACATTCAGACAAACATGAACATTGAATCAAAAGTAAAATTATGTCAAGGTTGTAGTATTTATAAGATTTTTACGTATTTTTTGCGTATTTCTACTAAATCTTCCTATAGGCAAATGCACATTGACTTAAGTATTATGCATTTCGTAAACGTTGTATGTTCTGTAAGGCTAAGCAAATTATTTTATTACTAAAATTTCGCATAACTGCCCTGGCAACGCCAAGGTCCCAAATCTGAGTTACCTGTAAGGATAGCATTTGTGGAACTTATTACAAAGAAGGCTAATGGGCGAAATTCTTATTTTGAAAACACGCTACATAACGCGTGCAAAGCAGAAAGACATCCTAAAGAAAGATCGAGCGACGTCCGAAGATATTCGTATTGCTGAAAGTCTTTCGAAGAGTGATGGGCAAGGAGGGAGTAACATTTACTCTTATGTTGATAATTTTTCAGGGGGCTTTGAAAATTGATGGTAAGGTCACGTGAAGTTCTTTATAGCTCGTAGCACCATTCACAAATGGTCTCCAAAGTGAAGAGTGCAAGCCACTATGTACTGACGGACCGAAAAACGCAAATAAACCGAACATAGTTGTACTGAATTGGCCGAAACAAATTATCGATATTGTGTATGTCATAATCTCGCGCACACGAAACGCATAAACAGCGTACTTGCCCAATATATGGAGCTGGCGCAAGAGATGAAAGTTAGGGACAAAATAGGAAAAGTGATAATCACTCTCATCGTGATGTCATGTACGGGAAAAAGGGCAATAAAAGGCCTAAAGTACTTAGGGATGCACAATGCACTGGAGAAAGCGAGTATAGAAAGCGAGTGCTGCTCTCTAGAGTGGCCTTGATACGCGTATTTCTGCAACACCAATGAGTTCCAGGCTTCCACAGTAATAATTATACCGTATAATCACGACGGCATCAAGAGAAAATTGGAGAGCAGCTGAGTCCAATCCTGGGAAACTGATGCAGTGATACAGTGGTAATAATAATATCGTGAATTTTGCGGTAATAGGAATAATGGAAAAATAACGCATACATTATTTTCTAGGTGACGATTAATTAATTATATGAAACTTCTCTCGATCTCAGATGCCTTCAACTTTTTTGTTGATTACACAGCTTTTTAATAAATTCAAATTAAACTTCATATATATATGTAATAAAATAACAATTATTTACAAATTTATTGACTTACACATTAGCGTGAGAAAGTTTGCTTACAAATATGAAAAATCTTTGATACATATACACACATATATAATTTCATATTAAGTTCTTCATGCCATACGCAAAATTAAAAATCCTATATATATACATGTCACTATGGACCGACCTTTTTTTGATATTTTCTATTAACACTAAATTAGGGTTAAGATTTTATAAAATGAAATTTTTATTGTTCATTGACGAGCTTAGAAGATGGGATGTAAGCTGGACATGAGTAAATCGATTCCAGAAATAATTTTTATTAAAAAGAGAACATAAAGTGTCTTACACTTACTATAACTGATTAAACGGATATCATTCCGTTGACTCAACTACACAGTCCAGTTAAGAGTGTGTGGAATATAACCGAAAGTATTCGTTGTTTGACTTAATCAGAATCTGTAAGACGACGGCGGCGAAGACGAACTAAAGGCTATATCGGCTTTTCACTCTTCTATATATAAAATAGAACCTTAATATTGATTGGAATTAAAACGAGCAGCAGTCAGTGAGGACGAACTTATAAGCTAAGCAAACCGATGCGTATTCCGCCTATTGATCTTTTCTTAAAACTGATGTATAACACGAAACACACTTATCTCGGTTTGCCCAAATATTTTTGAAGAAAAATGCCCGTATTTTTCCTTCTTTTTCTGCATTCAAAATTGAACTTCGATGCGTGCTTCTAGACGATTCGATTTATGGTTGTCTGTGATCACTTAAAAGGGCTGCGGTACACTATAGCCATTGGGTATGGTCAGAGGTAACATTCCACAGTCGATTTCGTACAAACTATTGCTAATAGCAAAGGGTATGTGAAAGGGAACAATGCTGATGAATGTGCTCATTAGAGTTATATTGTGCTGTGCTTACGTTTATTCAGGTGTACAGTCTAGTCCAGATTTCCAGTTCTTTTGCAAACAAAAAATTTTCTTTCAAGCGAACGGTAAAAAAATATTTTATTTAGAATCCTGTGAGTCAGTAGCTTTAGCGCTACGCCGTCTACTTGAGAAAAAATATAAATTCCATGGTAAAAGAAAATCTTATCTTCGAAAGCTATTTAGAAAAGGAACCATTTTGAGATCGTCGTGGTGTTACTCAGTAAACCTGAAGCCGAATGTCGCTATGCAGCAAAAATTCACTTGTAATGTTTTTTCGCCTGCTAGAACCATGGTTTCTTTATTGGTCCCCTCATTTGCATTCCTGTTCATGGTTCCTTTTCCGCTCTTCTTTCTGACCAACCGTGCTACATGTATAGGGGACATCCCCTGAGGGGTTGGTCATATTTAAAAGAAACAAAAGTGGTTGTAGGTAGCAACTCATAATGGACTTGGCTGATCCTCCCACATGGGAGCGTGTGTATAGGTATATTGTTGTTATTAAAAGTTAGTCCTGCCTTGGATAACGTACCGCCTTCATTGCTCAGCGGATCTCACGATTCAGCGGCAATTTTTTTATAAATCAAATAAAACGCGTAATCCCTCCTTTTTTAGGACAAACAAGGAAAAGAGTGGGATAGTGCCAAAAAAAAAAAAAAGAAAAAAAAACTTGGTGCTAGCTATCAAAACATTCGACCTAAGTCTAGTTTCTTTTTTTTTTTTTTTTAAATTATTTTCTCTACATTTTCAATTCAAATATCAATCAATTACATATAATGGAGTTTATCTATATAAATATATGCGCACATATATACATATAGATGTATATATATATATATATATTGCTAAGCGGTAAACATAAATTTCAATTAAACTAGACAACCAATACATGTGCTATATAAAAGCACATATAAATAAAATTTTATATCTAAATACAACTCAAGCAGAAATATATTATAAAACAACAGAAATCCCGTCGCATAATACAATGCTGACAATGCTTCACAGTAACGGAGAATAATATTTAAGAATATAATAAAGTTAATAATAGTAATAACAATAATAATAATAAAGAAACATACATACATACATACGTACATACATGCATACATACATATAGACACATATAGGCACATATAAATATACGCTTATATACTTATATATATATATATATATATATATATATACTTTGTCTTTGTACACATGCATACATTCAAAGAAATAATAATCAAATGAAATGCACTTGTTTTGCAAAATCACGCAAATGACCTCATAAGCATGCGTAACACGTGAGTGTCTCTCTTTTAAGGGAACATTTTAAGAATTTTAAATACTTCCATAAACTATGTAAACGCAAACAAAATGTTGCCGGCATTTTGGTTACTATTGTTCTTGGTTTGAATTTCTATAACCGCGTCATCAAAATATGCCGATATGTTAATATAATCATAGCGTTTGTAACCGGTCAGAGATACGTATCGTAAATGCTATAAAATATAAACATTTTTCGATTATCGTCACCTGTCTCTCGTCTCGTTCGTCTCGCTCATCCCTTAAATTGTTCTTAGATAAGCGACTTATGTTTATTTTTAATTCATTCGTCCATCTCCATCACCTGATGCCCTGGCAATGTGTTCAGCCCGTTCTCTCGTGCCTACGATCTGTATGCCCTATGAATTTACTCATCTGTCGACCATCTGTTTAACCATTTACTCGTATATCCGTTCCCGTTCTGCTCACCTTTCAAAAGTCGCTTTGCTTATCAATTCTTCGAATACTTCGAACACAAATAGAGGGAAAAAGATTTCGAATTTCGATATTCGAGTTTTTATTTGAATTCCGAGGACCCGGTGTGAATACGTTAAATGAAATTTGCCCTTGAAATTTGCAATTTTGAAGCGAAAAAATTCATTCCAAATACAATATTTTCCGTTATTGGGACAGCCATAGTCACATTCCTCACTTGAGTTACAGGGTATCCAAGATTCAAACTAAAGTGAGTCTTATTTCATTATTTTCGTCGCCTTTTTCTTCTACTTTGTCGATGGCTCTGTTTACTCGTGAATCCCTCCATACTTGTTTGTTTGTTCTTTCGAAGATATGAAGAGGTCTTATAGAATAATTTTCAAAAATTTCTAAGCTTTTTTTATATTTAAGGTGAAAACAAAAAACAAATAAAAAAAATAAAAATTTACTTAATTTTAATTTTCTTTTTTTTTTTTTTTACTTTTTCACTTCTTGATCGGTTGCCGTTGCCGTTATTTTCATTGTTATGTGTTGTTGTTCAATGCATCGGTATTTTGCGTTGAAATAAATGATAAATGTAAGCGTGAAGTTATGAATTTTAATAAGTCGATAATTCAAATGGTTTTCCATTCTTTCGATAGCGAATAGGTTTATTTAGGCATATTATTCTTAGTGTTGTCAGATGTGTGCGCGTATGTTGGCGTGTGTGTGCGTGTGGAAATTTTAAGTACCGTTACACGTTAAGAGGACTTAAATCAATTGAGAGTGAATCTTGAATACCCATCACGAGCAGATGAGCAGCGACAGAATGGGATGAGATGGGGCGGAAAGAATGACAGCAATATATGCGAAACAGACATACACTGTACTATGGCTATGGTATTTTACAATCTACACATGTGTACACACATTATTGGGTTATGTGAACGGTATACGTAATGCAAGCGCATTCTATGCACAATGTTGCGCTTTGCAGGAGTTCAAAAAAAAAAAAATAAATAAAACACATTGGCCCTCACATTCACCCTGGAGGTGTTTGGGAGAAACAACACTGAGTCTATGCATTAGATCCAATACTTTCAAACTAGAAATTGCTGCCTCAATCCCGTTCGACATTATGGCCCATCAGTGTAATTGTTAAACATTGGCCTGATCGGATTAAAGCCAACCAACTGTTTGAATTTTATTTGAATTGCGTTTAGCGCACTAGTGAAAATATTGAGTTAGAGGTTTTCAAAAAATCAATTTTCTTTGCTTACTGAATACTTGGAACCTTGTAGAATATATGAGGGAAAAATTATTACCCATAAGAAACTTTCAAGTTTTCCCTCAAACGCTCTGCTTTCAGAGAAAAGCCTTTGAGTACGAGTTTAGAGCCTAACTGCTTGACTCTTGATTTGCACCACGTTTCTAATCTTCTAAGAGACGACTTTACAAAAACGTTTTCGTTCATTTCCAGGCGTTATTTTGGTTTAGTCTCATCGAGACAGCCACTGAGTAGCTGAGGCTGAGTAGATGAGGCTGAGAGTAATGCGAGCGAGTGCAAGTGTTTTATCAGAAATTTAAGAGATGGGGATGCAGTTTTTACTATTAGTCATGAACACGGTAATAAATTGGTGAACTCGCTTGCCGTTGTTATGCCGTTTCCCAACAAACGTGCGATCCTATCTTTATTCGGTGTAGTAGAAGAGGCACTTTCGAGCAAAAACTCTTCGAGGAAATCGAAGGAAGAAGAATTTTTGAAGTTGACACTTCACTTATATGATTCTGCGATATCGGACTGACGGAAAAAAGAAATTATTATTCGCGTAATTTAAATTAAACCAAAGAAATCAATTCAAAGACTAACGGCCCGACATCATTAAAAAAGAAAGAAAAAAAAAGTATTAAAAAACGGTATAGTGGAGCTTGTTCTGCGATTAAATACCTTACACTACATCGCCTAATGCAGCAGGGGATTTTTCGAAATAAGCTTTTATACGGGGAGCGGTCAAAAAAATGGTCCGATCCAGACTATTTTCAAGAGCTTTCATTCTTCGACCAAAACACGTCAATGTACTAAATTTCACTAAAATATCTTAAGAATTGCGGCCGGTAAGTTGAACATAAGACTAAGACGGACAGACGGATCTATTTAGAAAGCGAAAGCGTTATAATGGAAGATGAGTCTACCTCACGTTCTCCTAAGTTTTCATACACTTTTCCAGCACAGTTGGTGTATGGTATCAAAAAGTATCTTTAGCGCATTTCAAAGTTTTTAATGCGATTTTCTCGAAACACGATTTTTTAAAACAACCTTCACCTTAACTCCCATAATTAATTAATTTTTCCATCCGAAGTTTTAGCAATGACATTTTCAAAGCAAGACTTCTTAGTGCAATACTTAGGAGATTTTCGATAAATTAATCAAAACAATTCTTCTTCTTCATATTAAGAACAGGTTGGCGTTCTTCTGGTACAAAAATATGTTAAGTTCATGCGGACCCACTTTCATTATACCGCTCGAGTCAAAAAGTGTTTCTAAGCATTTCTGTCCATCTGTCCGTCTTGGTTTCTTGTGTTGAATCTGCAGATCGCAATTTTCGAGACATTTTTTTGAAATTTACCGCACATAAGTATTTCGGCTCAAAGACGAACGCCGCTGAATATGCTTCATAGCAGACTACTTTTTCAGCCAGTTTTTCGCAGATGATGCCTTTTTCTGAACAGCTGTGCTAAGCGAAGCGATGTAGGGTATTTAATGGCGGTCCCTATTCCCCTATTGTGTTTTTATGTGTTTTTGTTATAAAAATTATTTATTATTTGAAAAATGAAAAAAAAAAAAACGTTCTTAAATTCTTTGTATTCGTTAAGAAGAAGAAAAACAATTTAACAAAAATATTTTTGTGTCTAATTGATATTCAAAGCATAAGCGGTAACTTAAGTTATTAATAAAATTTATGTAAAAAATGTTTTCTTTTTTATTGTTAGCCTTAAAAGAGTACCCAAAAAAAAAAAAAAAAAAAAAAAAAAAATAATAATAATTTTTTTTACATCTAACGCATCTGCTTATTTGTATTTGCTTCAAAAAAAACTAAACGCAACACGTTATGCAAGCGTAAGTTGTTATACAAAGATAACATAACACGGTGCGGTAGTGTATATAGAAAACTACTATTGCAACACAACAATCATTAAATACATTACAAGTAAAGAAAATCTTATTCAACATTAAAGAACACACCGAGAAAACTAAAGTGTGAATAACTGAAAAAAGTTGATGCTTAACTCAAAATGCGTCGAGAAGGTAAATAACTTATATTCCGATATTCTCGACTTACAGGCGAACCTATGGGCCGCAATTAAAATTGAGCTCGATTTTAAGGATTTCTGTTTTGTATTCTGAACTGAGCTTTCAGCTTAGCAATCCGTTGGTTTATTGGAAACTAGAGATAGACAAATTTCCATAGCCGACTATTCGTCCTCTCCAAGAGACCTGCTGTCCTATGCACCTTATTGTGCGTATTTCTGGGCGTCCCCGATATATGGGGATCTTCGTTATACGAAATCTATGGAGGAAATGTACTAACATATCGTAGTAGGTGTTTTCTATACCCTCTATAACGGACGTGGGTGCATTTGTTCACTATTAAGCAAAACCATAAAACAATTTAACCGATGAAGGGTTTAATTCTAGTTGAGCTTTTTTAGACGAACCTTCAAAGTTCAAGGTCCTAAGAGTAATTTTATAAAGATCTTATGCGGTTTCAGGTTTTTTTCGATTTCGCTTTTCCGGCTAACCATTCCTGTTGACTATGTATAAATAAATATTTTAATAAAAATAAATTTTTTGTTCTTTCTTCAAGTTACAGGTTTTCCTATGGATTTTGTGTTACAGAAAAAACAAACACAACTCATAATTAAAGCATTATATAATAATTAAATTAAGATTTAAGATACAAACAACTCTTTGCAATCATCAATCAGACTTTTGCATTTGATGTTGAGTTTTGCTTTTGTTAATCTTCTACTTTTCGAATACACACGAGTTCGAATCTCAACCAGAGAATCGTGGATTCCTGGATTGTTTGTTCAATTGCTTTAAAAGATCTATCTGCATCTGTATCTGCCTCTGCATTTGCGTCTGTTGATAGTGATATGCAGTTGCTTTGAAACGAACGTACGTACGTACGTACATTCATTTGTGGAATGCGGTTTTAATAAATTGTGGCTTTCGGACTTCAATTATTACTTGCGAAGCATTTACGATATCGTTTACTTTTACCCTGCCCACCGTTCACAGTTGTCGGCTCTTGTGCTTTTCCACACAACGAGCTGGGGAAATTAAATTGTAATTAGATTTGTTTGCGGTTGTGTTTGTTTCTAATAAACTCTTCCTCTCGAGAGTAAAGGAAACGTAATATATTTCTTTGGTCTATTATTACAATCTTTATTGGAAGGATAAGCAAAAAACGACAAAAACAAAAAAAAAATGAACCAAAAAGAAACCAAGTCAAGCAGCTGCAGTCGGCTTAGCGCGAATCTTTGCTACCCATCCATTTAAACTTTGCTACACCATTTCGCCGTTGTTCTCAACCAAATCAAAGTTTTAATCGGCTCGATTTGAGACATTTGCGTGATAGCTGCAGCGATCGTAATCAACTATTTCTTGATATTTTTTTTTTTTTTTTTTTTTTGAAACGTAATTTGTCTCAATCGAGAGAGAGCCTTCGATATATATATATATATGTGTGTACATATAAATTGGAAAACGGTTTCTTTAACTATCAATCTGTTCTAATTGTAATCAATGGAATCAAAGGAAATCGGTTTTGTATTAATGTTTACACCGATACAATGGAGGCACTTGCGATTGCCAAGCACGCTTGACAGAGAATTAATGAAGAATGAATGGAGGAAGAGCCGCCAAAAGGTTCCATATGCTGCAGAGCATACCTTATGTGTGTGCATGTACATATGATATATATGTATGTAAGGATATTACATAGTCCTACGGGTTATTAAACCCAACTCCAACTTTTCTTTATATTCTTCCTATTCTAAAGCTGTTGTCTGTCCATCGCCACATCAGGTACAAATGGCGAACACTTGGATTTACCTAAGGATGCAAATCGAGAATTTCAACGTGCATTCATAGGTTATACCTTCGAACGATTAATCGTTTGGTTGTTGCTTTTCACTCCTCATTTCTGTAATGTAGATTTGTGTTGCGGACGCTTGGGATATTCGGAGAGAATGATCTTACTCACCGACATTTATGTCCAACACTAACAAGACATGGATCCATTTTTTCCACTTACTCTCGATACTGATGAGTGCTTAAGATAGGAAAAGTAACACCGTTTTGTTAATTAACTTGCGCAAAATAATAATAATAATAATAATAATAATAATAATAATAATAATGACAATAATTTTAAAATGCTTTGCATATTAATAAGCCTAAGCTGGATTTAGGCTGCTTTCACTGCAAATGGCAAAAATGGTAAATTTTAATTGCTAAATCCCTCGGGAGGGACATTCTAAATATATGTAGAGAAGAAAAAGCACTTTTAACTGTTCAGAGAAGTAGTGAGTTTAGCAAACTAATATAAATGTTGAATTTTTAAAGCTGATCTTCAAAATATCGTGCAGAGTGTCAATCGTAGTAAATCTAAGTAACAATTCGTTCCGACAATGCCTTGAGTAGAGCAAGACCTGAATCTTAGTTAAATTGAAAGCATCTGCTTACATATAGTATATCAAATGAAGATCTTAAGGAACATTGTAGGGGAAAAAATATAGATTTGATGATCATATGTCGTATGTCCTTTTGTTGGCGGGATTCTCTTCAATTCTCTTATTCTTTGTTCTTTCTCTTCTATATACAAATTGCAAGTCAAATAATCAAATGAAGCAGGAAAGCTTTCATTTCACATTTATTTGTCTGTTTTTTTATTTTCGAATAATTTAATTTTTTACATATTAGGTGGGGTTTGAAAGGTTTGCCGCTTTAGTCTTTTGTCTAAAATACAAAAGTTGTTGTGGAACGGCATATAGTGTTTGATGTTTTGCCTTTGCTCAAGTCCATTACTTATTTATACGAAATATTTACAAAAGTAGATCAACAAATGTTTAATTCAAGAACTCGCTCGATTCCTTATATGTGAAAATGTTGATTTCTCATAGCTGTGCGAGTATTGCGAAAAAGCGTTTGCATATTGCTTTTACGAATTTTGGACAAAGTACGTACGCGCTTACCTACGCGGTTATATGCACATATAGAAAGAAACGCATAATATGAGTTACGTAGTTTTAGTTTGTTGACTAGAAAATCCATGTAAATAAGAAAAGGTTTTTATAAAATTACGCAAAATTGTTTTTTTGCTTTTTTTCCTTTGCCTTATATAATAATGAAGACTAATTGGCTCTCTCTGCTCGCTGTGAGAAGAAAAAGGCGGAGAGATTGCACGCGCTTTGGGAAGAATCCCATACAGTTGCTGCTTTTACAATACATTTAAAACTCGTCGGTTGTTGTCGAGTGACCGTTTGTGATGAACAGCAAGCAGTTTTACACAATTTTCGTAAATAAATATAAATTGATTTTCAAATTAAAATTCCCTCTAAAGCTTGCAGTTAATATTTTAAAGCAAATTCCACTCGAGCAGCACAGAGGCCTTCAATTCTCAGATCAGTATGATGTTCTGAATCGATTTAAACATGTCCATCCATACATCTGTGTTATGTCTGTGTAAAGACATCGCCTGCAAATATGACGCAAGAAGTTGTTGCGCACATAGCCGAACCGGTCAAATGACAAGCTTACAAAGGCCCCCTCCCCTCCAAAAAAAAAAAAAGAAATAGGGTTTCTTTGCTAATTAACCATAAATTACAACAACAAAAGTTTGTGTATTCTATGTTAGGATAAAGGCGGTGAGTAAACGAGATTGGGTCAGAGCCGAATGTAATTTTCTTTTTTTTTTTGGTTAAGAAGCCAAGTTCTAATCTCTATCGTAAGGCTGATGGGTTTGAGAACACTTAAAAAGAATGAACGCACACATGCGATGAAATGAAAGCATGATGAACCGCAAACTCAACTTTGACCCTCTCATTGCATTGAATGTCTCTGCAAAAGTTTGTCTTACGCACCGAAGCCTGAAACTAGCTAAACCAGCAACTGCCTCTACAGGTTAAAAGGTCGTTTTCGACTTTTTTCTGGATGCAGAAGGTACAACTTAAATAGGGTCCAAAGTAGTGTTAGCACGCTTGTTATAACACGCTTTGTTTATAACGTCAAACTTGGGGAACGCTTCTCCTCCTCTGTTCATTCTTCATTGTCAAACCTTTTAATAGAACGACTCTTGTGGTCTAGATCAAATAGAAACCGTCTTCATATGAAGACCAGGTTTGTTTAATCACCCGAACGTACTTTTACTGATCGTGTTGCTGTTCGTGATATTGGAACGCGTTGGCATTGAGTCTGATATCCTTCGATGATTCCTTGAGTAAGTTTAGTGGAAAGTTGACAGCGCTGCTGAAGCCATAATTTATATTTTGTTGCTGGTTGGAATTGTTTGATAATTACGACGTTTATGGAGCGAGATGATTACATTTGTAGCAATCTGGCTGACTTATGTACTCACTTAGGTTGTAGTTTCCTTTTGCACATGAAATGTGTGTATGACCTATGGCTTTATCAATGGCTTACCCAATCAATGAATGAACGAAAATGAAACGTATTATAGGTGACGTCTTTATGTCTTCAATGGAAAAACTCAGTATTCGAAGCGATAAATTTGCTAATAGAGCTTTTAAACGTTATTATTGCGGATTTAGTTTTATTGCGTATTTTTGAGTGCAAAATTGAAACGAGTTGAAATAAATTTTCTTCTTCTTTCCGTTTCTTTTCGTTTGCAGTCCCCCGGTTTAGATTATCGGCACGAGCTGATGGGTCGTTTGCATAAAATTGAGCCAGATGTAGAACTCGAAGTTTTAACTACCTCCAACAGTGCACATAATCATCATCATCACCATCATCACCACCACCATCATCATCAGTTACATCAGCATTTACAACAGCATTACCATCAACACCTGCCTCAGCATCATCAGTCTCAACATAATCAATATCATCAACAACAACAACAGCAGCAGCAGCAGCAGCAGCAACAACAACAACAACAACAACAACAGCATAATGTGAATACTACGTACCAGCAGCAACACCACCAAACAACGCCATTTCAAACGCATCAGCAACAATTAACGACACAACTTAGCAATAGTAGCATATCCAGCAATAGCAGTAATAGCAATAGCAACTCAAGCCATAGCAATAACAACAATAATAACAATCATTTAAGCGAACATCATTGGCAACATGGCAGCACTAATCACGATCATACGCCAACTGCCATATATAATTTACAAGAAACCCTACCGCAACAGCAAACAACAGCAACGGGATCATCAAGTGCATCAACAACAACGGCCTCGCATACCACAAATAACACTGGCCTTGACAATCCTGTTGCTGCTGCGGACGTTTCACCTTCACCCGCCACCGCTAATGATAATTTCTCGAATGCTTATGATGCTGCAAATTCCTATGAAGTGGCAGGTTCTTATGCAGCCGTTACAGCGTCAGTCAGTGATCCAACCACACCGAACAGCGATAAAGAATATTTGTTCGGTAAGATATAAAAAAAAAAACAAAAAACAAAAAAATTTTTTTTTATTTTTATATTGCGTACAGTTAGCTACTAATCTTTGCTTTAATGTACGCTAAGCATAACGGTATAAAATTTTGATGTTAGTCATTATATTAAGTAGTCTATATAGTATTGAGTTATATATGCATGATAACGATAAAGTTAACTAATAGCGAACGCTTAGAAACTCAATACTTCTTAGACTACTTTATGTTATATCAGTTTGCTTGTCAACGGGTTGCTCTTTATCGTGTGCGTTTTCATACCTAATTAATTTTCCGATTCTTCCCGATTTACTAACTTTTTTAAAATTTTTTCCTAATCATACGATCATTAGACACCAAAACTAAGGAATCCCTTTGCCATCATCCCTACCATGATATGGATGATCCGTATCAACGACCCGCACTGTGGGAGGATATTGCCAGCTCAATACAAAATATTGATCCTGAAAATGCTCTAATGTTAGACACGACAACTCCACATACGCAACAACATTCAAATAACTCGCAGCATCAGCAACAAGAACAGCAAAATGTTATTGTGACCACTACGGCTACTAGCGGTAATACATTATTGCCACAAGTCAAAATGGAAGCGATTGATGATAGTTTGCTCGAAACCTTATCAACGCCGTTGCTCAGTCCTTTGGAAATTAAAAAAGAAATTATAACAACAACTAGCAGCAGTAATACAACACACCTTCACGCAATGCAACAACAGCAACAACATCACTATTATCAGCAACCATTAGTATCAGCAGTGGCCGCAAGCAATCAATTGAATATTTATCATCATCAAAATCATCATCATCCAGCCCATCAACAACAACAGCATTTATATCAACATCATCCCAGTTTAGGTGATGAACATATGTTTGTTTTGGGGCAGCAAACGCAGCAGCAGCAACAACAACAACAACAACAACAACAACAACAACAACAACAACATATTGCTGCTGCGTTGCATAGCAATAGCAATAGTCCCAATCAACCAAATAGATGCAATAGCGCGGCCAGTAGTCATAACAATGAAACCAATCTTAGCGCAAATGCGGATGGTGCGGATTTTCTAAGTTTAAATACGGCAAGTAATGGGAGTGATCAATCAGGTTATCAACAGGCACAACAACAACAACAACAACAACAACAACAATACAGCCATAGCTATTTAAACGAGAATCTAAGTGGTTTAGCAACCACTCACCATAGCAATAACAATGCATCTCAGCTGACAGCGTTGACAGTAAGCGGAACAGGGCCACATTTGACGACAGCTGCGAGCATGAAAAATATAAACAATAATAATAACAGTTATAATTATCCATGGCATAGTAGTCAGGTGAGTGCAAAATTGAAAATGTGAATAGAAATAAATAAATTAAACTAATTAAAATTTATGGTGAGAATTGTTTTTTTATTATTATTATTATTATTATTATTATTATTATTATTTATTTATCTATTTATTTGTCTTATTTGAATTTTTTAACATTTACACAGCCTTACCATAGCAAGTATCAAATACCTCCGCCTCCGCCACCAACGCAACAACAACAGCAAATGCAAAACTCACAGCTCTGTCTACCTGCCTTAATGCCAACAAATGCAAGCACAACTACTTCTAGTAATACCGTGCCAGCAGTGGCGGTTGGATCTCGTCATATGTTTGTACCCCCCCTAACGCCACCTAGTTCAGATCCCGGAAGTCCTGGTAATTCAATGGCAGCAGCGGCAGCAGTCGCAGCCGCTAATCAACAACAACAGCAACAGCAACAGCAACAGCAACAACAACAGCAAAAACATCAAGTTAGACGTGCAACACCACCTCCTCCATATCAACAACAACAGCAGCAGCAACAACAACAGCAGGGTCATCCACTTTCTAGTATTTGCCCGAACATAATTAATTTACATACAAATGCGCCAGCAGTAACAGCAGCTGCGATATCAGCCGGTCATCACCTCAGTCCAGTTAGCAATCGAACACTGACAACGCTTGGTCCGGTTACAGCGAACGTTAACGCATTGGCAATATCAAATGCCAATAGTAATGCAACAGTATCGTCCTCCTCATCTTCCACTTCGCCATCGTCCTCAGCCAATCCCCATCATCGCCTACCTCAGACTAGAGGTTGTTCCTCGACATCAACACCTGCTGCTCATTTAGCAAATATTGTAGTGCCGTCAGTGCGCACAGTACGTTACAATCGTCGCAATAATCCCGAACTTGAGAAACGACGTATACATCACTGTGATTATGTGGGTGAGTGAAGTAGCGAAGTTTGTTTCTTAAGTCTTTTGTTGTTTGCTTAACGTTTTCCTTTTCTTTTTTTTTTAATATGTTTGTTGACGATATTTTTGTCGCACTAACGAAAGTTTCTTATTATAACTGATGCACATTTGTTCTGACAAACAATTGCGAATATATAGCCGATCATATCCATCCATGTCCACTGAATAAATACTTCATTAGTCATATATGATACAACATGACAAGCTCAAGTGATCTTCGCAAGCTTGTAGAATATTTATCTATGTGTCCTTTACAACTGAAATAAGAAAAGTGCTGGCAGTGTATGGGCACTGTATGCGTCTCTAGTCAAAACGGCTCCTCATTGTCTGAAAAAAACTTTTCTATTAAATGTTGTAAGCAAAAGCTAAACTAATCTTTATTTCCAAGTAAAGTTAACTTAAACGGAGGAAGACAGAGGAAACAGAGAGAATATAAAAAATCGTAGCAACTGTGTCGAAAAATTCAGCCTAAGCTAAGTATAAGCTCGCTCTTGTTTTATGGTTAATTAGTACGCTTTTGCTACAATTACATGAAAGTATTAATAATTGATTTTTTTTCTTCCTTATAATTGTGTTGTTATTGTTGTTGTTGTTGTTAATAATGATAAAATGTGTATTTTATGTGCAAAGCACGCAAACACATGCTTTAAGCCAAAAATGGTAATATACTCAAGCAGCCGCTGGCTGTGCTAAGTAATTACCACTTGAACGATAATTGGCAAACTGTAAGAAAGTGTCACTCGCTCCAAACAAGTTAATAAACGTTTATTCATAACTCCAAGCTATATAAAGTAAATATAAACACAATAGTAAGCGATTTTGGTGACTATTTATTAAGCACTAAAAGCAAAGTAATTGGGCTAAAAAAGAAGTTATACACGTCTCATTAACGAGATGCCCTATTGCTTGAGTTTAAGTTAGATATTTAATGCTTTTTCAATCGCTATTATCGCGAAATATAATATTAGCCAGAATCATGAATTGATCTCTCCTCTCTCAATTTCGAAAGGTATCTTTGGTCTACCGATGTGATCGAAGTTGAATAAAATCAAAGTTTGTGATCTGCCGCGATTGACATTTCGACGAGTTTTTCGCAAAATTGAGCAACTTTAGCTTACATTGACTTACATGACATGACACGAACACGTTCGCATACGTTCGTATCACCTCTATAATATCTTATCTTTTGTCACTTGTCCCGATTAAAATCATCTAAAGTAAACTTCAAAAATCGTAATGGTTCTGCTATCTGCTTTTTTCAAAAAACATTACAACATTTTTGAGAGCCCACCAACTGAAGAAGTAAAAACACTAAACTCAGGTCAAACCGACCGTTAAATGTCTTATACCAGTTCGCCTAATGCAATTCTTTGTTCATTTATATGGTAGAGTACCCCTTATCCATGTAGAGCTTTCAAGTAAGCCAGTAAGTACATGAGAGGACGGCCGCAATCTGAACTGACTTAGTTCAGCCTTAGCGAAATTAATTTTCTTCTCTTCCTCTTTGGACGGAATGTATTTCAGCATAAAAGTAATAAGAATTCGACTTAGTGACCACATAAATAACGGCATACTCTTCCCAACAACTCTCACATATTATAAGCGTAAAAAAATAGATTTATTCGGTTCAAGCTTAAGCAACGGAAAAATATTCAACGAGTTTTCTAAAAAAATTGCTCTGCCCACGTAGTATGTATATTATTGATCAACATCAAATTCTGAAAAAATTGAACCAAATCGATCTGTTTGATTGTCCGGCAGTCCAATGTCTGTGTCAAACATTCACCTGCTCGCAAAAATTAAGCTATCGACTTCAAATTTGGCAGAAACATTGGAAATTCTAGAACCTGACTGCTATTGAAAATGAGTCAAATCAACCGCAGGACACGCCTACAATGCAAACACCTCCAGCTTTTTGCTCATCATCATGACTTATAAACTACGCAGTCATAACATATTTCTGTGGGCGATGCTCTTATGCCTATACAAAAATGGGAGGAATTGACCGCACCTACCCAACAGTACAGTGTAATCCTGAATGAAATCCTTTTTTCAACACTTCTATAAAGCGCAGAAGCAAGTTTCAGACAGAACAATGCACTTAAGCATGTCCGTCTGTCTATATGTTCATTTGCCCATCTGCCAAACTATGTAATATCTGCCCGTCCACAAAGATGAAGATATCGCCTACAAAAGGGTTTGAGAATGGCTCCAACAGTTCAAAGGACACATACACCACGCTCACGCTATACGATCAAAACTGAGAACACCTTTGCTTTCCTTGTCTTTTGTTCGTTGCTGATGACTTGCAACAGACACGCAATGTAAATTTCCACAAAATGATTGCAAGAAAAGAGCAAAGCCCACCACGCTTATCCAATATTTTGGAGTGTGCAAATTTATATTTTCTGAATTCTTTTTCCCAATTTTTATAGAATAACGGTGATGGGCACAGAAAGATTCGTTTGCAACCGAATAGCATTTCTTTACTTGTTCCTGTTCATATATTTTTCGTTGCTATCATCGCTAATAGCACAAAAACACACGAATACTAGAAATGAGCGAACTTGGAAAGATTTCGCATTCCTGAAAAAACTTTTCCTGTAAATAGTGTCTCCTCTACATGCTTGCATGTTGTTCAAATTGTTATTTCGCAATAAGAGCACTTTTACTTTTCTTATATCGCATACCTCGCAATCATGATCGGTGCAGAAGACTTCCTATCGTCGTGCCCATGATTAATAGGTATAAGGGAGAAGGTTCAAATATTACATGATTGAAAGAACCATATATATATATATATATATATATATATATATATATATGTACATATATATATGTATATGTACCAATATATAGATAGATAAACATATACAAACCATGCATATGTTCATATATTTATATTTATACATCTTTTTTCACGTTTATCGCAAAAATCTACACATAAATGAAATGTATTTGCGCCCATATATATATACAATGTTTATATAAGTAAAAAAAAAGTGGAATTTCTGCATTTATGTCATGTTTTACAACCAGGCTTACGTTTACGGCGTTAAAGTGACATCGTTTGATGCCAGTTAAGCGAACGCACACAGGCATTTAGGCAGACGGACGGAGAGTATATTATTATGCTCCATAACTAAACTTTGAAGTATGTATATAGGTTATGTACAACATAGCAAAACTGTATGTAACACTTG
Source organism: Glossina austeni (assembly GCA_000688735.1). Taxonomy (NCBI): domain Eukaryota; kingdom Metazoa; phylum Arthropoda; class Insecta; order Diptera; family Glossinidae; genus Glossina; species Glossina austeni. Next base: position 2,206,537 of record KK502412.1, on the reverse strand, counting down.
ACAGGAACAAAGCATACGATGTCAACCACATATTGAATTTTGTAAAAAATTTCTTCTTCGCTCTCTTCTTACTCTTTGAAATGATTTATTATACGAACTGCAGTAAATGTATTCGCTAAAAATTGTTTGCTTTTTTCGTTTTTCGTTTTTCTTTTTTCTTTTCAAATTCCGAATATATGCATGTGGAAGTATAGAAAACGAACACATACATCATACACATAAGGGTTAAAAGAAAGTTTGATTAATGCCGATAGGTAGGGAATGCATTTTGTTGAACTAGAAAAGTTTACAAGAGATTTCTCTAACCGAACGAGGATGCCCCTGGAAGCTATAAAATATCTTACGACAAATTCTGTTTGCAAGAAAACTCGCCATTGGTATCATATATGATATTTTGTATCGTACGCTTCCTACACGACATCCCATGCGTCGTCTATTAGTTTTTTCTTTCTATCAATAGAAGGAAATTTAATGTTAAAATTTTCTTTACTACTGGCGTTATCTTAAATTCAAATATTGGTTAAATTATTTTCTAGATTCGTTTGTAAATCAGAAAAAAGTAACAATTTCGCCTTATAGAGCATCAACGCATAGATTGGGAATGAAGGACGTATTGATTTTAAGCCTTTCACAGGCAAAAGCCGATACAATCGCTGTAATTCTGTTCCATTATGAATTGGAATGAGGTCGTTTTTGCTTTGACTAATTAATATATCCACTGAATCAGGGATATAGGCGCCTAAGAGCTGCCCAAGTTAATGTACTGGAAAAGTTTCTGAAAAAAAGTGTGAAAGTAATTTTTTACAAAAACCTAGAAGCGAAAACTGAGAGCCTCCTGGCCGAGAGGACGTAGCATTAAATGTGATGGGACGATAAACTCGATAAGCACTCCACCCTTTATTTTGCATTATCCAAAATTGACTTCGACGTGATATTCATGCAAGCAAAGTTCCCGATAGTCCTGCTGAAGATGTTATTGTCGATCGAGGGCTAGTCCACGGGTTCATTGCACTTTAAGTCTTGCGTTCAACCTTATTCACAAATGGACTTCGTTCGACCAAAAAGTTATATTGGACCAAACTGTCTCTTTGCATTTCTGTCCGTATTTCTCTGTCTCTGTAATTAATTTTGGCTTGAGACCTACTAGTTGATCTAATTTAATCACTCGTCGTCTTCTCCCTGCTTGATAACTTTTCGATCTAAACGATGTTGAACCTTCTCTGTGAAATGCCATAGTTTTTAAAATCTCTGTTACTTGTTTTAATTCAGAGGGTAATGCACTTTAGTAGACATCTTTACTAAAATATATTCTTAAGTTCATGGAAAGCTCGAAGGTTTTAGTCCGTCGTTGTTTTAACTGTTTATGAAATGCAGACGAGAAACGCTTTTCGCGCAGACAATCCTGCAAAGGCTCAGAAGTTTTGCTTTCATCTCTAATTTGGGTTAAACACATAAAAAGCAACTAAAAATAATAATAATAATAATAATAATAATAATAATAATAACAATAATAAATAATAATAATAAACGTATGTTTAATCTCTCAAAAAAAATCTCTAAAAGATAAAAACAAATAAAAAGCCGAAACATAAAAAGGTGATGTACGACGAGTATACTAGAAACCTGCATATGGATCTATAAAAGTATAAATAAATAAATAAATAAATAGAAAACGCGGTAGTTAACCTAGAGAAGTGTAAGAGTGTTAAACGGCAGACTCATCGGTGCAGTCAGGTATTGAGAAAAAAAAAAATGTAAATAAACAAATAAAAAAATATAAATAAATTTCTGATGTATGTGTGACACGTTTAAATGCCAATTTTGGCACAAAAGCCGATAAAAGATTCAAGAAAAAAAAAGAGCATAAAAAAGAAAGACAACAAAAAAAAAAAGAAAAAAAAACGCGCGCACTTAAGTTATTTACAATAAGAAGAAAAAACAAAACTTAACAAAGCCACAAGTTGCGTTGATATGAATTGCATGCGGTTCTTGTGTATGGGAAGCTTTCACACACACACACACACACACACACAACACCAATAACAACAACTACCAAATGAAGTTATTATGACATGAATGCACGCATCAGATTGTTCGAATTGTAGATTGACATCTGAACGATGTAGTTAGCAGTAGCAGTGCAATGCAGATACTAAACAACTACTTACACACTTTTCAGTAAAACGTTTAACTCTTTAAATAAAACTGTTTACACAATTGTAAGCAGATACAATAGCAGTTGAAAAAAGAGAAAAAAGAAGAAGAAGAAGAGAAAAAAAAAGGAAACAAACATGAAAATCATCATATCGTTCGCCTTAGGGCGAATCGCTGACACCCACCGTTTCAAACCAGACCTCTAGCTACGTCGGCATATCCATTGGCAAAAAGTTATCATTCTTAGGCCAGCCTCTTACTTAGCCCTAACATGTGTTTGTTTAAAGTTTTGTATGACTATCTGTTATGAGCCGCAACCCTTCTTTCCGTTGCTTATCTACGCTTACCTGTGCGGATCACTTGTACTTTATTCACTAAAGTCTTAGATACTTCCTGTACATACATATATATCGGACAGTGCTGAGTTACCGCTTTTACTTTTGCATATTCCGAACGCGATGGCAAGCGAATCAGATCTATTTTAAAATTCGATCTGTGTTCACCGAAAGAAGATGCAATGTCTTGCTTTGGTTTGCTTCTATGATAGCTCCCAACAACAAGCAAGAGACGATTGAGCAAACAGGATAAAAAGTATCTAAAATCTTATATATAGCACTATGTCCCCCAGTCCGTAAGATCTCTAATACTTTTTTCAAGATGATGCAAACCGGAGCATAAATTTAGTATACCCATATTGTTCGGGAATGGATACAAGAAGAATGTAGAAAAAGAGTTGTTAGACATACAAAAGATAGTCTATAAATACATAAGTTTGTCTAAAAAATTTATCTCCATATATGTCTAGAAAGTAATAAGCTTTTATAATTAAATATTCAGAACACATATGTGTGATGCACGATCGTTCGATCGTGTTTTCCTATCGCCTTAACTTGTCATGTGTTTTTGGCCAAAAACTTGTAATTATCAATTTTCATAGATCAGTACAGAGGAGTACAGAGAGGGGTATACGGTGTTAAACATATGTTCGTTCAATTTCAGAATAAATGATTGGCGGGTGTAGTGTTGCTAATCTGTAAGCATAATTTTCTCAAGCTCCTTGCAATTTCATCAGAATTGCTCTTAGCATTCAACTCGGGCACAACAATACAACCAAACATACATTTTTACACAGATTTCAAGGCCTCTCCTCGTCTCCATCGTAAACTCTTTTTCGCGTCATTTTATCGTCAAAGTCTTTTCTCGCTTTTCATTACTCAGAACTACTAAGGAGTCTTTGCGATTCGGTGGGGATTTGATGATAGCAACTCGGTTTTTGTTTCCTTCTCACTTCGGGGTACGCGATAGTCGAACGCTATACTTCTCCTTGCGGCCAATTCTCTGCGTAGTGGTTAAGCCTGGTTATTAATTGATCTCTCCCTCTTCTTCACCATTTGCGGGAAACATTTTAAAGGATGAAATTTTTAAAACAAAATGCATCACAACTTAACTATTGTCAATAAGTGGTTGCGCCGCAATCGCATCTATGCTCTTGTTCTTGTTGTTGTTGTTGTATCTCTATCGAAATAAACTGAAATGTAGCCCAGTTTGTCGGAAAGTTTATCCATCTTAAGGATGCAACATTAATAATAAGTCTTCACATTAGCCTTAAACTCTTTAATATTAGTCAACTGCGATTCAGGCTAACTGCTTCGATTCTTAAATGTCGAAATTTGCTCGATAAAGTCATGGCATAGACAAAAGGTTTTATACTTTTTAGACGACGTGAAATATACGAACTTTTACGTACGTGGAACTGCTTAACTGCCTGGCCACTTACATATAAAACAGCTTAGAAATCTTTAGTGTTTTACACTACTAATGTCACTACTACGTTGGAAAAAATGGAAGCAAGAAAAACAAAAAATAAAAAAAAATAAAAATAAATAAATAAATAAATAAGTAAATAAAAAAAGCGGGGAAAAAAGACTGTGTTTGGACTTTAAGTTATTTAACCACATTTGTTCTTAAACGTACGTGCTGATGTTTATTAGTGAAACGTTTCGAAAAAAAGTGCGTCTATCTTTTTTTCCCGTCTACGTTTGTCTAGCCAACGTGAGGCATAATGTTGAAGCTACAGAAAGACAGAAGATAATGGAAATATGTTGACTTGCATTAGTGTTTATAATGTAATGCTTAAAAAAAAAAAATTAAAAAAATAAAAAAAAAAAACAAACAAAAGGAAAAAAAAACCTCATGCGCTCGCCTTGCGGAGACTTTAGCAATAGATTAGAGAGTAGCAGCCTGTCTATGGCTGCTAAGTGAAGACAATAGATGTGTGTTTTTTTTTCTTTTTTTTTTTTTTTATAAATGCGTAACACGTCCGAAATATATTTTAGACACGTTCAGCATTTATTTACTTTTTTTTGTTTTCCTTACTTCTTACTGTAGTTGAGTTAATGCTGTGTCTGTAGATTAAATTACAATAACTTGAAGGTGCCAATTACGCCAAGTATTTGCCACAGTTTCATTTATTTGAAAATATTTACCATACACGCGGAGAGAGCATTCAAGTTCTCCCCGTTACGTAGAAACGTAATTAAAATTATATTATATGTAAGTTATGTTGTTGTCGCTACTTGCTTTTAATTAAATGCATTTTATTTTTGCCATTTTTTGTTTTTTTTTTTTGTTTTTTCATTTCACTAAATCAATGTGTAATTATAATATAACTCTACACAATTTGATGACAATTAATGAAGAGAGGGGAGGTAGGATGGGTAGAAGGAAGATGGTATATATTAGGGGAAGGAGAGAATCCTTATAATCGTCATCATTATTATTAACATTATGGTTGCCATTATTATTATTATTATTATTATTATTATTGTTATTATTATCATTTTTGTGTGTTCTGGCAACAACACCATTCACTTGCCACTTTAACCGCAATGCAATCGACACACAAGCAAACTTACGGTAATGCCTTGCTTTATACAATTGACCCAATAACTACTTTAATTTGTGTTATTTTTCTGCATTCATTTGAATTTTGTTCATGTTGTTCATATTATTATTATTGTTGTTGTTATTGTTGTTATTGTTTACCTGCCAATATACACTTAAATAACAACAAACTACTACTACTACTACTACTACTACTACTACTGCTTGCATAGCATTGTAGTTGTAGCTAATATTAACCATATTATCCCATATCAAGATGCAAAATAAGCTTAACACACAAACATAACAATCAAAAAAAAAAAAAAAAAAAAAAAAAAAAGAAACTAGTGATCTGTTCGTTTATTCGTTCATTTATTTGGTTGTACGTTTATTATAGACGACGTCGTGGTAGTCGTCCATTTCGCATTTTGTACAAATAAATCCATAGTTTTCTGATCACAGACATGTGTACGTAAAATAGCATAACATAAAGAGTAACACGACAACCAGCAACAGGTTGCTAACATGAATGCTTACTTTGGTTTGTTTAGGCAAAACAAAAACAAAAAAATATGTATAAGAAACAGAAGCAAACGAAAAGCTCTTAAATTGCATTTCACCACACAAATAAGTCTTTTTTTCTTTTTGGTTATTTTGTCTTTTCTTTACCTATCAAGATGCAGCAGCCGCATAATAATAATGATGATAATGACTAAAGAAATACAATATACAGAGACAATAAAAAGTCTTTTTTTTTTGCACCTATTTTTCCTCTCATATATTTCAGTGACAAAATAATGGTATATTAAGTTTATTGAAGCATTCGTTTCATAGGAATAACGAACATATCATCTTTCACTTGGCATCTGTCAGTATGCACGCTTTAAATGTTATGTTAATTAATTCACATTTCCACCCATCGATCAATTATCTATGATCTGTTCTTCGGACACATCATCGGGTCATCGTAAGTGCGAGGTAGAAAACTTAAATATTTTATATTTAAAGTATATTCAAGAGGTAAATTTTGAAAAAACAAAAAAAATTTGAACCCACATGCACGCCTTAAATAAGCAAACAAAGAAATATATATTTGCCAAAGCGATCACAAAGTTGAAGACTGCAGTAAGCCGGATAAGCTGAAAATCAAAAGAAAAAAGTAAGACCTCATAGCACTAATTCTACGCATCCATCTAAACGTTTGCATCGGCATCCGAAAGAAATGATGAGAAATGACAAAAGTCCATCTCCAAAATCACATCTGCCATAGAGCAAAGGGATTGAAAGATTTTGAATGGTTTGCTAAAATTTCTTAATATTCTTTTTCCCGAAAACATTTGAAAATTCAATGGGAAATTAGTGTGGAATTGAAAAATACATTTTCAATACATTTCCTCACCAGCGTCGCACTCATATGGTTTTATGGGCGGGATATAAAATTTGTTTAAAACGCAAAGATTTATTATTTATTTTTTATCCTTAGCATTATATAGAAGACATGTTGCTGTTGTTGTCATCGTTATTAGAAAATATTTATGTACTGGATTTGTATTTGAAAAGCGATGCGTTTTTCTTTTTTTCTGTAGTGTTTCGTTTTTAGTAACAGTAACAGTTAACTAACTGTTAGTTAGTTAATGCAGCAACCTTTCAAAAATTGCTTATAGTGCTTACGGTGTATATAAGAAAAATAGTGATAGCAATAACAACATAAACACCAACAATACCAAGAATATTAAAAATTCAAAGGATGATTTTCGTTTGCCATTGTCTTACCAAATATTGGTTAGTGTACTTGTGCATATTACGTACAACCACCTCGTTCATGCAAAACGTGTTGCGGTAAATTATTCATTTCAATATTAGATTTAGTTTAATTTGTTCGTTTACATGCTGTAGCCATGGACATGAATAACTATATTGACTTGTGCATCTCTATAGATAATTTTAATATATATATATATATATATATATATATATATATATATATATATATATATGTGTGTGTGTGTTTGTGTTTGTGTTTGTGTGTATAGAGATTTTTAAATCTACCGATATATTATTAATATCTTGAGGTTAACCTTTCTAATCCATATCCATAGAATTATGGCATACATACATACATACATATATATATTTATATATATATAGCATGTAATAATTTAAATTGATTTTGATCGTTTTGATAATTTTATATTTGATTTGTTTGTTATTTTTTTTTTTCCTTTCTTTCTTTCTTCATTTTCAATAGGTTGTACAAAAGTTTATACCAAAAGTTCACATTTGAAGGCACACCAAAGGATCCATACAGGTATGTCTGATAATTTGCTAAAAATATTATAATATTATAAAACAAAAGAAAGAATCATTTATCGTTCTGTATGGTTTACAAGCTCTTAAATATTGTATAAGACGAGAGACGAAACAAAGTAAATTAAAGTTTAGATCGCGGTACGAAACTTGTACTAAGTATCGCTTCCTCTTATATGATATTTAACTGCAAGCAGGAGTGAAGATTTATTCATTCATTCCTTTCATCAATTTCTCTACGATTTGAGATTTTCCCAACTAAGCTAAACTGATGAAGTGATGGGTGTTTTTTTTTTTCTTTTTTTTATATTATATTTATTTATATATTTAGACCTGAAATTCAGCTAAAATAAGTTAACAAGCGTTAAGAGTCCTTTGATTCTTAAGAAATAAATCTCGCGAAAGAGTAAAAACAATAAAATGGGACAAGGCTCATCATTAAATACCCTACACCACTTTGCATAATGCATTTCTTCATATAGCGACTTTTCAAAATAGGGCATTATATGACAAGTGGTCTGATCCATTTTCAGTAGCGTTCACCTTGGGCCAAAACATGTCTGTGCTCGAAAATTGCGACCTGCAGGTTGGAGAGAAACAAACAAGATGGACAGACGGACGGACAAATTTGGATCAATTCAGAACGTGACTCTTAATCGATTGGTAAAATAAAAGGTACATTTCTTTCAAGTCTTTCAGCGTGTTGCATACATCCACAGAAACTTACCAGAGAGAGCAAACAAGAGAACAAACAACAATAAAAAAACATTACAGTCAATCGACGCCCTCCGTCGTTAGATACTTCGCCATTGTTCGCATTGGTTTCACGAGTAGGCATACTTTTCAAAACATACATAACCCGTATATATACTGGAGTCTAAAAAGTAGATCTACGTGGTTCAAATTCGGTAAGCTTTGTTTCTTTGTCAATTTACTATTACGAACTGATTTCTATCACAAAATATTGAAAAGTAGATCTTTTTAGCATATCAAGATTCAGTTTTCGTAGGAAGGCTCATATGGGAGAGGGTTCAAAAAATTTCCCCAGCAGAATCAAACTTTTCATAATACCTCGAAATACTAAGACTCAGCCGCTTTTGTCGAGAAATTTTGAAAATTGCAAATTTTTCGAGAACGTTCACCGACCAATAGCGTTTGTTCTTGGGTCAAAGCAGGTCGCATGTGTACCAAATTTCATTCAAGTGTGTCAAAAACTGCGTCTTGTAGGTGGACATAAAAATACACGACCAGCTTAGATCGATTCAGAAAATTGATTCTGATATACTAACGGGTGGGTCTAGCCTAAGCACCTCTACCAAAAGTGGTGTAGGGTATAATCAAGATTGCATAAAAAGAAACAAAATTCATTTATAAAGAAGCGAGAGAATAGAAGAAGGCGTGTACACGTCTAGCTCATAGTCACAGAGTCCGCAACCGGTATAGATCCGGGTTAGGAGTGAATTTCTACGACTAGGCAACGAATCACAGCGAACATATGCAGTTCGATTTGCGAACCATACGAAAGTTAAAAGATTAAATGTCAACTTATATACGACGCGCGTATTAGGAGGCGTTGTTGTTCAAATTTTGAGAAAAAGACCTTAAAGGGGTTGAAAAGCTCGTAATTACACGTACGTTGGCTGGATTTAATGAAAACAAAATTCCTAGGGAAAAATTGAACGACGAGTCAGTATTACCGCTTAATAACTTAACTAAGAAGAAAATACCAAGGACAAGGACCAGGACTAGGTAGCTCAAGTGACGGTAACGCTAAAGCCAAAAGCAATCTACTTTCGCGAGGAGACAATGAACTAATGGCTTCCAAAACAAGATACGTATGGGAAAAAAAACAGTACTTGCTACACAACACCTAAGAAGAGAGAAGAAAAAGACATTACATAGCAGACGCATACTCAAGTGTTAGTCTCATAAAACTCGTCTAAAGCCCCTTTTGTAATGCAAGAGTCGCCGAGTCCTTTGGACCATCCCTTAATTAAATCTAGCGCTGCTCTAGCTTTATTTAAGGAGAGCTCAATGGGCAGATTAAAACTCTCGTCTTTGGTCGACTAGAAACCGTAGATCCATGAGCGAAGGAACTCCTTATTGAAAGCTTCTTGCATTTTTCAAGATTTAATTTCAAGGAGCATCATGTAAGCAAATTGTCTAAATCAGACTGAAGGAGATAGGAGTGCAATGCTAAGATCAGGGAAGAAAACAGTTTGACATCGTCAGTGTGTAAGAGACAGGAGCACGTCCGTTTCAATAAGTCTGAAGGAAAGTCGGAAGTCTGGAGTTCAAAGATCAATAATATCTGAACAAAACCTTGTGAGTACGATGTCGTTACGAAATTAACCGGCCATTGACCGGAAAGGTGGCTTCTTAAGAAATGCCCGCGATCACCAATCTCAAGGGATTTCATTAATGCCTGAAGTATTTCATGTTTTCATTACCAAAAACTTAAAAGTGTCCTGCAAACTCACTTACGGTTATAGGTTTACGCATGTGTAGAAAATGCCGTAAGTGATAGCGCGAAGTTTCTTCCTCTGGTCAGGCAAGTAGACTTGGGTCAAATGGACTCTTTATGTGACTGGCATCCAACATTTACAACTGTCTCTGCCACTGTTGCCACCAACATTAACCGATTCTCGCTTTCGACTCATTTCGCATTCAACATTTTTTCCAGCTTCCGTCCGGACATCTGCAGAAACTTGACATTTTCTCAGGTAGTCGAAGAACTAAATGGAAAATAATTGGGAATGTCTCGTGATTAGATTATATTCGATATCTCTTGTAGTCATATATAAATCGATCTTTACTTAAACTTTTTTAACGTACAGATACGATTCTCAACTCGACACGACACTCAAAATTTTAAATTTCGGCAGTGCGGAGAATGAATTTCGTGAACTTTGCTATACAATCGCAATTTTCGTAGGCTTTCCAAGTCTGCGTTAACATGCAGGCAGAAAGGAACGCAAGAGTTAACGAATCGATGGATTAAATGAATGGAAGATATTTTAAGGATCAAAATCCTACGCATGCTCTCAAAATGCCCAGATTTAATATGTCCTTAATAGGTTACAAACCCAACTGACCCTTTGCTTACTGCCGTCGCTTTTAGTTGTAGTTGTGCTTACGTTCATAATTATGTATAATTTTTCGGTTGATAGGCAAATATTTTTATTTAAAGCTAAGTCGTAAACCGTCGACGACGACATTTAAGAAACTAATTAAAGTTGTGGGTAATTTTTCATTTGAGTTGATTATTATAATGCATCAAGTGCATGAACGGGAGAGGGGGCGCGCGTGCGGATGTGACCGCAGCAAGTGACTCTTTTATGGCAACATTAACAAAATCAACAACAACTACTCGCACAAAATTGATGACGATAATATAAAATATGTTACCCCACTTGGCTTTAGGCTGTTCAAGCGCTTGAACAATTAACATTTCATTCAAGCATTCATTCGGCCGTTCATTCATCACATACCTCATTTATACAAAAGAAGACGACGCTGGCACACTGCTGCTGTGATGTAGTCTGCTTTTTTTGTTGTTGTTGTTGTTGTTGTTTTTTTTTTTTTTTTTTTTGTTAATTGGCACTTGTGTGTTTATATAAATGCTCTGGTCTGTTGTTTGCTTTTTCTTATTTTATTTATTTATTTATTTATTTTTTTTTTTTTTAACACAAAACGTAGTAAAACTTAACATAGTGACCTAAAAAATATTGTAAGCTGATCCACTTGCAAACATAAAACAGTACTGCTACTCAAGGTGAATGCAAACAAGGAGAGAAGAAATTTGGTTTTTTTTTTTTTGTTGCATTTTTATAAAAAAAAAAATCGTTGTTACACACACACACACCCAGGCGAGCGCGCGTAGACACCAAATTGTGCTTTAGCACAAGAAAAAAAAAGAAGGAAAAAAAGAGCAAAAAGGATGCTTTGCTGTTTTTGTTATTGCTGTTGTCATTATACATATAAAAGGCGTGCAATTTATAGTATATCGTAACGTCATCAGCCTTATTACAAACCTTTGTTGAATAGTAACGACGAAAGTCTGTCGTTACGGTTTGCTGACCGAGTTCTTGATTTTGCTTGATTTTGTTTAGTTTTTCCTTTTTTCTTTTTTCCTTTCCTTCTTTCTTTCGTTCTCTGAATTCTCTGAATGAAGTGGAAGCAGCAAAACAGAAGCATTGTTGTCAAGAAGCACAAAACTTTAAAGCAATTGGATTTCTTTAGTACGGTATCTGCGCTGCTGTTAGCTTAAGTTAATATAATTTTTCAATTTCAATTGTATTGCAGAAGTAAAAAAAGAAAACAAAGCAAAAAAAAAAAGAAGAAGAAAAATGAAAAGGAAGGTAAGAATAAAGTGTGAGTGCTAAGAGTTTACGGTCAGAGTTACAAACTATCCATGTTGAACACCTTTCGTGCTTATGCGTCGCATTGCCATGATCGTGATTGTCCTGAGCCAGTATTCAGTTTATTTCAAGAAGCTTAACCATAAAAATGATCGCAGTCACTGTAACTGCATTCGCCTATGTTCGCCATGCGCATGCTCGATCAGAGCAATCATGATTATTTACCACTTAAAGCAACGCCATCCTCTGGACAATGCAGACACATTGATGTCGGTTAACCAGTAACAACAAAAATAACAATAATAACAACAACAACAATAATAATAACAACAACAACAGTTAGTTAAATACATGAATAGAAAAAATAGTCTTTCGTTGAGATGGCTGAGGTGGTTGCGATCGGTTGTTTATACGATTGTGGCCGTATAAAGTTTGCTTGTCCAGATATTTAATTCTTTTTTTCCTCCTTTTTCTCTTCTTTTCAACTATGAGTTTATGTATACATGTGGTGGTGTGTCTGTGTGTTACATATTTGTAGATGCGATATAAAATTTAATTTCCTTTTTTTTCTTTTTTTTAAGCAATATTTTGTTGTATATTAGGTTTCTTTCATAGTTTGCAACACTTTTTTTGCCTAAAGTCCATCGCGCTCTCATCTCTCTTTCGCTTGTTAGCATATATGTTTAAAAAATATTTTATTTCATTTATGCTACGTACGCAGGTTTTTCAATCCACTGGAAAAGGAAACAATCATTAGTGTAGGGTTAAAAATTGTCGTTTTTTTCTACACGTTTGTTACATATTTTGGTATAGAAAACAAATTAATAAAATGAAAATCATGTTTACTTCTTTACACAGGTATATATATATATATATATGTGTGCACATATCTATGGTATCTGAAGGAAAGTGCCGTCGTTTGTTTACATATATAGAAAATGAGTTTTTTTTTCTTATTTTCCACACTTAATAACTCAAAATTATTAAAAATCTATTAAAAATCTATTAAAGCTGCACGCGCCGTAGAGGATTTAGAAAAAGATTTTAAGAAATTTAATTTATGCTAATGCTACATATCGGACTCACTTACTTTCAGATGCAAAGGGTTCGTTATAGTTGAGAAAGCCTTTCGGCTTTACCTTCGGGATTTTTATCTCTTTCGTTAGAAGTGTTGACGACGTAATTGATGAAAATGGTGAAAAAAATCTTTCCCCAAACCTAATGCATAATAAAGTAAATAAGTGTGCATGTGTATGAATATTGAAAACATTAGTTTTCTTTTCTTTTTTTATTATGCAGTTATAATTAATTGTTCGGCATCAAGTGATTTATGTTTGTAATTTTCATGAAAAATACGAAATATTTCATTTTAAATATTTCACCACAACCACCGCGCCGCCACCGCTACCGCTAGAGTAGTATAAAAAAAAACAAAAAAAAACCCGCGGCCAAGACTAAGTAATACGATGACCGAGGTTAAATATACACAAACTCGAGAAAAGTTTAAATCAAATGAATTTGAAAGGTGTTCGGCTATGATATTATGTTACAAACTATTTAAGTAAATCAAAAGACTTCATGTACAGACTTTTTTGTTTATCTGCATATGAATTAGATACGAAAAAAAATTACCGCTATGGAACTCATTATTGTTAAAATTCCATAATGACTATGCTTGGTATAGTAGTTAAACATCGGACAATGTATATACATACGTACATATGTATAAAAAAGCTACAAAAATATATTTCATTTTAAGCATTTATGCCTTTTATAGCTTTTTAATGACATTTAACTATAGTTTATAGTATGTGTCAACTTGTGATATTTAAAATTTAAATAATTTTTGAAAATATCTAAAAAAAATAAATAAATAAATGAATAAATAAATAAATAGAATATATTTTGTATATCGCTCCCAGTTAGAAGGTATCTTTATTTTATATTGTTGTTTGTAACTTAATTTTCACCAATTTTTGCCAATCGGTTAAATTAAAGTCGTTACGTCGTCTCGTTATTTCGGTGTTAAGCGACCAAGACACTTCCTTTCAAACTTTACACACTGATCTCTCCCGTATTTGAAATCAACACATCCCGGCCCCAATATCATGCACATTTTGATCAATCCTACGGCCATAAGTAAGTTGCATATTCGGGCCGAACTATATAAAAAGCAAGATTCATTTTTGGCGAGTGAGTGCATGGAAGACTTATTGAGGGGGGATTAGGTAGAAGGTTACAATCAACTATATTATGTAATAGTGTGTTATCATAAGTGTACTATAAGCGGTAATGAAGAGGGCCAGAAAAGAGGGTGATAGACAGAGAGAGAGAGAGTGAGAAGGCCGATTGAGTAGAATAATAGAAAGTATGTACTATGCCATATGATGTTACATACCATTTTATATACAGTATGCATTATATATATGTTATTATTATTATTAATGCATTGAACTTAGCCAAGAAAATGAATTGTAAGACTTAAGTCTTAAAGCACTAGCATCGAAGACTATCGGCTTTATTGAAAACTCTATCGCAGTTCGGATTTAAACCCACGCCCATTGTGTTGTTACCCGAGATCCGTTGCCTACTCAGGCCATTCAGGCGGATATATATGTGTATGTATATATAAACACACATACATATATATATTAAACATCACAATTTATATATTGTGCAGTAAAATACAGTATAATATAGTGAAGCACAGAAGACTAGACTGAAATACGCCATACCGCAATGGGGTCACATTAAAGCATAGCCTCGCATAATAGACAATGGTCTCTACATGATATATAGTGCGAAGTAATGGTATTAACAGGGTATTCCAGCTTAGCCTAGAATATAACCGATAGTGATATGGAACAGCATAGAACGGCACATTACAGTATTGAATAATAAATTTGAGAGAAGAGATAATTCATGTAGCGAATAAATTCCTAACATAACTGTTTATAGTATGGTGTAATATGAGTCATTAGAATATTGCACAGTCCATTATAGTATCATAATAGTGCAAAGCAAAGCAAAATAATACCGTGTAATAATTATGTGGTATTTTGCATAGTGCGGTGTTGATAACAAAAAATTTCATATAATACATTATGACATTGTGTTAGTGCAGCTCCGAATAGTCTGATCATAGCATTGCATAATATGTTTCTGTTTATTACGTCACCGTATGTTATGTTGTATGCAATATAAGACCATAATAAGGTGCACTACAGTACAAGATGTTCTACTATATCTACAGTATTGTATATTTACCATAACGTAGGGTGATATATGTAATGTATTGAAGAATAAATGCACACACAACATTCTCATCTATCCGCTTAGAATTGCTACTGCGTATGCTTCTGTTATGTTCTCCATCATATGCAAACATTTGGGTGTAATCGGATATCAAAAAAACAAAAGATAATAAAGAAAAAACTGAAAATAAATAAATAAAAAATATGCAAAATTCTCTGAAAATGTCAGCATAGTTTCTGGAGTCAAAAGGTTTTTTGAATAAAATTAAAAAAACAAAAAAAAAAAAGACAGAAAATGACAGGCATATAATAATAATTGATTGATTTTTGCGGTTACATTTTCCAAAATGTTAAATAAACTGTTATTGTGGAGTGTTTGCACTTGAATGAAGACCGCAAAGGTGAGTTTTGCTTAAAGGCTTACTGATTATCGTTCAATTTCTACTTTATTAGTCGATTCAACGCATGCCGCACTTCTAGCAGTGAAACCGTAAAGGACTACTACAAGCGAAGCAGCGTAGACGCTTTGATATATATATATACACATACATACATACATACATATATATATATATATATATATTTGTAGAAAATCGTATGCTACTCTTTTAAATATAAAAAAGTTCATAGGGTTTTCCATTTCCATTCATAGTCGATGCTATTAAATGAAACGATAGTAGTAAACATTTCGTGTTTAGCTTGTAGTGCGTCGCATAGTGTGTAAGCCTGACTACTCACACGAGTGCTAGTGTTAGGTAGATGACTGAATCTGGACTTTAGAACAATCTCCTTTATGTCTCCTAACCACTTTTTGCAAAGCTCTCTGTGCACGCTATAAAGATACGAATCACTCTTAGGCCGTAAGACGAAATTTTTTTCCAGAGAAGCATTTCTCGTTTTATAACAAAGACGTGCACTTCTCGGGCTTACTTTTTGATTTTAAGATTAATAACATAAAATCTGTCTATCATAGATTTAAAATAAGTCTCTTTATGATATTCCTTTCGAATTAAGTCAACGTAAGAAAATATTCTTAAAAAAGAAGAAGAAGAAGAAGTGAAATAATTAAAAAAATTTTTGAATTTGCTTGAAAATCATTAAAGAATTGTTAATAAAATCTATTTATTTTTAAATTAAATACACAAAATACATCAAAAACAATTTGTCAGACGTCATTTATGTTAATCTGCTATAGAAATGTTGTTTTGTTAACAATAAAATAAACAGGAAAAAAGCAAATTTTAATCAACCAAAAGCAATGTTATAAAAACTACAAAAAAACAAAGAACAAAAAAATACGTGATCAATCGCATATGTGTGTGTGTGTTTGTGTGTGTGTATAACTAGAAAAATCTAAATTCATGAAAACATTTAAAAACTATAAGAAAAAAGTATGATCAACCGAAGCAATTTAATAGAAAACCGTGGTATCAAACAAATAAAAATTCAGCATTCAAGACATTTATTACAATTGAAAAAACAAAAACAACAAAAATAAAGAAAAAAAGAACGAAAACAAGAAAACAAAAAAGACAATTCACAAGAGTACATATACATATATATATATATATATATATATGTTAGTAATAGATAAACATATGCACCTAAACTAACAAACAACAAACAACAAACAACAAACAAAATGCTAATACGGTTACATACACAAACATATTTACATTTACATACAGCAATATGCAAACATGTAAAAATGTTTCCATTGTAAATTTCATTTTAGAAAACCATTTATGCTTAGCTGTGCGAGCAGTTAAATAAGAGCATAATCGCAGATACGCAGACGGATGCTGGACGCGTCTATCTTCAATGAAGAAATTAAGTTCATTTGACTTTTCTTACTGCACTTTCCAACCTAGAATGGCAGCATTTTAAATGAATAGTTCATTCGCTACGCTACAGATTACCGTAAATATTGAAGTGGAGAAGTAAATGGAGATATTTCTCAGAGTCTCGACTTAACTCTATTTCGAACTGCTTCAAGTAATGAGCTCGTTTAGGGATCATTTCTATACATTCGTTCCCTGCATTCGTTTTTCAATTTTCCCATTTAACCCCAGTTCATCTTCACTCAATGATCTGCCGGACTATCTGTGTGTACATGCATACTGCCCTTCTCGATATTCATATACTGAACCACTTATTGTTCGTTTGCCCCTTCATCTGTTCAGCTGCTAATCTGTTTGCTGTTGAAATTTTCAAGGACCTTTACAAGGACCTTGTTACTTGCGCGCACATACCTCAACTTGGGAAGACTTGGTTAGGACACAAAGATGACCTATTCTTTTACAAGCCGACCTTTAAAAGATATTCGTCGGAATTTTGACCTAAACATCATTCAGTAAATCATCTAACGATCTAACGATCGCACTTTATAGAAAATCATAATATAATTTTCCGATCTTGGCTTAAGGTGACGGGTATTTACAATTCGTCAAAAGCGTGCCTGAACTCTTTCTTACTAGTCTTGATTCCGTTTTTTATTTTCGTTTAATTTACGGCTATCAATTAATATAGAGTTTAAGCTTCCTTCGATTATTAAATTGTTGTTCGCTTATAATCAAAAGATTTGCCAAAGACTTTTGCATGCATGCGTTTAGCAAAAAAGTTTATACTCAACGATGCAATGAAATTATAAGTAATCATTTCAGTTAATTGATGGTTAACATAAAACCGGTATTTCGTTATAATAATTTACAAAAGTGTACGGCCAGCTACGCTCAAGGAGACTAATACAGAAAGAGTCGCTTGTTAACAATTATAGAAGTCAATAATTTTCCAATTTATCGTATTAAAGAATTTAACATTAAAAGGCTAAAGTTAACTAAACAATAACCAAAGAAAAGAAGAAGAAACAACAGACGGATAGTAGGTACGCTGGTGAAAGTTATAAATAAATTAATGAAAAATAATGAAGAAAGTTTTGTCACAATGTGATTGGAAAATAATAAAAGTATTTATTGCAAAAAATAAATGATTATCATAAAAACAAGAACAAAATCGTAGGTAGGTTTGGCCGAATCTTGCACCAATCTCCTATATCGCCTATACAGGGTATCGATTGTCTTGTTCCGAAAGTAAATGTAAACAGAAACCCACTTATGATTGAGATTTGGATCAAATTTCTCGCTCCTCCCTTCTCCTTCGCTTCCCCGGGTCGTCTTTGCAGGTAATCTTCGATGACTTGTCTGTCTGCATATAGGAGGCAATACCTTAACCAGCGTCGAAAATTTGAAGATTTGAGGCTTGCTCACATAAATTCAATCTTTTCTGTGTACCCATCTACAAAGAAATGTCCAGTGCTGAGAGATTGCGCTCTCCCGGCGGTCAGTTCACATCACGAAAGCACGGGATTACAAGTTCGGGAAATTTCGTGCGCAACAATGCCAAAACGGAGCGGCTTGTATGTCTCGGGGCAGCGTGCTATTGAAACCACATACCTTCAGCATATATTAGAATTAACGGTTTGTGTCACATTCTCGTCCTTCACCTGCAGACTAACTGCCACATCATTGATTGAGAGTTGTTCATAGATTTTCACTGCCACATACGCGGCAATTTCGCTTATTGACACATCCACCAAGCGAAAACTGAGCCGCATAACTGAAGAAAACTCGATGCTAAATATCGTCACGCAAACAATGCATGTACAACTATTCTGAAAGAACTTGTATAGCAACACTATTTCTTTTACCTGGGCAGAGTGGGTATTAAAGGGAAAGTTAACCATTTATTTAAAGATCAAATAAGCAGAAAATATGGTTTTGAAAAATTGCACGACCGAAACCATTCCCGTCCGCCCTACGGTCTTCCAAGGTCAAATTCCAACTAACAAGAAAAAGAAAAACTATCATACCTGTTAACTCGACCTCTTTGGTGATATACTCGTATTCCCCGTTAAACACTGAGTATGTGTGATGTAAAATTAGGTTGTAATGAAACCACAAAAATATTTTCTAAAATACATGATTATGGCAAAGAAACATTTATGATGATAGCATTTTATGAGGAACTTCGACAAGGACGGATGAACGGATCATAACGTGTGTATCCGTCATACACAGTTAATTGGTTAATCCACATGGGTATTGTTAGAAAAGTGCGAAAGGATTTCCAAAACTAGTTTTTTATGTTTGGCGAGCGTTTGAGCGAAAAGTTGAGTTTTCAAGTTAGTGTGCCACGACTCAAGATTAAATACTCTACACCACCGCCCACACCGTTATTCTCATAACGGCTTTTCAAACTAAAGGCCGCCTATATGGGAAGGCGATCGAAAAAGTGGTGTGATCCGAACCCATTTTCAATAGCGTTCGTCCTTGGGCCAAGACGCGTCATGGCAGGAGTTTTCACGAACATGTCTCAAAAACTGCGGTCTGTAAGTTGGCAACAAGACGGATAGACGGACAAGTGAACTTACGTTAGTTTAGTAAAAGGTAGGTAGGCCTAACTCAACTCCTTTCGCATGTTGCATACATCCGCACCAACTTAATATACCCTTGTCCCATAAATGGTGTAGGGTATAAAAACGTTCTAATAAACTTATCGAAAATGTTCTGGGTATTTCTAGAGAGAGAGTATCTCTAGAGAATGTTACAAAAAATTCGAATGGAAAGAATAAAAATTGTAGAACCTTTTCCATTGGACCGTTTTGATACAATCGTGTTTCGGGCAAAGCGCTTTACAAGGTTTGCAATGTGTTGTCGACAGGCTTTATTATTATAGTAAATTTTCTTATTGTTTTTATTAGTCGGCAATTTCAGGACTGTTAAAATATCCTTCCGTCCGAACGGCTCGAACCAAAAACTTCCTCCCAAATTTTTAATTTCTTGGCAGAAACGCTGAAAGGTTTCAAATTGCTGTCAGCCTCATATATATGTATGTATATACATATGTATTATTTTTTTTTTTTTGTATATGATCAGCCACTCATTGGATGTCCCTCATACGTGCAGTCACGATAGTGATCAGGAAGGTGTATGAGTAGAGCGGGGTGGCAAGACGGAGCCTCATATTCACTCAAAAATCGGCCTGTCAAACTTTTCTTTGAAATTTGCTTTACAGTGGGTATGAACAGTTTGCAAGAGCATCTGTTAATGCATTAAAGGAGGTAGAAATCAGCAGATAACACCTTACGCTATAACTTCCCAGCAGATCTTTAGCACAAGAAGCACGAATTTAAATAAAAACAAGAAATATTTTATCTACATACTCTAGCGAGTTCGAGGCTTTGTCTATTAAGTAAAAAAATTGAAAAATTTGCAATGCTGCTCACTCCTTAAGAGGCTGTGCAGCATGCTCTTGCAACTGATGTAAATTTTCATCTAAGAAAGCAAACAACATCTAACTATTATTAAGTTTTCGGTGATGTATGTATATATATACATATGCATACGATATATGGCCGATATATTGAATGCATGGATCCTTCGTAGAATATAAAATCTACTGGTGGGTTTTAAAAGACTGCGATGAAGACGCGTACCACTATTTCTTCGCTCATGCCTCTGTTTATTGTTTGAACTTTTCAAAATCTTTCATCTGACCGTGAAATGAAGAGCTCTTCTACAATGCTCCCAAACTATTCAAGTCACTATTTAAAATGTACATTCGAGCGGTACGATTTTCGATAGATGCGTTGATTATCAGCGAACATATGCCTATCGGTCTGCTATCTTTTAGACAATTGCGAATCTCAAGTCAATGCACAACATATTTAAGAAACTTCCTCCCTTGTACTTCTCGAGTCTCCAAACAGTGCGATTGAAGTGGATTGCCATATAATCGCTCGATCGCTTGTAATAAAATACGCATAATAATAAAAATATTTCTTTAGAAATTTTCGAGCATAAAAAATTGTTGCGCAAACGTTAAACATCTCTTTTAAATGTGGATAAAATGTTTAACTTCATTAAAATATTATTAAAAGGTTTTCTTTTCTTTTTTTTTTTTTTTCAATATTTTACTACATATTGCAAGTAGAACAAACGGATGTATACGTGTTCGGTTTGTGTGTTTTTACAAGTATTTACAAGTAAAATTTTATTATCGTATCGTTCAATGCTTGCCTTGATATGTAGTTCGTGTTGGAATCTCGATTGAATTCGTAAACTTAATAATAAACTTTTATTCAATGATTCAACTGCATCACAATATTTTTGCTTTGTTTACTTATTTATTTATTATTATTGCTTTTTTTTTCTCTTTTTTTTTTTTTTTGCAATATGAAATACTTTCCATGGAACTGAACGAACGGAATGATTGCATACCGTCACATCGTAATCGAGGAAGTTGAGAATATATTTCACTTTTTTATTGCGCTTAGGCAATATCAAGAAGACCTTATAGAGTGCGATGAGAATTTGTTTGAATGTTTCAATAGATTCTGCAATGTTCACTCGTCCGTTCATCGGTCAGTTTGCCTTCGCATAATGACATTCGCATAATCGCAAAAACTAACATTCTTCATGATCTTCATGAAAATCTCGAGATTCATGAAAATAAAAATGAGCATGATCCGCCCACATGCAATTGAATATCGGCCAAGATATTAAAACGATATCGTAATGTATAGGAAAATATTTTAAAATTCATATAATATAAGGCTTTGGCCGAAACCCTGAAATGTGTGTCATAAAGTGCGGTAGAAAGTTTTGCAAAAATAGTTATTCGAATTAAAATAAAATCTCTTTATATACACGATAACACTGAAAAGCTTAAGAGAATCAATTAAGAGCAAGTAAAAGCACTCTAGTGTGACACGGTTGACCATTAAAACTGCTATATGGAAAGTGATCGTAAAAATTAATCCGATGTAAAAAACTTTCAATAACGCTCGTCCTTGGGCCAAAAGATGTCTTAAAGCAAAAAATCTCCTGAACACAACAAAACAAGACAAACAGACGGACGGAGAGACAAACTTAAATCGGTGTAGAACGTGATGCTGAATAGATTGGTATAACAGCGAATGGGCCCAACCGCAAAAATTTAATACGCCCTGTATTGCGAATGTGTGCGTTTTGTGCGGACGACTGTAACACCCAAGAAGGGCTTGGACGTAGGCTCACCTTTTATGACGTTAATCGTGCGCGGAATCATTTTCTGAATGTATGTAAGCTTATCTGTCCGTCGGTCCGTCTGATATCTGCGCATGTGTGCACTAGTAGTTGAAGAAAAACCAAGATGCGATTATCAAGTTGACGGATAAAGATAGATTTGGTCTCAAAGTGCATGAAGGAACAATTTTTCTTTGTCTAACTTTTAAAGAGAAAACTCTTTATGCAATTCACTAGTTTCGATTTCAGAATTCCCATCATTTTCTTTATCTTCGGCAATCGCAAAACGAATGTATTTCGATTCTCTACGTTGTGATGAACATAGTGGCGCAAATCATATTTAATTCGAGTCATTATTGAAGACAATTTTCATTAATAGTTTATTTTCATTTATAATATTCACATAAATGACCAATTAAGCTAACGTTGTACGTATGATCTGATTTTAAAATGAAAACTCACTTCTTCGTTAATATGGCTGACGAGGATATATGTGTATGTATGTATGTATGTAATATTGGCAACTTTAGCCTACTTTCCAATAAGTAATATTCTGCCAACACTATCGCTATAAAATATTGCTTATGTGTGTCCGTCCGTCTCTGAAGCACTTATATCGAATTGGCATTTTGCTAAGCGTTTATTAGAGCTATCAGCTTTGCTGCTTCTGTTTCCCGAAAAAAGCGAAAAAAGCAAGAAACCAAAAGTCTACACACTGAGATTGAATGAGAGGAAAACATTTTCGCTTTATTATTACATTTTTCAATTCGATATTGGTATTATTGTTGTTCTTGTCGTTGCTGTTGTTGTTGCAATTATGTGCCTATTAATGGGCTAAAGAAGGTGATTGTGTAGCAAAGCAAAGCACAGAAATGAAAACTGTTCAGCAAATACTTACGAATGCCGACTAACATCAATCGTTGTAATGAACATTTTCGAATTTTCGAACTACGATTACACACACACTAACACACTATCACTAATACTAGCATTATTGATAGTACTGTTACTAATACTAATGCTAATATTCGTACTGCCACTGCTCTTACTATTGCAGTAATAGACTTTCCAAACTAACGAGCATTAACTGATTGTTATTGTTACGGCCACCGCTACTACCGTCATATATAGAAATGTATATATCATTGCCTCTTCCACTTGCAGCGAAACAATCTTTTCCTTTTTTTTGATGTTTTTTAATAATAACAAAACGCCTGTTTATTTAACTGATGCTGAGTATACTTTGTTGTAGTTCTTGTTATATAGCGTTGAAAAGCATGACAGCCTAAACGACCGACATACTGATCAACAAAATAGACAAACACAAGCATGGACATCAAGAGAGTAAAGTAGCTTAACTCAAATGGACAGGCAACCTGGCAACATGGCAAACAGGCAGTCAGCGAGTCAACCAGTCAGACAGTCAGCCAGTCAACCAGTCAGGCAGTCAGGCTGCTAAACATTCACTGGCAAGCATATGATTGTGTAGGCGGCGTATTAGCTTCAATCAAAAAGTAAATACGAATGAGACCAACAACAAAAGGGTATATCTATGTCAAAATATTGTTATTGTTGTTCCTGTTGCTGTTGATGTTGCTGTTATTAAATGCATTTTCGTATAAATATCATTTTACTGCATTTTAAGTTTTAACTCTAATCAATGCATTAGACTTGATGTCTGTCTACTCGACTTGTAAGAGCAATTATTGTTAAACTATAATATTTATATGTATGGATGGATATGTGTAAGTCTAATATATATAAAATTATAGTATGATTTTCTTCTAACGCAAAACAAATACAAACATACAGAATATATATACATACATACAAATGCACATTCATATGCAAGCAATTCAAAGTCATTTAGGCCATTTCTTTTTTCCCTTAGCCATTAAACATTATTTTTAATGCAACACTATCATCATTCATTGTTATTGTGCATAGAGGAAAACCTTATGATACGAGTTTATGTTGCCACAGTTATTCTATCCTATTGTCTTTTATTGCATGTGCTTGCATATGGTCGCTGATACGGTTGATTCTTTGTTCGCTTGGTTGTTGTGGATTGCTCTCAGCAAATGCAGAAGTTTCACTTGGTTTGGTTTTCGATTTTTGTGCGCACAGATAATATTGATGATTGGTCTCTTTATTATAAATGCTGTCTAAACTTGCATGAAGTAACTTAAAAAACGATATCCTATAGGTTTCCATTTCGACATTTCTTAGGCAGTTTTTGAATGATTGTTTTGATTTGCTTTGATTTGCATCGTCAACTGTATTATGTATGAAAATTATAATCAAATGCAAGAAAACTAAACTCAAATGGGACACGAAAGAAAAACGAAATGAATATCCATCCTCCATATATACACATATATATATATATATATATATAAGGATGGATGTCAAGATTTTATATAATGCTACGTATATATCGTATAATAACTTGATCGATTTAACTAACCAGTCTGTCTGTATGTATCTCTGGTTGTAAAATATGAATGTTCAAGCTTATAAACACAAGCGTGGGCGACCATTGACCATTTTCAAGGAGTTTTGCAAACAATCAAGTGATGCGTGATTCAAGTTTTGCTTGAAAGAGGACTTTACCGTGATTTCCGAGAGTTTTGCATAGAACGAAACAAATGTCAATTGGACGAGCCCGGACAGACAAACAATTCCCTTTTCACACCATTAAACTTCCGCACAAAAACAGTTTCAAGTGTACATGTGTATATGTATATGAATGAATAAGTAGTCTGGCAACTCTACACGATGGATCCAAATGAGGGCATTCCGAAGAGTAGTCCTTTTGACTGAAACTGATGTTGCAATTACAAGAACATTGAGTCAAAATCATTGGCTTATAATTACGCGGCAAAAGCGGCGAATGTTGATTTCTTTTAGCAAATTAAAAAAATCAATCGGTCCTAAGGCTATCGAAGGCTATGTATGCCGTATGCCTGTAATTGCTGGCAGATAATCTCAGACTTCCAGACTAGGCAGGTTAAGCAATTAACAAAGGGACAAATAGGTAACAGAGGCTCCCAACTAAGCCCCCCAAGTTGCTGGGTACTTTATAATAAGTGGACCGTATGGCGCAGCTACATTCGAGAGTGCGATGAAGTAGACATCAAGACTTGTAAAGTTGCTTATAATTGACGATAGAAAAACTTGAACCCCAAGCTAATCATAATAAGGTTTAAAAAGTTTATCTTTATTAGTAATTGCGAGGCGAACATAACGAAGGACACAAATTGAAATTTTCGTTGCAGTTTTAAGATTATATTGCAAACAGAAATCTATTTTGGAAATAACTTGAACACACATTATATATGTATGCAAATTTATTCATTCATGAAATGATTTTTATAAATGAATTTTTTCAATTTTCTCTATTATTCGCATTTTGCTCGTTTCTAATTTTAGGTGAGAAACCGTACACCTGTCAGTGGCCGGAGTGTGAATGGCGTTTTGCTCGTTCCGATGAATTGACGCGTCATTATCGCAAGCATACCGGCGCGAAACCATTTAAATGCATAGTATGCGAGCGAAGTTTTGCTCGTAGTGATCACTTGGCATTGCATATGAAGCGACATTTACCCAAAAATAAATGATGAGTTAATGATAATAATTTGTGTCGAATGAAAAAAGAGAAAAAAAGAAAACCTTAAGAAGAAGAATAAAATTTATAAAATAAGTTTAAATCATGTTCATCTATAGCAAAACAATCCAAAGGACTTTAGTTGTACTTAATATTAAAAAAAAAAAAAAAAAAGCAAAAAAGAAAAAAGAAAAGAAAAGAAAATTAAGCCATACATGAAAAAAGAAAAAAAAAAATCTATAAATTATCAGAGAACAAAACCGGAAGCGTAGAAAATTTCCTATAAATTGTAATTACAAAAACAAAATAAAATTTAATAAAGCTAAACTTAAGTTATCCATTTATTGTGACCATAAATATAACAATTGTTTGTTAATTTATAAAGACATAAAATTTTGTTGTTATTTTTTATTTAGTTTGCTACAAATTTTCATTATTTTTTTTTTTTTTTTTTTTTCATTTACATCCTTAACGCACATTAATCGAGCGAGCGCTTCGAAAACAGCTTTTGTGTAATTTTTTTTTTTTTTTTTAAAGAAAGGAAAAACACAACAACGTAAATTATTATTTTTATACCAGGAAATCTATGTCTACTAATAACTCGTTACATCTTTTCACCACGTAGATAGCCTATACATATATATATACAGTCTACTTCCTTGTCCGTCCGTCAGTTCAGCAGCTAAAGTCATGATTACAAGCCAAAAAAATTTCGTCTTGAAGGAAAAAGAAAAAAATTGACTTCAAATTTTTTCTTAATACTCTAGCAAGGTAACGTTCAAAATAAATTCAATAAAATCGGTCCATTACCCCGCCCGCTATTAGCAAAGAACTACGGCTTCAATATACCTTAAAGTTTCTAGTTTAGATCCTAAATGTTTTCTTAATGAAACCTACGGTTCAAATACGAAAATGATCAAAATCGTATGGAAAACTCACTCACACATTTACGAAAAACACCATTTATACGTAAGCGTTTCAGTTTGCCCAGTTATCTAGGAAGTGCTTCGAAATATGATTTGAAATTTATATATAGATTGCATGAAAGGGCTCTTTCGTTACGAGTGACACTTTTTAGAATTGGAAGAAGAACAACTCGACGTCCCAAAGTCAATTTGTGATTTACTTCAAAGCTTGGGAATTGCATTTATATTCTGAACGAAATACCGTTCAAATCACTCTGATCCACACGATGGCTTCAGTTGTTAGTCCCTCTGTACAACTTTAATTGCGTTATGTTTAAAGTTTGTCTCTGGGTCTTAAGGGCCAATTAAAAAACAGCCATTGCTTGAGATGATTCGGTCACTAAATTCCAGCTTAAATGAACCGAGCGATGCATCAGCTGTATGGAATATATATATGAAAGTGCCGTCCTGCTGACATCACACTCTTTCAATGTCAAATTCTGGCCCCAGAAATTCGCGTAAGATGGACCTGCAGTGATTTCCGTTGACGGTAAACGTTCTTTTCTCATCATCTTTAAAGAAACAAGGTTCAGGGACATCACCGCGCCATAAACCGCCAAAGAACACAGAAACTCTTTTCCTTGAATGCATCCGGGTTTTTCGTGCTCCAATAGCAACAATTTTGTCGATTGACGCAATCACTAAGGCAAACGCAATTCAATTGTCACTTTGGTAGAATATTTTAATAATTTCTAAACGTTCGGGAATCGTAAGTTGCTGCATAATGCAATTGCTGCAAATTGTACCGGACATTTTCAAACGTTGCACACAACAAAAAGACAGGCACGTTTGAAACTGGAAATTACAATCTTGAAAAGTATCAGTCTGAACTAGAGAGTCTTGCAGACAAGAAAATTATGAATAAAATGAGAATTGAAGTTGATTGCAGTCCTGTTCGGAAAGTCGGCTTCAGTTCTTTAAGACGCTATGTCATTATGGTTCATTTTTGATTTTTACTTGCTTATACTTCAAATTGAACGTTACCGGACTCGTTGATAGTAACTCAAAAGTGGTTTTGAATGACGGAATCTCAAGGATCAAGAATGCAAAAGCATCAACTGGCTCAAGTTTCTATTTTCTATTCGTTAACTGATAACAATAGTTGTAAAGTCGAAGAGCCGTTAGTGTGAGTTTTTTGAATTTCTTTAAAAATTCTTACTGGAAAACTGGTAAAAGTGCGGATAGAAGAGCTGATATGCTCCGTCATAAATGAGCTTAACTGCAAAGTCTCTTTAATTGCAGGTAGGAGGATAGCATTTCACCTTTGCCTTAAGATAGAGTATACGTTTTATTGTTTCTAATCCTTCCTCTAATCGAAATAATTGTATATTATATGCTTTATCTTAACAGAAAATTAAAAAAAAAAAACAAAAACAAAACAAAAACAACAAGAAACACTTTTAAACTACGTTTTCTACTTTACTTAGTCTACCACTGTATAATTATGCGCAAGAACATATCTGCATGACTCTACGCGCTCGTGCGCGCGTATGTGTATGTATTTGTGTGTGCATGCAATTATTATTTATACGGTAAATTAGTTTGTAATTTTGTGTTATTTAGATATTTGTGCATAAATGTTTTACATGAGTTTCTAACAACATACGCATTAAAGAACAAAAAAATTAAAGAAAACCAAACCCATACTAGAAATAATGAAAATTTATCTGAAAATTAAAACAAAAAAAAAAAAAAAACCTTATACCTTGTTTCGGCTAAATATCTCTACGGAAACTAAAAGCCCAAGAAAAACAAAATAAAACAAAAAGAAAACAAAACAAAAAAAGAAAAACAAAAACAAAAAGAAAAAGCAAAACGATTTAAAGAAAACAGTTACCAATTCCAGATAAAATAAGAAAAAATCACAAGGCAACAATCACCAAAGTGCTGGCACAAGAGTTAAATAAATTTGAGAAAATTAGAAAAATCTTGTCTTTGAAGTTTTATTTACTTATTCAAAAGTTATTGAGAGATGCGACGAACTTTACTTAGCTCCTCATCATCATTTCCTGCAAATATTCAATTAACTAAACAGATATGTTTACTAAGGAATCAATATGATCTTCGGCTTAGTATCAACTATGTCTGTAAATGACTTTATAGAACATTCAACGTACATGTTACATGCTGCACTGGATTCGTAAAGCGAGGAATTGCGTAACATAAGTAAATAATTCATGGGTTTTTTTAATCAATGCACTCACTACTCTAAGTCGATTTACTCATGTTCCCCGATTCTTCCTGCCCTGCCATCCACACTTTCGTTTCGTTGGTTCGTCTGCAGATACGCTTATTATATTTTATAACACTTGTGGCACAGAATGTATTAAGTTTAGCTTCATGAGAGGACGTGCGCTACAAACGCCTAGAAGGACTTGAGATAGACCGATCTAGTATTATACCGATCTACGCTTGTCTTTCCGTCTGTCCTTTGGATCTCTGCCCATGTACACTTGTGTGTCAACGTACAAATCGTAATTTTCGACATAATTTGATGATTGATTTGACTCGCACTGACCCGCTTTCATCCAAGAACGAAAATTGTTCGAATCAGACCACTCGGGGCGGAAATATTGCAGTTATCAAAATTCGCAAAAGTGGCTTAGTAGTAGTTTATATGTGTGTATGTTTGTTTATTCGATCCATCACTCGATTCTATTAATAACATTAGGGATACTGTATTGTACGGGTACGTCGCTAGTGTTCGGCCCACAATTTTAAATTTAAATAGATTTTAACTTTCATTTTCATTTTTTGTTGTTGCTGTTCTTCCTCTGTTCTTCTGCTGTACTTACGCTTAACTACTGTTATCATTCCATTCAGTTTGTTACAATGATTCGCGTATTATTCTTTCGTTGCACCTCATCCAAATCTTTGATGGTTATTCACTTGCTTCGCTATCTTCAGCGTTCGCTATTTCATTGCTCTTCTTATTATCTTCGTACTTATTATACCTTACACCACTTGTGGTAGAAGAGCGTATTAAATTTCTGCGAATGTGTGTAGCCCCCAGAAGGACTTGAGGTAGATCTAGAGATCTAATATTATACCGATCGATTTGGAAAGTGAAAGTGACCTTGTCTGTTGATCTGTCTGCCAGCCCGTCTTGTGTTCCACCTAAAGGCGGCAATTTTTAAGATATTTTAATCAAATTTGGTACATTGGACCGAGGGCGAACACTATTGTGGATCGTTCGAATCGAACCACTTTTTCTCCCGCTTCCCGTAAATTGCTTTATTTTGAAAAGTTATCATGTACGTATGGAGGATACTGTGGGGTATTTAATGGTGGGCCGTGGACCGCTGTAGTGGTTTTACTTTTATTTTACATTTTGTTGAGTTTTACGTGTTGTGATTTTTTCTATTTGCAGCTGAATAACTAAAAAAGTAAATAAAAAATTGAAAAGAAATACAAAAGTAAATAATTGTCCAAGTGTCCGAGCAAGGTTGCCCCTTCTAATTGGAACGAACAAGTCTGCTGTGGTGAAGATACGAGCACGTTGGATCAAATCAATCCTTTTCTATCGTCCGATAGAATCTCAGTTTCTTACTGCATTCAATCATTCAAATAAAATTAATTCCAGTAGGCATTGCACGAAGGAATGAATGGATGCATATAACACGTTGAATACGTTCTTGCATGGCTTGCTTGAATCCATCATTGCAAACGAAACTATCTCAAAGGGAAAAGAAGAGAACTGAGAACTGAAGAGGGAATAAATTTCACGAAGCAAGAGATTATGTTCAATGCGTCAATAAGTTCATTAAGATCATTTTACGATTAATTCTGCGAAATATTTGGAAGAACTTTTAGATCAAGATCTGTTGAAGACATCTTCAAACCTTGGTTGAAGACCGCCATCCAAAAGTAAATGTTTTTCTATAAAAAGGTGGATAAGCAGAAGTAGCCGATGAAAACGGCTTAGAATCTTACGCTGATCAAGAATACCTGCATCTGTAACCATATGAAGCTAATGATGCCCACTTCCCGACATCAAAAACCCAAATGCAAATCTAATATAAAGCATCCTGTGACGACCGGTATACAAAAAAAAAGGGCATAATGAGTACAATAAACGTAAAAGTTCTTAAATTGTTGCAAAATTCCGAAGCAAAGAATCCTTGAAATGGGAACGAGGCCGATACATGACCAGCCATTTAGACAACACTATGTCCACTATAAACAGACACGATTGTGATCAGAAAGGATTATAGCCAGCAGAGAGAGGAACTCAGTAAGATTCATTTACTTGAGACGGCGGGAGAGACCATTGCAGGTGGGTTGTTCCAAACTCGGTCAACGCGATTGAATAACGAGCAGTCGCGATAATTGGTACCCAACGGGTAGCTTCCAAATGAGTGGCCACGAATGCAGCGAGAGACAACTAGTCCTTTAATGGTGTGATGCTTTAAATTCGCTGAGGCCACGTCTTGGAAATGCTTAAACATAGGTACAGTCCGGCAAATATTATATGGTTTCAATCATGCCGGTGTTATTAGACCCTCTTGCGTAAATCGCGAGTACCGGATCCCGTCACTTTCCCGGCCCATGCTTGCGAATTGTACCCTAGTCTTGTGACCATATAAGAAGAAAAACATAGATTGCTGGCGCTATGCTTATTTATTTACGTTGTATTATAAACAAGCATTTCCAATACTTTAGCAGTCCAACCCATTTGTCATTTTTTAGACACGAACCGCATTATACTCTGCAAAATAATTGAAAGTCTTTTACATTTCCTTCACATCAAATGACGAAATACTGAATTTACAAACTGCGACGTTCTGCTTAAGCGGCATTCCCTGCCTATTCGGAAAATGTCGCATTTGCATTGTAAACAACTACAAAGAAGAAATAAAATTGCGTACAACATTTTCATAAGCTTCATGTCGTGCGCATGTATATAAAAATCAAAAAAAATTAAAAAATATTATTATTATTGT
Source organism: Glossina austeni (assembly GCA_000688735.1). NCBI lineage: Eukaryota > Metazoa > Arthropoda > Insecta > Diptera > Glossinidae > Glossina > Glossina austeni. The sequence goes on along the minus strand of KK502412.1, from coordinate 2,174,999 downwards.
TTGCATTAATTTAGTCTTAAAGCACTAGCATCTAAGGCTATCAGCTTTGTTATTATTAAGCTCTGCCGCGCTTGAGATTTGAATCCGGGATCATTGAGCTGTTAGTCGAGACTCTTTGCCTGTTCGACAACGCAAGCGGATAAAATAAAAATAGAAAAATATCAAGAAATGTTTACTTAACAGATTTTCTTTAATCGCCACGCTATTTAAACCAGAATATTTTCTCTAATTCCGCTAATCCGATATGAATTTTTAAATATCACCGATAAACTGCAAGGTGCCAAGGTGAGTGTAGCTTTAGTATACACTTGTAGTTGTATTACTTTTCTTATCATTTCGTTCTTGATTCGTTCTTTTTATAGTTAATCTTAAATAAATATGAAAAAAAAATTCTATAAATGCACGCAACTCTCCCCCTCGTTGCCACGACTATGTGAAGCAATCTATTTAAAATTGAAATTAACTTAATGTGGATAAATGTAATCGATGTGGTTTACGACCATGACTTACCTGTCCGTATACCAATCATTCAGCCATATCGAGGCGAACGTATGAATGTGCATAATATTCGTTTGAATTGTGTTCAAATTTTTAATAACCATAGAAATGAAATGAAATCAACTAAAATAATGGAAGTAATTGTGTTTTCATGAATTTATTAAAAGTGTCAAGCATCCATAGATACATATCCATATAAGTATATAAATGCATATTTATATATATATATATTTATTAACGAGTACATGTCAGTGACAATATCTTTAAACTCATTAACACTACCTACCCACTCCCTGACGTGAACAAGCGATCATACGAGGACATATGTACATACGCTGTATATAATCAATCTTACAAATTATCTATAAATTCTATGTAACGGTATGGAAAACTTATAAATGTGTGTTAAACAATTTACAGTTAATTTTTTCTTTTTGTTTTTGTTTTTGTTTTTTTTTTTTGCTTTTGCTTTTGTGCAAAATGTAAAAAATAAAAATAATTAATTTATGGCGACAATTAACATGACGTCCATTGATCTCTCAAACTAATCACGGACATTAGACAAATGTCAATTTATCTTTTCTTTTATGCTGCTGTTGCTGTTGCTGTTGCTGTTGCAGTTGCTGCTGTGGCTGCTGTTGCTGTTGCTGTGTGATTGTTAACGTCACTATGGCCGTCGTTTTATGTTGATTTTCAGTCATGTTATAAATTGCATTAAATTTTTATTAATTTACAAGCAAAGCAAGCAACTGATTTTTTCTATATAATTTTTTCTTACTTTTCTTTCCCTCACCTTTTTTTCTTTGAGTTTCAAAACGGAGTAGTGAGTATTTATTAAAGTTTAAAATAAACAAAAAAAAAAGTGTCCTTTTTTTCAGTTAACACAATGTTAGCACAAAAATTGAACAACCACAGATGTTACACAAATGGTAAAACAGAAAAATGTATTGTGTGCTGTCAAAAAAATATAGGGAATGGTTAAAATTAATATTTAGCATCGCATAGTTGAGCACTACGATCGCTGTCAAGCTTTCTCTCCCCTTTCGAATACGTTTTTACATCCAAATCTATCCACAGGGGTTTCTCGAAGATGTATCGGACCGATACTCTCCCAAGAAAAACAGTCCAACAGTACCATTAGATTTCATCCGCTTTGCTTCACAGGTTTCTTAGTAAATCTAATGTAGTTCGGTCGACGTACGTTTCTTCCCGCATCATTTGCAAAGAAAGTCCAAATTTGGAAATTGCTCTAGACGACTTGAAGGGATCTCGCTTTATTTAGATTATAATATAAAGCGATTATCGAAAGCAGGCAAGCAGAAGCTTGTTCCAACTGCTACGCAGGGGCGGATACTTTTTTTTGGAGGTTTAAAGCACTCGTGACAAAGTTATGGAATCGACCTAGTGATGGGGCAATCAATTTATACTTTTTTCCCTGATTTCAACGCTGACGACCCAGCCGTCCTCCACCTTGGTTACGATGATGTGCTCGACCTATCCAATATTATTACAGCCCTTAACTCATAGTGCATACGCTTCACCTTTACAAGCCACCCTTCCAGCAAAATCTGGCATAACAGTTCATGTTGCACAACTTTAAAGAGGACGCACCTATTTCACTGTCCAGCCGAGGAACAGACTAAAGCGACATATTAAAGCTTCTACACCTTTTTACTGCAAAAACTAGCCCACGTGGTATTCCGGGAATTAATTTGAAAGAGTTTTTCCACACGTAAAAACCTTGTGTGACCTTTGTCGCAGCGACCTTTTGCTATTTCTATAGCATAAAGCTGAAGAGACTTATTGAGTGATGTGTAATGTGAAAGCATTACTGTGAAGCTCAATTTAAGAGGAGATCAAAATATTTCTTTCTCTCTTAATACTTTTCGCGATAATTGTTCCACCTTAAAATTGCTGTTTCAAAATTTGTTTTATGTCATTAACCGATTTTGTTCTCCCCATGTTTTGCAAAAAAGAAAAGAAAGTTTAGTTTTGCTCTTGGTCCTGCTTCTGCTTTCGAGTTCACTTTTTATTTTATGTTAGTCACATTTCCCCAGTGCATCTTTCCCGTATATATATATATATGCTACGACAACATCTGATTTGTTGACTTGAAAACTAAGATACCGTTATTTAGCAGCAATGGCTTTGCAACAGCAAATTAATGGGTTGTTCAGTGAGACTTAGGTCTTGTGACCGATCATTAGTCGTCCTAAAAGAAACCAGGGTTTTTGTTGTTGTAATTTTTGTGAGATCGCATCAATATTGGTAGTGCGAAGAGTAACCCACAATAAAAAGCTATAGTAGCAATTCTGTCGTAAAACAGGGTTATTGGAAGACCCCAACCACAAAGCCAAAAATACCTTATGAGTTGTGAAGTAAGTCTCTGTGATGTTCTTCAGTGTACGGATGTCAATGCTAGTTTTACTACTGACAAAGATAGAAACAAAGAGTCATCGGATCTCGGGAGAGAGAGAGAGAGAGAGAGAGAAAGAGATGGGGAGAGATTGCTTGGCAAAGATTTTAAATGTGTAAACGTAAATTATTATTATTTTATTTAACACAATTATTTATTTTCTATAAAATATTTGCCTATGGCATCGAAATACCCGCGTCCGTCCAATAGTACCATCATTTATAGTGTAAGAAGACAATATTGAATAGTTTGTTTAAAATGTTGTAACATTATCAGCATACATACGTATGTTTATGTACTGTTTGTGGAAAGGTGTATAATAGTTTGGAACAACATGTAGTAAATACGAGAGGCTTTTGCACGTGTTTGTTTCTGTGTGACCCAAGTCGTGGTATAAATTTGAATGTCAAGCCTTTACGGCGAATGCCGCTTTAGCTATGTTTATGTATGTACTTTTATGTGTGAAATTGAGCATTTAACGACAATAAACTTTTAACCACCGCCAACACAAATTCACTAACACCACCAACTATCACACTTACTTGCTTACTTACTTACATATGTATAAATCATTTATCTCTTTATATATATTGTACAATATATTGAGTTATCATTTAAAAAAGAAAAACTTAGTTAGAGACATGCAGAAAGACAGACAGACAGACAGACAGTTAGACAGACAGACAGATAGACAAACAGACGGAATAATTAAAGACAGTCAGTTAAATAGCAAAAAAAGTAAAAAGATTTTTTATAAGCATTTTAAATATATTCTTAATATATATTTAAATTAAATAATAAATATTTAAAAATAACACAATGATCGATAATCAATTTAAATATTACCCAGCACTTTAATATTGTGTCGTTGATGTTGTTCGCTTTTTTCATTGAAGACGGTTTAATATATTGCGCGCTAGTTTAACATTTAAGAATCAATAGACCGGCCATTCGAATCAAGCAAATAATCGACCAACCGGTCAAACTTCACCCTTACATAAAAACACATAAATACACACGCGCATGAAAACTGATACTGGCAGTAGCGCAACACAAACGCAAACTCATTTACGACAAATGTAATTGAATTCTGAGTGACCATCAACGACGACGTGAGGTTTTAAGTGCTTCTTCTTTGTTTATAGGTAAAGACGCGTTTCACACCAGGCAGGGAGAGAGAGAGAGAGAGAGAAAGAGAAACCGTAAATACACGCAACCAACAACAACTTACTTAACTTCAATTTAACATCAGTTTCCCACGTTGCTTTATTAAACTGAAAACCGATGATGAAAACGTATATATATTTATATGTATACATGTTTTTTGTATAGGAGGGCCAGGCGAATTTTTTACGATGGGAAAATCATTCATTTTCATTCGGTTTTTTCTGCTCTTTTTTTTTTTTTTAATTTTTCTTATTTTGACATTTTTTAATCCTATTTCATATTTCCAACGATATTTCGAAACGATGTGCGTGCGTGGGCTTCCTAACTGACCATACATATAGGAAAGCAAAAATATAAACTGAGATAGATTTACATACACGGCTGAGTGATTCATTTTTTCGTTATTCACGACTTTTGTAAGAGCACGAATCTCAAGTTCATGTTTTACAATGCGAAAGCTTATGAGAATATGTTCTTAATAATGTCAGGACTAATATAGAGATAAATTTGTGATTTTCTGTGTGATTATGTCAAAATATTTCACTTGCAACGCCCTGAACGAACCTTTATCTATAACGTTTTTATACTCTTAACCTGTATTAAATTGTTGACATAATCGTCCATCTGTCCTTCTGTTCGTCTGACCATCTGTGTAATGTTCTCTTGGTCGTGAAAAGGAAGAGATGGGGTTTACACTCAGCAAAAATATTAAAAGTTCTTGCAAGTAGAGCCAAATCGATCAAAGGACTCGTGCGCCGTGCACCATAAATCGAGAATACCTTTGGTGCTTACATCCTTTGCTTTGCATTACCCATAAACCACATCACACACTTAACAAAAATTTGTATATGTATTCTACGAAAATGGAAGAAACGCCCCAAGCTTATGTTGTATAGAGTACCGAAATTTCTTTTATTTGAATTTTTTTATTTCAGTTTTCTTAAGACAAAGATAGTGATACTAAAAGTACAATACTAGGAGCGGACTCATTTAACATTTTAAACACACTCATGCTACGCTCATAAGAGTGTTTAGAGGAAAATGCTTGCACAGGCGTTGCAAACCAGAGGTGATACGAAATATCTTAAAAATCTAAGTTTGAAATTTTAAGAGAATTTTTGCCGTATGGCCTTCTCTTACAATTTTTGTGCTCTACTTGTGTAACACGCGATAGGACTTAAGATAGATCCACCTTTTCGGAATCGTTTTCTGAATCGATCTAAGCCTGTCTGTACATCTGTCCATCTGACGTCTGTGCAAGTTTAGAGATATTTCGATGAAGTATACACTGACGTACACTGATGTGCACTGACGGGCTTTGACCCAAGGACGAACGCTACTGAAAATGATTCGTGTCGCTCCACCGTTTCGACCACTCCCCATAGAATGCCCTGTTTGGAAACATCGTTATATAGAAGAAAATTGCAATTTTCAAAATTTCTTGACAAAAGTGGTTAAGTAACAATTAAATTCGCGTGAAAACTTCGGACCGGCTAGGGCAAATTTTTGAACCCCTTCTCATATAATTGTTTCCACGGGAAAGAAATGTTTATATGGTAAAAAAGGTAAATTACTTATATTTCATGGCTTATAATAGTAAATTGTCAAAAAATCAAACCCATAGGTGTATTTTTTCGTTACCACCACATATATGGATTTCCAGGAAATGAGAAAACCACAAATATTCGAGCAAAGATAACCAAGAAGGTTATTTGAGCATTGAAGAGCACTTCTATGATTCCGGACTAACAGTCTGAGTCAGGTGATCAAATTTTTGATTTTACTAAAGGCTTCCAAATTCAATCAAGTCTTTAGTCGCACACAAAAATAAATGTTAATAAAAACGTTGTGCTGTGAATCACTTCAAAATTTATTTTATATAACCAAAATCGACGGTTCGGACGGATACAAGCGCTAACACTTAATTATATATGTATGTATGTGTTTTCATTGAGCGCAAGTTAAAGCTGCACAAAGAGAACGGAATCAATTGCATCGTAGGCATCGAATATTGCCAGGGTTTACATTCTAGCTAGGGCTGCTGAACGATAAAAGGGACCTACGTTTTCCTCTAGACGTAAATATTTAGACTGTTTCACCTTTTTTTTTGTTTTTCGATTCCCATAGGCACGGCAGTAAAGTATTTCCTAATACATTTCAAGAAATGTTATTATTTCTTTTTTTAAATTTAGTGGCTGAGTAACCTCCCCGAGTATTTTTATTTCATTATCTTTGCTTCTTCATCTTCAGGACACTACGAAGGAATGAGTTTGTTCAGTTTGAGTCAGGTTGTTACAGTGGTTTTAACATTTAAGGCTAACTTAAGTGCCAAGTACCTAAGATTTATTGTTAATCGAATATGCTTTTCTTCCCAATAACGGGAATTACGTTAGAGTGAAAATATGCTTTGATTTTACACTTGTTACAAAGGTTAATAATCAAAAGGCTCACTATCATCATCTATGATCTACGATCACCAGTTATCTACCGTTTAGGTTAGGAGCGTGTGAAGAAGAGATAAGCGTCAACTCGTTTTTGCACATTTTCAGGTTTTGTACACCGTTGACCTGCTAAATGTGACCGCATCGATCTGAATAAGTGGTAATCGGAAGGGACCAAGTGTGGAAACATTTATTGCACCTTTCAAATGCTTCGTAGTTTACTGCATTTTCATTCTAAGCCAACATAGTCAATGGATTCCGTAGTGTTAGTTGCATTTTTTCCAGCTTAACCCAGTGCTATGACGGACTTGCATGCCTTTAAACGTTGACATACAGTGAACGACATTTTGCATTTATTAATTTATTTATTTATTTATTTATTCTACTTATGCAGGAACTCAACTAAAAACAAATGACAGTCGAGTTCAAATGACTCTCAAAGTAAATCTTAAATTAATTATTATTAAAACTTAGTATAAGTGCAATGAAACAATGAAGAAAAAGGAAAAAAGAAAAAAAGGAAAAAAGGAAAAAAAGCATGTACGCAATTAGCACAGAGCCACACCCACAACCGGCACAGGACCAAATTGCAAATGAACCCCTAAGCTCTCGCAAACATGCATAAGCTTGGCAACCCATAATAGTTAACAATAACTCATTTTCGAGGCATAATGACTTTTTAGGGTTAAAAGGTCGTGTAGTGAATCCTCACAGAATTAAAAGTCTTTTGATTAAAATAAAATCTTTATTTATTCACGTAAATCTAAATTGCTTTTGACATAATTCTGACTTGCTTCTGACTTGCTTCTGACCGAATTGAGGTAGGGTCAGTATTTTATATAATAAATAATTTAATGCTAACTTAAGCAATTAATACAAGTAAAGTGGGTTATTACTAGAATTACGACTATGTGGGTTACAACTAAATTAGGCTATCTTAACTAGGTTAGGTGTCACATTATGTTGAACTGTAAACTTAGCGTAAATTGTAAATCACGGTAGAGTGCAACAGATCGATAATGCTACCGTAGTTCCGGCATGACATATGTAGATCACGTGTGTTAAGCAATGTTGCTTTAATGGACTTTAAAGAGTCCGATAATGAGAATAGATGACAGACGTCATTTAGGTTCTTGCAAACAACTCCGAGCGGGTTAAACAGCTCATAATTATACATTATGCATTGACTAACCTTAACCAAGGTAAAGTGGCTCGAGAAGCGGTTACGAACATTAAAACTTATTTCTCCAAGTAATGACGGCGAGTCAGTAGCACCATTTATTACTTTGATTACGAAGCAAACGCCAAGAACAAGTCTACGTTTCTCAACGGTAAGGACGGTAAGGACGGTAAGGACAAGAGAAGCAACCCATTTTCATAGGGGGGAAGAGAAGCAAACGGATCACAACCCAAATTCCTAAGGGCAAACAGCAAGAATTGCTTTTGAATAGATTCAATTGAACTGAAACATCCAGTGGTCAAGCACTAAGGTCCAAATTATCTTTATCTGATATTTCGGGCAAATTGAACGCATCGGGTACATTGTATGTGGCAACCGATTCCAGCGAAACGAATTTATTTGCACACCTAATACTTTTAATTGCCGTGAATAGCAGAATCGTATTGATTATGAGTGTCCGTCTGTCCCACTGTGCCGGTATTGACATAATGTAAATAAAATTTTAAAATACGATTTATTCCTCATGTTCTTATAGGTCACAGTTCAGAAATCGAAGCGAAGATATCGTACACACAAATAACTGGGAGTCTCTGAATATGATTTTTAGGTTAGGCAACCAGGTACTAAAGAAATAAAATGAAAAAATAATTTCAAACATGTGCTATATAATATAATATCTAATATATTAAATACGATGTGATATACGACCGACATATCGTATAGATGTATAGATTTTCCTTGTGTCCTTATGTGAAAGACGTGGTTCATGGTTCAAGCCTTGTATGATTTTTTTGTTGACGTACCACACATCTGGAAAAACAAGCGATTTATTGAGATCGAGCAGCGATAAGAAGATAAACAGCGGCTACCTAGTAGATAAAAAACACGACTACACAGATATACTGGACTTGATTCCCTGCATGGTAGCCCATAAGTATCTAGTTTAGTATCTCGGGCCCCAAAAAAATGCAACCGAACAGAGACCATAGGTAAGGTAGGATACAGACCGGGCTTAACCATAGCATCGCTCCCCCCTTGTTAGTTTGATAAGCTTTGTCTATCTGTCCTTTTCTTCGATGGGATAATAGAGACATGTGTGTTCTTTCGTTTGTAACTGTCTGCGGTGTATCCGACGAATGTGCTTAACTGCCCCATTACTACCGGTCTAGCCAGCCTACAATGACATGTGTCGGCGATCGAAGTGACCTCCGTTTAGGCAAACCTCGACTCGCAACCTACAGCCTTTTAAATACAATATATTGGCCGTTTACAGACATTTTTTATCCTCGAGTTATGTAAGAACTGGGCATGAATTCCTCATGAATCCACGATTATTGCTGACATCGTTGTTTTCTTTTTTTTATTTTGTTCTTTTCAAAAGCAACCTATAGTCCAGTCGTAGACATTCAATACGATGATAAGAATTCTCAAATGCTTAGTGTTTAGTTAAAGGTTTTTTTCATTTCTGTGTAAATAAAATAAATATGGTTTTAAAATATATAATAAAATTGAATCTAATAAATAATTTAAGTTGTTTTTGGTTTTGTTTTTCCTTTTCTCTCGTTTAAAAGGTGACAAATTCAATTAAACTTAAATTAGAGAGAAAAAAAAAATAAAAGACGAAAATTTCGAAAATTCATTACATTAAATAGATTAAGTAAGTGAAAGGTATAACGGGCACGTCTCTTAACTGCCTTAGTAAACATAGCATTAGCAGCGAATCCAATCAATTGAAGATACATTTACTGCAACACAACAATGTCTTGTGTTGAAATCGCACCGTTTAAAAATAAAATTTGTGTTAAAATACGGCCAACGTTGTTGAGTGTCAATAGTAAATTTCGAAAAGCAGTCAGTGTTTAGTGTCACTCGTCTTTTTACGAAAACGTTATATCCTGAAAAGCAACAATAATAGCAACAATAATAGCAACAAAGCAACAATCGCAAGCAACAGCAAACAACAGCAACTCAATGTAGACGTTTTAATGGTTGTCTGTTCTGCTTTGCTTTTAAGTTTAAATTTCCTGCTTAAATGTTTGCGTCTAACAATTGCTGTTTGCTCCCGTGGCAGCATTACACTTTAACAAGTGCACAATTATTGTATGACTGAAAAGTAAAACAACTTCAACAACAAGAGTACAATTCTTAAGTATACGCTATTTACACAGAAACAAAGCGTGACTTTCATTGCATTGATTGCAGTTAATATTGTTAAGCTAATGTCTTTCTTTCGTGGTTTAATACATTTTTAGACATCGAATTTAATTTAAAAAAAAAAACAAAACAAAACAAAACAAAGATGCACACTTGCATGCATGTTTACATACATAACGCTTAGTTTTGATTATTTCATCGGTCCTTAATGGCGAGATGGAATGTCTTCAGTTTTTAAATTATCTAAAGCTAAACTTGAAATTATACACAAAACTCCAAACTCCACTCATACTCTATCTTACAAATGTGGAGCTGGAATGCTTTATACCCCGCAGAATTTGGATTCGATTAATTCCATCATTCAGTTGTGGAAACTCGCCCCGAAGTCTGTTTTTGAACAAAGGCAGATTTTAAACAAATTTGTTGTCACTTGTCTGTCCGACTGTCTCTCCTTGTGTTTATCTCCTTGCAATTATCACTTCATTCATTTTTCTGTCTATAAATATTATATAAACCCTGTCTGTCCATTCGACAAATGATCCTTTTATCCGTCCATAAGTCTGTCTGTACTTTCATTCGCGTGCGTATTCACAAATCTGCTCATGAGTCTCTCTACACTCTCTGTCCACTTTTCTCATTATAATCCCTACAAGTCATACCAAATGCTGGACGCAAGGTCAACCCTTTCCAGTCTGCTGTAAATAAACAAGAAAAGCTCTTTTTTTCGACTAACCAACGCTGAGTTCAAATGAAAAAGAACAACATTGACTAGAATACATTTATGGATAAATTTCCCCGCCTTGATTGTGAATCTAGGAAATAACCGTCAATGTCGTCATGAAATCATGATGACATCTTCTTCAAGCCTTTCAAGCTCGCCTCACCTTTTTTAAAATTCTTATACACATTATCGATTTGCTGCCTTTATTTATATGTTGACGCACATGTACATGTACACACAATTTGCAAAAAAAAAAATATCAAAAATTTATTTCTCTAACGTAGGAGTTTTGGCAGGAACTGGGCATCGCCATCTATCGATATTGAATTCTTTTTATTTAGTTCGGCAAAGTATGCTTTTTGCAGCTAACTATTCTAATCGATCCGAATATAACCATTGGCTTTATCCGCGGATTCGCGAATCAAAGCATTGGCCCTTTGCAAACCCATCTGTTAAGCAAACATCTCTTCGTAATCTATTACGTTATTCAGATTCTCTAAACTGTACAAATCAAAAGAAAAAATTAAAACTTGGTACCACTATGCCGAGGAATCTTCAAAACGGATACAAGTGGCTTGCTTCTGATAGCAGAAAAAAAAGATTAGTAACAATTTCATTACATTTTATTCGTACTTGGGGAGAATTTCGCGAGAAATTTTTAAAAACTTTGTGACCTCATGATGCTTGATGCCAACCCGCTGTTGGTTCATTTTTCTTATGTGCATCCAAGATTCGAAAGCAAGGGGTTTTTTTATTTGCATCGTTTCTATCATAAGAATTTTGTTCTTTTCTTCTGGACGTTAAACATTCATTTCTAGAATGAGCGTAAAACTCAAGGATTTGAATAATAAAAAAAAAAAAAATGTTTCTTTTATTTATTTCCAGGGGTCTGTAAAAGCGATAGGCCTACGCACGGGTACACAAAAAATTTTTATGAACAATCAGAAAACACCTTAAAAAAGAGAAAAACAAATTGTTTTGCTTGGCTTTGTATGAAATCTGGGAAAACGCCTCTTGTATTGTATATGAGTGTGCGTGATGGCTTCAAAATAATATATTAAAAGCAAAAAAAAAAACTGAATAAATAAACGGGAAAAATTATTTCTCACCGCAGAGAATTATTTTTTTTAAGACACAAAAAAAAAAAACGACAAAAAACAACAAACTCTCGCATATTTAATAAGTTTAAGTACAGCCCAAAATTATCACAATAGGGCATCAATGTATAAAATGAAACAACAACAACAAAAACAACAACAACAATAATAATAAGAACGACAATAGCAATAGCGCAAGCGTTCACCCCTAACGTCTTTACGATTTGAAACTATAATCTCAGTAACATCATCGCAGCGCGAAAGCTTGAAAAAATCATAATAAAGACGACAACAACAAGTATTATAATCATAAACATCATTATAATGAATATTATGCTCATCATCATCATCATCATCATCATCATCATCATCATCATCATCATCATAATCATAAAGAATATCGATTGCTATCAATGAATTGTTTTAATATACAATTGATTTTTATTTGTTTTAGGGACGATTGTTAACTTAGCGTCACCGCTTAAGCGAGATGGAAAGCGAAGAAGACAAATAAAGAAAAAGAGAAAATTATATTCGTCGGTTGCCGAATCTTTCACACTCACCATTTTTTCGTCAAAAGAAGAAAAAAAAAACGGGATATAAAAATAAATAAAATTATAATATTCCCCATCAGGTGGGCGGGGACGATTTTTGCCTTTTTTGTGCAGCTTTGATAAAATCATCAACACAATAAGTCCGTGCAAATTTTGATAATTTTCTCTACCATAGTTTGCGAGTGATGAGCAAAGAAATAATTTTTTCTTTTTTGCATTTAAAAGCAAAGGCTTGTTTTTTTCAAGTGGTACGGGTGTAAGCGTGACCTTCAACCGATTTGACCCAAATTTTGGATTGTTTGTTTTTCTCTTTTGTGGTTTGGGATATGTTTGTAATAGTTAGATACATAGAGGGACGGACAGACGGACAGGCCAAAGTGCTTAGGTCCGTTCAGAATTTTATGGCTATCAAAAATATTTATATTTAAGGATATTTTCGGGCGTTTGGATCGATCATATAGTTACAATTAACGTTTTGTTTCAGTTCCTGGAATAAATGCGAAATTCCGAAAGAATAAATCGAAGTAACACGCTCCAGGTTTTGGCACGAACTAAGCTTGTCTTAAGTTTGTGAAGTTGATCAGGAATTAGGTAACACTTGTGTAGAGTATCATTCTGATTGTACCAAAGATGTGGATAAGATGAATATACTCCGCATTCCTAAGGTGTTGGTTATAATAAAAGATTCTTTAGCGCAAGTGGCTTAACAACTTAAACGCATAATCCAAATAATCATAATGATGATGATGATGATGATGATGATGATGATGATGATGAGAACGACGACGACGACGGCGATCACTGTAGAAATCTTTATGGGCAAAAAGATTACCAGCATGGATTACAATAATTTAACATCATCATAATAAAACAATCAACGCATAACCCCCACCATATATAATGCAATCATATGGGATACAATAACAGCAAATACTACGATTGTGTAGAACAATAACAACAAATAAATACATAAAATTTTTACCGCGTGCTAAATGCAGATATCTGCACAAAATACACAAAAATAAACATTTTTAAACATACAATCATTCTACACAACATTTTAGTAGAATACGGTGAGGATGACGATGTTGACGGGCGCCAACAGATCCTTTTCAAAGCGAAGAAATAAAAAATCTACAAAAACCCACACAACATATATACATATGCATATATATATATATATATATATGTATATATATATATATATATGTATATAAGAGCAAGTTAAAAGCGTGCGCGCTTTCGGCTTTATCTTACACAAACATACATGCAAACATATATATACGCACGCGTACACACACACACACAAGCAGGCACACAATCGCACACAGGTATTGTTGAAGCTGAACAACAGTTGGTTGCATTATGATTTAACTTTGTGCACGTGTAACTATGCAATTTTCGTATATTTGCAGCGAACAAATGAACAAACGAACAAACACAAGAAAAATGTATGCCCATGCAGCTTAACATACCTGCATATTAGTTTATTGTTGTTAATGTTTTCTAGATGGGTTTTTATTATAAACGAAAGAGCGAAGAAAAAAAGAAGAAGAAATCCTTTCTTTAGTTTTTCGTTTCTTCTTCTTCTTCTTCTTCTTTTCTTTCCTTTTCTTTTTTTTATACATTCAAACGGCAATATATTAATTTTATTATTGTATTTGTCGAATAAAGAAGAACTACATCAGACAGTTGATAAATTGTATATAAACAATATGTTCGATCAGTATATGAATTTGTTTTTGTTTTTTTTTTTTTGTTTTCTTCTTCAATCTATGTCCGTTCGTGTGTGCTAACGCATGACAGTCTATTTTTGTAATTTTGAAATTTAATTAAAAGACTTATGCGGTGTAAGCCCCCCTCCTCCTCCTCCTCCTCCTCCGCGCGCATATTATTTTCATCACGCCTTCGATTGCCGGCAAAAACTTCGATTAGTCTGTTGATGAGATCACAATTAAGTCAAAAAGGTGATGTAGATTTTCATATAAACGACAGTCTAAGGGCCGCAGACCTCTTTTATATATGGAAACACCATTGCTTCGCTTTTTCTCAACGCTATGGCAGTGACTGAGTGCGCACTGTGCATACTTTTAAAACCGTGCAAAGCTAATGATGGGGATTTAAAATTCGACGCAATCTCGTTATGGTTTTTTTTTTTTATACAATTTTTTTTTTCCCCTTTTTTTGTATAAATTTATGCTTTTTTATGTTGTTTTTATTAATTGTCCTTAGTGATGTTAGTTGTTCTTTATGTTCGCCTTGTTTCTGGTTCACTCTACGCGATGTTACCAACCACCGTCGTCGCCACGTACGCCAAGTTAAATTGAGAGGTCATTTCCTATTATTATTGTTGTTATTGTTGTTATTGTTGTTATTGTTGTTATTGTTGTTATTGTTGTCGTGTATTATTGCATACAAATTTGCTCGAGAAACTATAATAAAATGCTTTAACTTCTATGTTGCCTTTAAGCTTATACTTGAAGAGTTTTTTGAAAGCGGCGTCAGCGTTGATGGCGGCTGTTGCGCACATTTGCTTGCTTGAGTCGAAAAGTAATTGATGTGCTCGCCTGACCTGTAGGAGTTTTTAAATCGCAGATTATCTGCTATAGACAATTGCTGGCTTTTGCATTCTACAGATACGCCCCTTTTTCTCTCTGATTTGTTTTATTTACTTATTTTTATTTCTTCTTCTTTCATTTATTTCAAAATGCTCCGATATATATACAAAATTTAACATATATGATAATTTTCCCATATACATAAGAAATTCCTAAAGTTGGAAAACTTTTCAAAAATCCCAAATTATTTTGAGTCGAAAGTGAAATCGAACAGTGATTGTGATTGCAACACTTATGACACACTTTAGTATTCAGTTGTGCCCGTTGGTAGGCTTTGAAATCCTTGTGAGAGGACATTTAAAAAAAACGAAAAGGGTTTCCCTGGAGCGCCTGTATGTATGTATGAATATGAATGTGTGGATATAGGCGAAGTCATTTCATATTTCCGTCTGACTAAAACGGCGAACATCTTAACACCGATGCGTGCTGTTTGAGGCTCATTTCAAGTGTGAATTTGAATTTTTGGATTATTTCGGAAAGAAATTTTTTTTTTTTTTTACTTTAGCATGCATGACAATAAACATTAAAAAGAATAACTAAGAGAATTATGTTCGATCGTGAAAGAATCTTTCATACCGATCACCGTAAATTTTCGTGGTCTACCATATGGAGTGTAGTATGGGCGCGGCTGATTTTTTTATGGGTCCTGCATTTTTTTGCAAACCTGTAGGCGATATCTGCATTTTTGCGAACGGGGGAACGTTGACCACAGATGCTGTACTGTTGGGCGTATTCCCAATTTGAAAGCGGCCAAGAATTTATATACTTTATGGGGTTTCTGAAGCTTGCTTGTCTCCGCGCCTGATGAACGTATTGAAAAAAAATTAAATTTTGATATGTAACGTTGGGTAAGCGTTGTCGATTTTTTCCATTTTTGTACGGTTGCTAGAACATCGCCCATAGAATATGCGTTCATGTACATTTATGAGCAATGAGTAAAAAACAGAGGCTTTCTCCGCTTATGTGGTAATGTGGGCGTATCCTTCGCCCAATTTGGGCCCATTTTCAGCGAGAGCTTCGAATGTTTCTGTCACAGTTGAAGTCGACAGCTTCGTTCCTGCGGCCAGGAAAATATTTACAACAGACATAACATATCCCGACGGACGGACATTTTTATATCGATTTAGAATTTGATGCTGATCAACTATTTTGTGGGGTTTCTAATACCTAATTCAGGACGTTGCAGACGTTTTGACAAAATGATTATGGCCTCCATCTTTCGGTGATGGGTTAAAAATATTTGTAAGTTTACCGTTAGTCACGACGTCAAAATTAAACCTTTTCGTTTTTCTAGTGAATCCTGGCACAGAAATGCATTCAGCCACTACCCTTAGCATATCAGAATAGTAGCCGAGATATTTCTTTACGAGCGATGAACTGGACTAAAATTTATTAAAGGTGAGGTTGACGTCCATTGCTACTTTACTTTTGTCGCACAGGCAGATAGCGAGAAACGGAAAGCAACATATTTATAACGGAACGAATATTATGCTAGTAAGCTATCCGTACAAAAACAAAATGACTATCAACATAACATGACGATGCAAAAATTGATGGGCATAGCAAAGGCAAATCTTCTCAAACGATGTCTTGGATGGAAAGGCGCATTCGTTTTCTGTAAAACATAAAAGTAGTTAGGGGGTCACTTGTCCTATTTTACGGTTCAGATGACGTGTGTGCTACAGCAGCGATAGTCGTTTGGGCAAATTTGCATCCAAATCGGAATCGTTCGAAATCGAAACTACGGTGCAAGTTGTTCTTCCAAAGTTTGGTTCTGGGCATGGCCACACCATCCATACAGCCATGCAGCATTCGATGCATTTAGTAAATCTACTGTTGTAGATATAAATGAATTGTTTGCCCACGCATCTAAGAGTATGGGAGTTGAACGCCAAGCATATGTTATGTCAACTATGGGCGACATTCGATGTCGCTATCACATGTTTCAACCAAAAAGAAGAAGACAAAAGTGCAATGTCAGAGCAGTGCTGCAGTCATATGCAGATGCACAAGTTGCATCAACAAATAAATTTCTTCTTCTTCATTCTGTTGAATGCATTTTTCCCTTTTTCCTTTTTCCTTTTTCCCACAGCCTGTTGGAATGAGTAGATGAATTTAAGCTAAAAACAAAAAAAAACGATATTTAATTATTCCCATGATTCCGATAAGAGGCTATGAGGCTTATCGTAGTAGGATTCCCTATAAAAATGAGCCCTTGGATTAGAGTTGAAAATCGAATATAGTTTCATTCACGATCTTCTTAATTACCTTTTTTTTTTTGTTTGGAGCAGCCATTGTGGGTGTCGCCTATAAGTGCGAACGCAATGGCTGTCAGGAAAGATTATTTGTAACCAGAGAGGAATAGAAAGAGGAAGCAATGGTTGTGTACGTTTGCCTTAAAAAAGGCAGCATCAGGTGTGGTGGAAAAGACCACTGCTGGTAGACTATGCCAGAGGTGGGTGATTACAGAACACACAGCGGTAGTGTGCCGTACGATATGCGGGCAGTTTCAGGATGAGTGGGTGGAAACAATGGTAAGACCTTGCGATCCTCGTAAAGAACTTACATAGTGAACTAATCTCTGTGTTGAACACTTGGCCGGGATGTACGTGTACATCAACGCTACACACACAACCCACATTACGCCGATGCTCGAGGCGATCAAGAATTTTAGACACACTTTCGTCACTCGTGAGGAATTCAGCCTTTCGCTGTATGCGATCGAGCGTCGCCAAACAGAATTTGGGGACTTCCGCCCACACATGCAAATTATACTTTATGAGTGAAGAATTTTTTGCCCCACTTTCAGGAGCCTGGCATTTGGAAGCCTTAAAACTTCTTAACCTTTGTCCAACCAAGTAATTTTATAATGAATCCTACCAAGATTAGGTTTATAGGCTTAGAAGAAATCCCGTGTCTGGAACAGAGAGTTGTTTAGATTCCTTTATTTGTCCAAACAAGCTGATGATTTTTTAGCCCGAGAAATAAATTGTAAGACTAAACACTTAAAGCACTAGCATCTCTAGTGCGATCGTCATTTTTATATATTTTTTTTTATAATTCATTATCTGTGTCCTAAAAAAGACATAAAAAAAAGGAAAAACTAAATTTTCATGTTCCGTACTATTGGATGGGCGGGATTAGCTGTTTTCACTTTTTTGCAATAGGTGTAGAAATTTCTGCGTGTACTTGTTGTAGTTTATAAGTAACGACCAACAAAACCTAGAAAGCGGAGGTGTTCTCAGTTCATACTACACTGCAAAGATATCCTCCCAACGTCCAATTTTTGCGGGAGCAAGAATGTGTCCAGCAGGCATTACACACACATTATAATTCCGCATAAGCTTTGGTCCGCTTCGTGACACGTAAAGAAGTCGTCACATATGATACTGCAACCACGGCCTTGGAATAATATGTACAGGTCTTCAACATATCTCTGTACAAAATTTTGCGTCGGTAGAGTGCATCTCGTCCAAGGCGCGGGAATTTCTTTTACAAGCGGACCTATGAGGCACATCGTTGGAAACACCTCAGAACATCAAGACTAACTATAAATTTGCAAACTATTTTTTTTTTTTTTTTTTATTATTAATTGTTATTGTTATTGTTTATTGTTAATCTAATGTAAACCAAATTTAGTATATTTGGAAATGCAATACGAAATAATCAAGAAATTTAAATTCAAATTTTAAATGATCGTCAAAGGTTCGAATTAGTTCGGCTAAGGGCTAATTTCCTTTAACTTTTGACCGGTGATGTTAAATGTATTGGTGTTGTCAGAATGCGGCAACTTTTCTGCTGATAATTTCTGAAAAGTTTTCAGGGTCGATATAGGATTTCATGTGAGAAGTTTAGCGCGCCGTAGCTCGAGCGATAGGCTTCCTTACAATCTATGCAACTTCACCTCGCTTCAATTACGATCTTCTCTTTAACGTTATTCGCCTAGGTAATCAATTTTTAATGATTCGTTATCGAGCCCTGTAGCTAGGGCTCACGTGGACATAGAAATTTGCACGCGCAAATTTCTTTAAAATCAGGTCAAATACTTAGCAAGCAAAAAGTTTTCTTTTTTTTTTTACGCTTTGTTTGACAAGAGATGTTTACACCCTAACGGCTTTTATAGCTGGCTCTGTGGTGGACACGACCACCATTATACACTATGTTCACTTGGCGGATTGATCGTGAAGACCGAAGTTTGCAGAAGGATTGCAGGAATAAATGTTTTGGAAAAGTTGCCCTCCCCCCCCCCCTCCATATTGAAGCCAGACGTATTCGTGCGCCTGTGCGCCATGCATGCATTCATCAAGATCATATTGTGCAGGAGCAGGAGAAAATGGAACTTCCCTACCTACCCAGATACCCTACTTTATATGGCGGCGGAGAAGAATTCCAGTAGCTTGTGCACGTTTATAAGGTTGAAAACGCCAGCAATCAAAATCCTATTTGATCCATCGAAGATGCTCCTTCTCGTAGCAGAGTAGTCCTATATCGTGTAGACAAGTGGGCTCTATACTTTTTCGATTACTAATCATAAATTTCATGAAATGTGAACTTTGTAATACGAAACTAATTGTCTATGTATGTGTATGCATACATATGAGTTTGTGACGAGAGAATTTATTAGAACTTAATGAAACACTCATATACACAGACACATGCACAAATGTACATCCAGAAAGAAAAAAATGAAAAAGAAGAAACGTAATGGAGTATAGAAGAATTAAAATTCCTGGCACGTGTCTCAGTGTGATGTGTATATAAACACAAATACATCGTTATTTGTTTGGTTTTATCTCCGCGCGGCCCGTTCATTATTACTCTACTGGCATATAATCAATAAATAATAGACAGACAGAAAGAAAGACACAACAAATATTTATTCGTTTCTATACCTTCAGTTAAATGCAATTATTATTACAATTTTTCTTCTTTTTTTTTTCTTTTTAATGCAAATTGTTACAATTTGTTGTTGTTGTTGTTGTTGTTGCCCCGTAAAAACGAAAATACAAAGTACAGAATAACATATTTTGCATACACTTACGTCTGAGCACCCGTGTGTGTGTGTGTGTGTGTGTGTATGTGTGTGTGTGTGTGTTATTTGTATATTTATGTATTGGCTTATGTAGTGCGGTTAAATTTATTAGCTAGTAGTAGTTGAGTTGTTGTTCTGTTTGCCCGAACACTAGCTAGTATTCGGTTACTTAGATATACGTTTGATAGAGCGTTGTATACTTTTGTACAGTATTTTGCGTTTTTCTTATTAATTTTCATATCGGATAATAAAGGGAGATATAGGGATGGTAAGAGTGTAAGAGCGAAAGAGAAAGATAGAGTGAGAAAGAAAATATCAAATGTATAAAATTATTATATAACGTTTAGCTGGACACGTATTTGACACGCTTTTTTAAAATTCTAAGAATACTCGCAGTACGACTCGCAAACACATATACATGAGTAATTATTTGCTTTGCACAATATCTGTGTGCAATATTAATCAAGGAAGCGTATTTAACACGCTATTACGGGCTTCGCTCTATGCACGATTTTAAATACAATGCGCAAATTTTCAATAATAACTACAAAGCCTTTCATCTATTAAGCGATCATGTGAATTCCCAAGTCAATATTTCATTACACCCGCCAACACTTGTGATACAGGGTATGTTAAGTTTTTGCGGACGTATGTAACACGCAGAAGAGCTTAAGATAGGCCCATGTTTCATTATATCGATTTGCTGAATTGATCTAAGCCTGTCTGTCCGTCTGCCCATCTCATATCTGTGCAATTTTAGAGATATTTCGAGGAAATATGGTACACTGGCGTGTTTTGAATCAAGGACGAACGCTATTGAAAATGATTTGGATCGGCCCACTCTCCATGCAACGCCCTGTTTTGAAAAATCGTTGCATGAGAAAAATTGCAATATTCATAACTTCTCGACATACGCGGCATTCTAAATTGGTGTGAAAAGGTTGGACCGGCTCAGGCAATTTTTTGGCGACCTTCTCACATAATGGAGACTGAAGTTCAAATGACAAAAGGGTCTAATCTTCAATGCTTTATTATGAAAATCAGAACTTAATAGTAATTTAAGATAAACAAATTAATTGCACCAAATTTGGACCATCTCAGCCTATTTTTTATTGGATCTTACCCTAGGGGAGAAAAATTTAAACTTTAATATGTTGTAATAAAAATTAGCCCATGATAGTAATTTGATATAAAAATTAACTTTAAAAAATTTGGACCATTTTGGACCATATTTTTGTATCTCACCCTATGCAAGGATTTTCACAAAAATGTTTGTTTTTACGGCAGAAAAGTCTACATTATATTATATTATGATGAAAATTGACCCACAATAGTAGGTTGATATAAAGTAAGTAAGTTGTGTTGAATTTCGAACATGTGCCTCAAGTGTTTAACCTCTTGGGCACAACAATTCTTACGGAAAGGAAGAGGTCTAATTTTCAATACATAGTTCCATAATAATAAATTCATATAAGGACAGGGTGCAATTTTGTGTTCTATGGCAAAAATAAGAAATGTGTTAGGCAATGTGGTGTAAGGTATTCAATAGTCGGCCTAGCCCAACTATTACGTTTTCACTTATTTTACTTAAACTAATTAAATCTTTCACTATTCAATATTAAAAAGAAAAGAAAAATCCGTGCTCATGAATTTTAAGCCAAATTCTTCTACAAGGTGGCCCTTTGTCGCCCTTTGATTTTGACAGTCACTTGATTTCCTTTAATAGCACAATTATGTGCTTTAAATGTAAGACTGTTTCCTTAAATTTATGTTACAAAAAAAAAAAGAAAGAACGCTACAGTCGAGCAAGGTGGACAAGTTAACACTCTACACCAATTCGCTTAATACAGACATTCATTCATTTGCGTGATAATAAATTAAAAATAATACGTGATTTTCATGCGAAGGAATAAATTTTATACGAGTCACCACATTGGAGAATACTCAAAACGTCAACTAACCTGGTCCAAATTTGGCAAAGTCAATTTACTTATGATGATAGAAAACTATACGTTAGACTTTGTGGCCGTTGAAGTGTTTGCTTTCCATGACAGCCCCTTCACGGTGGTTGGGCCTAAGTAAGAGACCCATTTGGACCAAGTTTTACAACAAATTACTCTTGTGAACCAATTTTCATCATAGAATATCAATATTTGAAAATTTTTTCCATAAGATTCTTTTATGAGGCGTGACCCAGAAAATAGACCTCAGTCAGTCAAATCCGATAAGATTATTGTGTATGTCAAACTATTATTATACACGAATTTTCATCAAGAAATATTGAAAATTCTTACCCTATAGAGATACAGTTTCCCTTACAAACGTTATATCGTAGGGGATTCACAAAATTGCTCAAGACAAATTTTTCACAACAATTTAAAATCGAGAAATACTCTTACGAGGCGACTTTTATCTCCACAATCTGAGAGCTTACCGAAATAAGGCGGAGAAGTGGTCCGATCTGAACAGTTTTCAATAACGTTCGTTTTGGATCAAAACTCAAAGCTCATGTACCCAATTTCCTGAAAATATATTAAAAATTGCGGCCTTGTTGAACGTTGAACACAAGTTTACATGGACACATATCAGGTGGACAGACGGACAGATAGGCTTAGATCGATTTAGAAAATGATTCTGAATCGATCGATATGATAAAAGATAGATTTGTCTTAAGCGCTTCTGGGTGTTATATACGTCCGCGCTAACTTAATATACCCCGTACCGCAAGTGGTGTGGGGTATAAATTTTAAATATAAATTATAAAATATAAGAAGACTTAATACCAAAGTATAAATAATCCCACCGAAGTATAGAGCAAACTATAAGTTGTACGACAATACGCCTGAGTGTAGCCAAGTAGGCTAAGGATGTTGCCTAACAACTTAATGGGTGTGGGTAGGCAAAGCTGCAGTGCGGCAGGGTTTTCTATAAAAGCCGATAGCCTTAGATGCTAGTGCTGCAAGACATTAGTCTCAGAACTTATTTCTCGGGCTAAATTAATTATCGTAATAATAACTTGCACGAGCATTGGATTGGTGAACATTTCGAAATCGGACGATGAAGAATATAAACACTACGCTACTCCGCTACTTGGCTGACCTACTTACTCTACGCTCTAAATTTGTTAAGAACAACTGACTGTAATACGTAACACTAGAGGCAATTATTGATGCCACGGAACTGATCATTAAAAACCAAATTAGATTTTAGTGATTTTTCCTGACAATGCTCGGCCACATATTACAAAATCCCGTACAGAGCCGTTAGAAACATTAAATTACGAGTGGGGGTTTAATTATTTCGGGGTTCTTATCGTTATCCCTAGGAGAAAGTATTCCCTGTTCTCGACGACCTCGAAAGCGGCTTTTTCTATCCAGGCGGTACACCATAGCTTCGTCTTGAATATTGAATAAACAAACCGACCTAAACCTACTTGTAGTGAAAGGAAAATGGGTTTTCTTAATCGATCGCAATTTACCGGAAGCGCCATTTGAATTCTAAGCGCATAGTCCATTCAGTCGAATTTGTTTGTATGATTGACGGTTGCGATGTTTATTACTGCGTTCCGCTTGCATACTACATTCTTCTCAGACAAGTAAATGTCTAGCATTTGGAGACGTTTGTAACGGACGTTAGTACATTCGTATACGCATGCGTACAGAAAATTTTGATTGTGATTGATTGTGAATGATTTTCTTGTGAAATGGTTTTCTTAAAAAAAATTTAGGAAAATTTTCATCTCCGACCCTTCAAAACATTTAAAGCAAATTTTATTTTCGAAAGAAAATTCTGAAATTTCATATCGGTCGGCAAGGTAACCGCGGACAGATTTTAGTTGGACTTGTGTCTGAATAGATTTGTATACCAGAGAGAATTTCTAGCTATAGCTATGTGATCGTTTTAAAATCAATTCGAGAGGATCTTCGGCCTGTGAATATAGAATTGATTGCTTGAAATCTCTCGAAAACCTTAAGAAATATTTATTTTGTATTTGAAGTTTGAAGGTCACACTACAACTTCAACGATTTTTCAAGAATTTTAAAAATAAACGAACTAACAGACACACAAGCAGTGAAACGCAAATCTAAAGTTATATCAAAAGTCAAATTATATAATAAATTATGTACGAAAATCACGTGGCGTTCACTAAATGTTTCCGCTCGTTACGTAACATGTAAATAAATTGTAAAAATAATTCGAATTAAGGGCTTTGATGTGACGCATGTTTGTAATAACCTTTGAAAACAATATTGGGTCAACCAATAAGTGTTTACTTTTTAACGATAAAAGATGTGAGCAGGAATTTTTATATCCCACACCTCTTACGGTGCAGGATATATTGAATTTATATTACGTACGCAATACCCAGAAGGGGTGGAAGGGATCTTCGTCTGTCCGTCCAATGTCTATTCATGTTTTTTTGTGGGCTTGTGCGCACCTATGTAACACCCAGAAGTACTTCAGTTAGATTCACCTTTTATTCGAATCGATTTAATCTTGTCTGTCCGTCTATTCGTCGGATGGCCTTTCGTGAATTTTTTTTATTCTACCTACAGGCCGCACTTTTTGATATATTTTCATGACTGATATGTTTTGGTTGAAGAAGGAACGGTTTAAACAGTGGTTTGGATCGGACTACTCTTTCGACCACTTTCCATATATCACCTTAGTTGAGAAAGTCATTATGCAATTCACAGAGTTTCGTGACAAAAAAACTCCAGGGAATAGAATTTCGCCATTCTGAATTGATGTGAAAACTTTGGATCGGATGGGGTAATTCTTGACCCGAAAATGAATCCTTAAATGATAAAATGGCCTAATTTTCAATATTTGTTGATGGAAATTTGTTGTAGATCGAAACTGTTTCGTGAGAGTAATATGACAGAACACTTAACTGTATCGAATTTGGTACTTAATCCAAATTTGATCTACTTTTTGTACATTCGTATTTTTTTTCGGGAGTGGTCGAAGTAGTGGTTCGATTGGAACAATTTTCAAATGCCTTCAAGTCCACAGTAGCAATTTAGCCACAAAGGATTTGGATCACGTAGATCTATTTTTTAGATTCTAGCATACACAAGGACTCTCGTAAAAAGGAGAGCTTTTTTTGCTCGCTTCTATCGCGGCAACGTGTAATTTTGTAGTCTTTTGTGATGGAACCAAGGGAGCAGCAATAAAATATTCGACAAGTATATCGAGTTTGCCACGGTCGTTGATGTATTGGCCACTCCCCAAACTAGGCAAAAATTATGCTTTTACTTAAAAGTAAGGGATAATTTTTGATATATTATCACGTCAATGAATGAATGACTATGTTAAGCAAATTGGTGTAGGGTATCTGGTAATGGCTGAACTGCAGAGCTCTTACTTCTTTCAAAATGATTTAACGTAAACGACCTGGACCTGGCCTGGAACACCAATTTTTGAAACTTTCCGATATAGAACTGCTTTTGTATACATGACCGTTGAACTTTTCTCGTCGACGGAATGAAAATAAATTTAATCGAAATGTCAATCAGGAGTATGTTTTATTTACGGAACGAAAAGACCATAGGACAGATGATCCTATACTTGTTTCACATTCTTTAATACTACGTTTTCATAGATCAAAGCAGAATGATTTGAATCAGTCTTCACAGACTATTGATCTAGTCATGGAGTGTACAAAACGCTTATACATAAATATTAAAGGTGGTGTGTGTTTCCTTGCTTCCGTCAATCAAATTGCTTTACTGGTCCAGAGAATTCATTTGCAATTAAAAATTATTAATATTTTTAGAATTTACTTTTTACCTTGTATTTAATTTATAACATACTAAATGTATCAAAGTTATTAATTTCGTTTATGACTAAAATTAATTAAACTAATAAATTAATTGTAATGACTGCGTTATAAAAATAAGTTTATAATTTAAAACATGTTTTTTCTTTTTTTTTTTTTTTTTTTTTTAATAAAAGGGAAAGCGACAAAAAAAAAAAAATGTTTTTTTTTTTTTTTTTTTTTTTTTTTTTTTTTTTTTTTTTTTTTTT
>KK502412.1:2112894-2148991 GCA_000688735.1 Glossina austeni | reverse complement strand
TTTTTTTTTTTTTTTTTTTTTTTTTTTTTTTTTTTTTTTTTTTTTTTTGCAATTCAACACTATAGAGTAGGACGATATAATCGGTTTGTCATTTCGTTTGTTATATTTGGGCGTGCGGTTACCTACTATTTGTGCGTTTTGAGTTGGGATAGCAAATGTCCGTGATCTGTCCGCTGATCTGTTACATGTATCATATGCAGTTTGTGCATATAATTTTAGTACAACTTCTTATGGCAAGCGTAAAAGGATCGCACCCTTACCGGTGTAAGGGGAAAAAGAAGTTATTTCTTTTGCGTGTTGCAGCAACGCAAGCAGAACATTCAAAGTTGGCTTTTTCATAATTGCACGTTCGTCCGTCCCTCCGTCCACGTCAGGCGCTTGTATTCACGATATGTCCATCATTTTGGCGACAATGACTACAGTAATGAAGTAATCTAAACGATTTTCATTATCAATAATTAGGCAGCAAATCAACACCAGTTGGATATTTATATATATCGAAATGTATGCGAAGGAAACTTACTTGTTATCGATCTATTGTTAATATATTAACAAACCGCTGTTTTACTAGGCAAATATAAAGCGAAAGAAAGTATTTTTCTTCAAGTCAATGATTTTCAACAAAAGCGTAATTGATTCTCCTCCTCATTCTCCTCCTCCGCCAAAGAAGAGGAAAATATGTTTCATTAATATTTTGACGAATAAGGAACGATTTATATATATAGATAATAGTAGGTGTCGGTAGATTTATTGGATTTGAAATTTGTTGCGGTTCTGCTGCGAATGAATATTTCATTAACAAGACTTATAAGAAGGACGGAATAAAGCCGTCTGGCTTTACCATTATGAAGAAACGATTTAAGCCGGTGTGTATCCAAAATTCGTCCCAATGTGAGCATAGCTTTTTTGCTATGCTCGTTGGGTTTTTTTTTTTTTTTCTTCTTTTTGTTTTCTTTTTTTTTCCTATTTCGAACATGTATTTCTCATTAATTTTATTAAAGCATTTGACTTGCAAATAATTGTGTACATAAACGCANCTAAATATCTCCTAAATGCATTTGTATTTGAAAAAGTTCGAAATTAACTGATAAGATGTCAAATTGCAATTTCCTGAGATCGTTGGGTTTTTTTTTTTTTTTTTTTTTTTTTGTTTTCTTTTTTTTTCCTATTTCGAACATGTATTTCTCATTAATTTTATTAAAGCATTTGACTTGCAAATAATTGTGTACATAAACGCATACATATAAAGTCAATTATGAGCTTGTAATTTAAAATAGAATTGATTTTTGTTTTTCATATAAATATATATAAATATATAAATATATATATATATATATATATATGTTTTTTAGTTTTACTTTATTATAAGTCGAAATGTCAAAAGATTTTATGGCACTTTATAAATTTTATGAGCTATCAAATGATCCGAATATAAATGAATGTGTTTGTCTGGTCATACGCTTAAATTTAAATAGAAATTTTTTTATAGCTATTACTAGACATTGGAAAATAAATATAATTTTTTTTCTTAAAGACTTGAAGTGAATTTTAAGTAAATCTATTTTTTACAATTTTTTTTCTTTTTTTTGTTTTAAACAAAACCTAGCATCTGGTATGCTTTAAGCTTCACTTGTAAACTCCTACCTTTCTGCACATTTGTGCAATTGTGAGTTATATGAAAAATTTTCTTAGAAAATGTAAAAAAAAAAAAAAAGTCTTAATGCCTAACAGCGCTACCGTAATATATATATTTTAGTTTTTTTATTTATTTTTATTTTTATTTATTTATTTATTTTTTTTTTTTTTTACTTTTTGTTTCCATCATAAACTTTGAACTCTATTTGCAATCAATAGACATTTGCAACCAACTGAGCCACTTTACTCTGTTGTGTGTACGTTACTTTGTTCATGCCTTCATAGCAGCAATCTATTCGCAAACTATACAAGACAATTACAGCATTAGGGTGATCGTGTTTAAACATCTACATAGTGCGGGTGTAGTTAGGGTATTTTTCTGTCTATAAAGCAAGTACAACTAATATAACATTCGAGTTATTTTAATATTTTTTTTTTTTTTTGTTTAAAACAATAAATAAATGTATTTTTGTTAAAACTTTGGCAAACGTAGTATATTATGCGATTTCTTTGAATTTCATTTCAGTTACATAATATTAGTTAACTTTCTTGAAAACGGAATCGATGAATGCCGAATGAAAAGCGGTTTAAGATTAAAATTCTATATATTCGGTTCATATACTTGGAAGCCATTGCGAGCGTCATTGCGAAACAAGTAATCGAACAACATTAAATGGTCGTTTTTGGCAAAAGTCATTCGCGGGCTCGATTACCGCTTCAATACCAGATCAGTATAAATGGCGATTTGCCGATCACACTCATTGAGCATATAAATATTATGGATCCAGGTGACAATAACTTCTCAGAAAAGCTTTCGTTTGCACTTGTATGGGTCAAAACCGCGCATCATTGTCGTTCGCATTCATTTATCCTAAATTATCTAAGAACGATTATCCCTTTGAAACTAAAACGGAAGTAAACAGCTAGAGATTTCGCTAGAGTTCGTAAATTAACGCAATTCGTCGATTACGAGAGAAGAAGTGAAATGAGTCTCAAGTGATAGACAACTTTTTCATTCATTTTTATTTCTGTTGTAACTATCGATAGGAGGAAAAAACAAGTAACAAGGCCAGGCATAAGAGGCACTCATAACCAAAGCCCCAAACATTTTTTTTTTTCATATTAACGAACCCTACGAGGAGTGTTTTCCGTATGGAAAGGCATGGTCGGGAACGAGGATATACAGAACAAGGATGGACGGATAAATGTTTCGAGGTTAAGTATCGTTATCGTAGCAGTAGCCAGCTTAGGTTATATATTTCAGTTGCTTACGCCTTAGGCCAAAGTTTTCACTCGGTTGAAAGTTCAAATTTCAGTTGTTTTGTCATCCAGGATCAGGGTACATCTTGGAGACTGGTTAAATTTATTCTTAACACAATCTGATTTCCTCCTCAGGCATATACTGATTTTGAGATGATGACGTGTCTCTCATCGATACATTTGCAGTACATGAGATGTCATACAATTTTTATAAAAGTATTGTCGACACAACCGGCATAAATCCTTAGATGAAGGATTTTGTCGTCGACATAACTCTACACATTTTTCTAGTCGATTACATATACGTTTCTCGCATGACAGCACTGAGTGGAAAGTTTTAGTAGCCACATAAATGTCCGGATTTATTTGTTGCTGCAGGCTTAACACATAACAATAACAATACTTTTAATTTTAATTGTAAGCTTTTGTAAAGTAAAGTAAAAACGAAGTAGTAAAAACTAAGTTTTGTAAGAGTGAACTGTGAGTGAATGAGTGAAAATTATACTTATATACCAGAGAGCTCTGTAGGCATTTAAAAGGCATAAAGCAATGAATTATTTGTTTAACATTCTACACCGTATCATAAATATGTCACATATATGTCTTCATTTCTTATTAACGGTTTTTAAATCGATTTGTTCCCTACACTACGGCGAAAATGTTTGGGTGCTTTAGCTGCTTCAAAGCACGGAGGTATTCCAACTTCGTCGCATTCTATTTACAGTAGTGTGCTTTAAATTGAAAATAAAAAAGTTTATATAAATCCGTCGTCCGCGTTGACCTGGATGATGATATAACGCAAACATATCGCAAAAATTAAGAAAATTTTGAGCAATTTGTTGCACACACACTCTTCGATTATTCGATAAGCATACATGTGCTAGCTTAACAGCGGACAAGATGGGCATTGTTCATCTGCTATATGGTAAGCGAATATGCTTCGCTTGGCAATCGCTTTAAGAAGCATGCAATTGTCGAACCAGTTATGACTACCACGGAAGAAGAGGTTTTTAGTTATTGTAAAATACGAATCGAGGTACTCATGGTGCGTATCTTTCCGATTGGCATACGATTAGGAACCAAAGCATCGAGTTGGCAAATTGGTGTGTTAATCTTGCGGTCCCTCATCCATGCATTTTCGTTAATAAATGCAAATATGTAACAAGTCTCGATGAAAATTCTAGAAAACTGATGACCTTGTCGTTCAACTAACAAACACAAAATTGGGAATGATGGGTAAACATGTGCTCGGCCTCGAGAGTTCTTCTTCGAAGTTGGTTTTCCTTCTCTACAAGTTCTCTAAAATCGTATTCAAAATATTGTTAAAAAGTTAGTAGATATGCAAATAGATTCGTTCCGTCTTTCCATAAAATGTACTTTTTACAAACATTAGTAATCGAGATATCCGCCATTATCATCTATGGTCGAACTTCATGCGGTAGAAAGTTACTGGTTTCGGAGACGAAATAGCCATTGATTCATGTCCGCACATTTTCAACTTCTGCGAACCGGGCGAAGTGCATCGATCTGAATATGTGGTAATCGAAAGGAACGGGATCTGGAGTACTGAAATACGGGGTACTGCAAAACTGCCCAGACAAAGTTAAAAATTGTTTCCTTGGTTGCTTTTGCTAAAGACGGACAGACGTATGCGAATTTCTCCCACTTTTTAACGATTTCGTAGCTTGAGCTGCATTTTTTCGATTTCTAATCTAGTTAAAGACAAGAAAAAGCTGCGCCGAGAATGCCATCTGTTTCTTTAAAACTGTGACATATACTGTGCGGCAGCTTGTCAACAACTGAAGCTTATACCGTTCAAACGTCCATATCTAAGTTATCTACACCTGAGATTTCGGTACAAATGCACGCGTCAGGTACGTTTTTTAAAGCAAGGAATTTCAGTAAAATGAACTTATCTGCACACCTAATATTCCACGGAATCTGGTGTAATTGGAAAATAGAATGATAACCTTAGCGACATCATTTTTTTTTCTTATTAGCGATCACACGGATGATTTTTCCGATTTGTGAAATGTAAAGAAATCGAACGTGTCGTACATACTAAGCACTTTTCTCTCTCATT
Source organism: Glossina austeni (assembly GCA_000688735.1). Taxonomy (NCBI): domain Eukaryota; kingdom Metazoa; phylum Arthropoda; class Insecta; order Diptera; family Glossinidae; genus Glossina; species Glossina austeni. The sequence continues at coordinate 2,144,013 of KK502412.1, read as the reverse complement.
CGCTTGCTAGAAGAGCAAGAACCGTCTCAACACATTGCTTAAAGAATAAAGTTAGCCTTAGCTTGGTTCTTATCATTTCAAGCGCGCTCAGTACTGATAATACATTTCTTGTGGCTAAATTATCGGAAGTACAACAAGGCTCGGCCCGTGTTCCTAAGAAAAAATGTAAGTCATGCTGTACGCTGCTAAATAAAACAATAGCCTCTTGATTTGAAAGTGTCGTCTTTAAGTTGCACACAACTGCGTAAACTACTAAACTACGGTATAGATATCCTAGGTCCTTGGAGCTTTGAGTAGATGTAGTTCCATGTCCAACAAATACCATTTGCGGCGAAACTTTGCTTTTCTTGTTTACTTCGAAGGGAAGTCCTGCCCAATCCTTATGAGTGCGTTACGGTACATCATAACACAGACAACATGATAAAGCTGGATATCCATGCATGTCCCATTTGGGGGGTCAGCTGGGCGTAGTGTATTGCGGTTCGTCCCAACCAAATGTACCGTTTTTGAGGAGTACTACCAGCAAAGGCTGATGCCATTGTGAAAGAAAAATGGACAAGATATGTGACATCGTAAGTGTTCAGTGTTCTCTTGTTCAGCTCACTAACTGGAATGTTCTCCCCTCTCCCCCCGTTATCAGCAGGCATCACTCTTTACAATTAATACGGGTTTCGATGCCCGATATATTGTTTGGGCGAAGGGTGCTTCAATTCTTCCGACGATATCCGAAAAAGCGTTTTTTACGATAGCCTCAGAACGCGACACATTTGTTCAAGAAGGTGTTCGAGAAGGCAGAAAAACGTAGTAGCCAGTGGTACATAGTACCTCGTTTGATCTGTATTTAAAATAAAGCCGATATAATCTCAAAAATTGTGAATTTATTTAGGAAATAACATAAATCGGACAAATCCATATCGTTGCACAAGCGCCAAAAACGTTGTTATCATGCAAAACACGCCTTCAGTAAAGTTTAGTGTAGAGGGATAATGGGATAAAAATACTAGTTGACATATATACTATATATCATATATGCGATATCGTTTATGATATTTTTCGACCGAGTGAATAATGTTCTAATGTTGCCACTAAACAACAATGTAGACAATGCTTGGAACGATAAGTGCTTTAAATGTTCGGCGCGAATCTAATATAATTTATATCTTGTTACCTCATATATGTGTATGTGTAAATATATGATAATAATGTAGACATAAATCGCAGCGTATTTTAATTCATTCACGCTTCATCTTGCAATTAAATAAAGCCCCTATACAAAATTAAGCGGTAGATGAACATAGCTTTTCGCTTGGTATGCATAGAAACTAGTTTTTGCAATTTTGATGCAAAAGCAAACGCGACTAGCAATTTAAGGCATTATGTGGGCAAACGATCGAAAAGTTGTTCCAATCAGAACCATTTTCAATAACGTTCGTCCTTAGGTCAAATTTCATCAAAATCTCAAAATATGGGAACTGACAACTGAGTACAAGAACGGACAGATGGACAGAAAAGCCTAAACCGATTTCAAATTTTTCGAGGTATTACGTGCACTTGCACGTCAAGTAGTATAGGGTATAAAAATGAAATATTTTTTTTATAAATTTCATTCAAATTTAAATATAAATTTTTCAAATTTCCAATTTTTTTTTCTCTTTTTCTTTTTCTATTATGTATGTATAAAGAATTTGTCAACGTAATTACTAGTTTAGTGAGTGTTGCGTATTTTGAAAATAATTTGTATGTATCGCTCTATATAATTACTATGTAACTGAGTTGTTATTGTTTTCAATTATTGAAAACAAATCGCGAAACAACAGGTTATGTGTGCTTTGTTTTTTTTTTTTTTTTGTTTTTTTCTAAAAATCAGAAAACAAAACAAATTTACATAAAAAATTTTCAGTATTTATGCAAATTGGAAAATTTTCAAAGAAACTGTTAAATATATCAGAGAATTTTTTTAGCGAATAAATATTAAGAAGAAAAATAAATTTATGTTAAAGTTTATTTAACATAACGCTTAAACGTATAAATAAATGAATAGAAGGCGAAATATTTGTAAGCGACACGCACACATTACATTTATCTACATATATACATGAGCACATACATACACGCACATATAAATTTTTGCATTGCAACCTAATGCTTAGAATGTTTTGACTTTTAGTTATTCATGTTATGTGAGTTTGTGTGTTAATCTAAAAGGCCTATTTCACACCAAATCTTTTTTCACGTTATGGTTACAAAAAATTAGTTGGGAATGTTTCTGTGTGTATGTATGTGTGTGCGTGCACATTTGTTAGTTTTTTTCTCAGTAAAAAAATGTAATTAAGCAAAAATGCTGATTTATGTTAAGCTTTTAAAGTTAACGCATTAACACTTTTGCTATTGTCGTTGTCGTTGTCGTTGCCGTTGCTGTTTTTGTTACCACAATACTTACCAACAAATGCCATAATAATGAGTTTAAGTATTGACTTAAACGTTGATTCTTTTCCTTTTTTTCTTTTTTTTTTTCTCTTTTTTTTTTTATTATTCTTCTAATTGGCATTGCTGTTGCACAAATTTTAATTGTCTTCAAGCGGAAAACAAGTTTGCTGCTCAAAATTTGTTTGTGTGTGCGCGCAATGTGTTTTTCTAATAAAATCTTATAAATTATTTAATAAAATTGTAATAAAACAATTACGTGGTATGGCAGCAAATTAATAAACAATTTACGTCTCGTAGAAAAAGAACAAGAGCTAACGTCTCTAGAGTAAAAGAAATCCTTATAATAAATTCATAAATTAATTACAATACTTTTCCAAAAAGATATCCGACTGGAAATCCGAAACTGGAATTTCGTAATGGAAAATATCCTCCAACCACATCAATAGAACGGACGGCTGAGGAATATAAGATAATTAAGGAAAAGAAAGGCAGAAAGAATGCAGAAAAATGCAGAAGGGAACAAGGAATGTTTTTGTATACACATTGCTCCAAACTCGGTCTTCTTTTTTAAATGGTCAATGGGTCAATTGGTCGAAAGCCACCTATTCGTGTGGCACAGAGACGAAAGAAAGGAGTGAGGAAAAATAACGAGGCAGGAAGATGATCGCAGCCTAGCGACTGTCCTCTCAATCGGCAAGTCTTTGTCGATTACGAGACAAGCAAACTTTTCCGCATTGAGTTATGAACTTCGTTTAGCATTTCCATCGGTGTACAGTGTACGGTGTTCTACAGAGTATTGCCTTAATATATAAACACCTTTAAACAGCAGCAGCAATCATCGAACCATGTTTTTTAATAATAGATCTTCTAAACTAAGACTGGTTAACTTTAATGCCGTGGTATAGTTCAACTGTCTACCTATCGCAGTTCACATTCTCGTTTTCCATTAATATTTTTTCTAAGTTGTGATATTAAAAATATGAATCCATTTGTGACTTTATGGAATAATTAATGTCGACAATTGTTAATTGTTATTATGTTGGAGTAGATCCCGTCGCACCAGTTCACGACTTATTGTACGGTGGGTTTCTCTTATATGCTAAGTTCACTTAAAAATAAAAGTACAAAATAAACCGAGGAAGAAGACCGCGGCCTAGCATTTTAGTACTCTATGGCACCCTGCAGTTGTTCTGGCCAGTTGGTCTGATTATTGAACGGTGGGTTTGTCTTATGTGGTAAGTTCGCTTAAAAATAAATGTACAAAATAAACCGAGGAAGAAGACCGCGGCCTAGCATTTTAGTACTCTATGGCACCCTGCAGTTGTTCTGGCCAGTTGGTCTGATTCGAAACGATCACGAATATCATACGGCCTGGGTCGAAACCATTGTACCATTGTACCAAATTTCATCAAAATATCCGACTGACCGGCTTAGTATAATAAATGGTGGGTCTATCTTAAGCCAAACTTAATATATCCTATACCTCGAGTCGTGTAGGGTATGAATAGAAATAAAAAAAAACAAAAGTGAACAGAAGAAATAACACAAAACCAAATACATAACAATCACTGAGTGGCTCACAATTTCTCTCTCTAAACATATCACAAGAAGGATGATCAATAACTCGCAACGGCATTTCGACATTAGTGATGAAAAGAGAGTGAGAGAAATAAAAAGAATATATAGTCCACAAAGATCCAAACAACGTACGGTAGCTATCACGTTGTTTGCAGTTTCTCAAGTATGCATAGGGCGGCTGTTTTCTATGGGGAAGTAATGCAAGGTTAAGTACGTAACTTGTTGATTGGCATAGTGAGTGAGAAGTAATAGAGAGACAAATGAAAAGGCTGAGTGCAATAAGAAGAAACGAAACACAGGAATAAAATCTTTATCAAGCTATTGGTTCATGGAATGAGAATTAGGTAAAAAAAGAGCTAAGTAAACGTAGGTGGAATCCTAACGAACGGGATTGAGTCGAATAAAGTGAAAGTATTTGACTGTATTGCATGGGCTCGAAAATACCCTAAACTTTCAACCTATCAGCGAGCTCTCGAAAATAAAAATCTTTTTGAAAGGACCTTGTGAATAACCATAGAGTTAATACGAACACAAACCGAAAAATTGCTTTTTTGTACAATTTGGCAAGCAATCCCTTCGCTTAAAGGGATAAGCCATTTAATCAACATTCCATGTACCTCGAAAATGCATGCGTGCAAATTGAAGATCTATTGGTGACCATCCTTTGGATTTTTTTTTTGTTATTTTTCCTGTCTGTTTAATAATCGGATAAAAATATTTTCTTTAAGTCGTCTTTCGTTTTCTTTACGTTATTTTTTCAACTGCTTTCGAGACTCAATTCATAACAATTCGTGAATTATGATTTTTTAGGTTCAAAATAGGTTTTATTCACAATCCTTAGAAGATGTATTTATAAATTATATAGACGACCTTATATTAACAACGCCTTAATGCTTGTTCTGATCTTGTCCGTCCCATTATTGCAATGCAATTCACTTGACTCGACTGACTTTGCCTTCCATAAATTATCTGCTTCTACAAGCTTTTACAAGCGAATTCCCAATGCGTAGCTTTAATCACGACATGCTTGTGTTTTGTGCCTCTTTTTCCATCAAATGTTCTGCTAATCCCTTTTAATCCTTCGCCGATCACGCATCATATGTTTCGTTTTCCTTTCCTTTGGAATTCGATTTTTTCGAACACCGACTAATTAAAACTCAAATCATCACAAATGACATTTTCGTGACAATATATATATATATATATATATATATATAAATATCTGATATTTGTAAAAGGTATTTAGAAAGCTTATAAATAGATTCTATAAATAACTGGTTCGCAACGACTTACAAATAGCAAAAAAAAAAAAAAAAAAAGAAAAAAAGAGAAAATTAAAATGATATCAAATTTTTAACTCACTTGCAATGAACATGAAAACATTATATAGATAAAGAAAGAAAACTCACAAAGCAACAAACTGAAAAGGCAGAATACATATTTTCAATAAGCTCTCTACAGCTAAACCTTACCTTTAATATCGGCAGCACTGCGCTCAAATGAAGTTATTATGACATAGAAGCACGCATCAGATCGTAGATTGACATCGAAAATTGCGCAAAAAAAAAAAAAACGAAAAAAGAAGCGAAAAAAGAAGAGAAAAGAAAATTTAAACAAAAAACATACAAACATACAACATACACTATAGTAAGTTGTTGCTGTTAACAACAGCTCTAATAGCTGCTACATACCAAAATATAACACAAGACATATCACACACGCATACACACTCACACAAATAAGAATAAATTGTACATCTATTGGAATATTTCTAAATACTAGTAATGCGTGTTCGTCGTACAAGCATTTGCTACTTTTTATGTAGCGAAGAAGTGCGGACAGTGAATGAGTTTAAAAGTAAGCTGCAGAGTCGTCGATTACGACAAAGTTTCAGTTAAAGACCATAAACTAAAAATACGTTTACTTTAACTTTAACCATATAAAGCACTTATGACTGCTTGCCGTTAGTTAGATATCTGAGCTCTGCCTCAGGAAGCATTAGCAATATTGTGGTTCGCTTTTTTTTTATATTCTTTTTTCAATTATTGAAACAATCGTTTGCTAACGTTTAATACTTTTTTCCATTCATTGCTTACAGAGAAATGTAGACAACATTGTTGTGGTAAAATCGCATTTAAAACACATAAGAGGAGAAAATACCTTTATTAACATCAGTTGTCTTGAATATTATTTTTAAAAAGATTCACTATATTATGTATATTACATATACATATATATGTACACACGACTGGCAATTGTCTAATAAACGAAAATTGTTTAGAAGCAAGTGCGAAGTAAAGCTATTCAGCAAATCAAATGAAAGCCGGAACTGAATGAACGGTCTAGGAAAGAATAGCGACGCTTCAAAAGACTACCGAGAAATTAAGCATGAGTACAACTTCAATACTCCTCTTTTTTGCGCCTTCCTAATAAAAATCCTATCGTAACCACAGGTACAGGGAACATCCAGTGCTTGGTTGGTCAAAAACAAAATGAAAGGAAGAAAAGATGAACAAACCTCTTGTGTTAGTAGAGCTTAAACAGCGTTGCAGTGTTAAAATGAGTAAATAATTCAGTAACAAGAGAGAGAGACCAACTGAATGGCCAAAGGATAACTTGGTCAAGTGGTCAAATTTTGATAAGTAAACGACTTGAAACTAAGTAAGATCGTAAAACACTCGGGTCCGTGCTCGAGCAGTAGGAGCAGTAATGCTCAGCCGTGGCAATAAAGTTACTTAGGTAAGTAAGCTATTGATAGTATCGTTGACTTGGATGAACGCGCTAGGCGGCATCGGAAGATGAATGCGAGCAGAAATTCAACTGAAGCATTATTTTACCTGCATACGCCTTGAATGCGCGTTGATCGCATCAAAATAAAAATTTGCACTAAAGAATAGAAAAATTTCACTAAGACGTAAAACAAATGCCATTTAGTGGTATGTTTTCTTACTAAGACTAGTTAGGTTTCCATAAATTAAGGACTGAAGGACTTTTAAAAACAAACCACGCAACTAACTGATTAAGTCGAATAAACGGATATCGGATTTGTTTGATTCTGCGGAATAGCTTTTGTTTGAAGCCTTACCAATTAAGGAAAGCTGGATAAGAAAAAGATTTCGATATTGAAGATGTACCACGTTCTGGAAGATCAGTTAGAGCTGATGAAGCCAAACAAGAGGGATTAATGGATGCAAACCGACGAATACCACTTCGTAAGATTGTTGAGAGATTTCATTTAACGAACTTTCAATCGTCCATTTATCTATCAAAAAAGGATAAAATATATATGTATGTTATATATATATATATATATAACCAAATGAATGAATATTGCTGAATTTATTTTTAAATGTACAAATTTTCGGTACGTATCGTGTACGAGCAGAAGATGAAGAAATGAATCAATGTTTCATGATATTGCTTTCATAAAAAGAGGAAGAGAAAAAAAAAATCAAAACAAAAATCGAATAAATTTTACTTTTTAAGCAAGAAGAAGAGTATAAGCATATATGCCCCCAATCCATTACATTTTCATTGCCAAGCTATCTCTTTGAGCAGAAAAATTCGTGGCCATCGTGTCTGAGAATGTCGCTACAAAAATATTAAAGATTTATTTACATTTATTTAAATTTAATCATCAATCAATCAGAATAAAACATAATCTGAAGATGTGGGTTTCTATCTGTGGCGGCGCACGAAAACATCCTACTCCAGTACAATAATCCCTTTTAAAGAAGCCCCGACTTGAAATTTGAATTTGAAAAAACTTCTGCTTCGAGTGGGCAAAGAAGATTTTTATTTAACTCGAATGTAATGAAAAAGAAAAAGAAACACGACGACTTAATGAAAAACTTAAGAGAAAAGAATTTAGATATCAAAGGAAATGAAATGAGATTTTTCTTAACAATAATCTTTTTTTTTTATCAGTTTTTCTCTTTTCAGTATCGTTTTATTGAATTTATTATGAACTCGCATAAAGGTGTTTTCGTATGGTAACAAACGAATTAAGCACTTAGCTAGTAAAACCACATCCGTATTTGGATTTGTTTTACTGTTTTGTATTGGTTGTGTGTTGTTGTTACGGTTGTTCAAATTGAAAATGTTCCCGGAGGCTAAATATGTACATATGTTAAAGAATATATATATATATGCTTATATATATATATATATATATATGTGTGTGTGTGTATGTGTTCAAATTGAGATAACAAAAATAACGTTGAGTAATAACTTTACTAATTGCTGTAGCTCACAAAGCAACAATTGATTTATTTGCGTTAACGCCACACTTTCGTTGCAACAATTGGAATATGGCAACAACAATTATTATATACATAAATACTTTCATCCATACAACCATATCTACAGTAGCCCAATAAAGTTCACATACAGTACGAAAGAAATATTAAGGTATCTCTTATGCAACACTACACTTATTATAACAATTGAAGATTTTTTTCGACTTGAAATAAATTTATAAGCAAAAAATATACTCGAGTCTCGAAACATAACACAAAAAAGTCAGCATACACCGAAAACATGTCAACAGTAGCTTAGAAAAAAAAAAAACAAAACTTTTATTAATGATAGTTAGTTTTTGCACATTTAAATAATAATTTAATCGTAAATTTTGATGGCTACTCTGGCTAATACTGACATATTCGGATACAATGGCCGACAAAGAGTAAAAATGAGATCTAAGGTAGCGATGAAAATCCAAAACTTGTTACTAACTGCAACGTACGGCGGAGAGTTTGCCATGGTCTGGAGATGCATATATGGCTAGCGAAGGCTATCTTAATCTTATAATCACTTTTCTAATCTCTTGAAAAAATTTCTTTCCATTTTTGTATGTTTTGTGACATTTTAAGCAAAGGAAATAAAGAAACTCCCCTTAAAAAGTATACAAATAAATGCATTATTTATATGTACGAAAATAAGTAGAAAAGCAAGTTAACGTTTAGCACAGGTGGTGTTTTTCCTGAACCTTCTATCCAAGTTGTTAAGTCAAAAAAATCTTGAAATGTTATGCAATAGAAGCGTTTGTTTCTTAGGAAATATAATATATTTCTTGGCCCTCAACCGATAAATGCAGTTTTTAATGTGAGAAACCTTACGTTTTCATACTGTATGTAGACTTTATTGAGCTACTGTAGATGTACATATATATACACCTGGAAACATGCGCGCGTGTGTGTGCGTTTGAATACATATGTAACTAAAATAAAAATCCTTTCATATCTTTTTATTTGTACCTACGTATAAACATACATAAATATAAATATATATATATATATATATATATATATATATATACATATATATATAAAGTATAGTTTAGGAAAGCACAGGTACGTACATGAACACTCATATTGGTATGTTCGTATGCTTTCATAAAGTTTATCTATGGTATTGAAAAATTCATAATATATGTATACATATAAACATACATACACACAATCAAGTCCATATGAAAAACATGTATGCATGAATACTAGCTTGTTGAATTAATTTTGAAAAATTGCAAATTGATTAATAGTTAAAAATTGCTTTAGTATATATGTATTTGTTGTTATTGTTATTATTGTTGTTTTTTGTTTTTTTTGTTTTTTTCTTTGTGATAAGTCAGTCTATAGCCTATATGTGTCCGGTATGCAATGAAGTATGTATTCAATTGCCAACATATATATATATATGTATATATATATAAATATGAGTGTATGTGTAATGCATTGAGTTGCTTGAAAATGACGGAATGAATGCCGTCTCCAACATCCGTATAATATAAAAATATCTAGAGTAACCAGCCGTTGGTTAATTGTTTGTGGATTGTTATACTTTCGTACGTGTACCATTTAATTGTGTTAGTGATTAAATGTACATTTAATGACTTTTCTTCTATTAGATCGAGTGTATACCATAATGTTATGCGATTTTTGCTTTTTTTGCTATTTGTATTTATTTATGAACTGTTTTTTTTTTTTTTTTTTTCTCTTTATTTTATATCCTCCACAGTTTTTGATGATTTATGACAATCACAATAATAATTATGTTACAACGGCTTAAAGTAAAAGAATCTTTTCGCCATAGAGATAGATATACAAACATGAAGAAATGCAAAAAGAAAAACAACAACAATAATTAAAAAATGAAGTCTCATATTATAATAATTAGTTTATCACAAATATAAAACGAACCGATAGACTAAATGCTTTATAGATGAACGAAAATCATTTTGCTTATGCATAATAATAAATCTACTAATAAATTTTGCAAAAAACTTATACACTGCACATACAACTCGCATAAATTTTCACTCAAATTTGGATTACATGTACTGTGGCTATGGCTGATAAATAGGGCAAGCCAAGAATCAGCGAAGAAGCGTATTTTTAGAAATCTTATAAAGCAGCTAATGAGCTCATGCATAAACTGTTACGCAAAATTCGGGTGAATCTCTTATACACGATGGGCATGAGCATTAGAAGACTCAACTCAGATTAAAATCAACTCTTGTCCAAGATTAAAGAATGCGTTCCTGCTGATTCCGTACTGATCGCTCTGTCATCATCATTTGCAACAGCCATTTCAAGCGATCTCTCTTCCATTTTGTTTCGGTTGTAAGCTTTAAGACCGAATACCGTATAGAAATCGTATAGCAATCCAATCGCCAGAATAAGCGAAGACTTGTATCAAGATTCGCAATTGTTAACGATTCAAAATGAAAACATGACTAGGTCTCGTTGTTTTCCTTTTCTTTTTTTTTCTTTTTTTTTTGGATATAACCACAGTACGCAGTGTGAGAGATTTTATATATAAAATATTTTATTACTATTATTAAAAACAGAATAGAAAAAAAAACCAAGAATTAACAAGAAATCTTTAATAGTTTGTAGCAAATTTTTCTACAAATGTTGCTGACTCACTCGTTAGGAATGTACGTTTGAATATAAATTTGAAAATATTTCAAGGTTTCGATTTATAGCCTTTTTTCACATTTACTTGTATATACGTTTTTATAGGAATACGTTTTTTTTTTTTTTTTTTGTTGATTTTTATATGTGCTTATGTTAACGAACTTGTCCTTAATGTGTCACTCTGAACGGTAACTGATGTATTTTAAAAAGTTGTGCATATACGTTGCGTCCCGTATAAAGTCTACGTGTACTGCAGAGAAAAAGAAAACAATACTTTTCCAAGCAAACCACATACATGTGTACAAGCATATAGGTAGTTATCAACCTACGCAGCTCTTGTGGCACACTACAGACGGAGAGAGAGAGAGAGAGAGAGAGAGAGAAAGAAGGATAGATATATGGAGAACAACAAAAAACGATAGAACCAGACTTCAGTTTATAATAATTTGTTATGTTTTTTTTTATTTTGGTTTGGATATGTTTGGGTTTTTCTTTTCTTTTTTGTTTTTTTTTTTGTTGTTTTTGTTTTACCCAATTTACCTGGCATATGCAACACACTTTTCTACACAGATGTTACTTATGGTTTATGATTTTGACTTTTCGGTGTAAATACATGCAAGCTCTTGAGAGACCACCCGACTAATCTCAGTAATCGTGGGTTTAATTGCTTTAAATCTCAGTTCGTTTTTCATTACGAAAATTTGTTTTATCTTTTGATTTTAATCCCATTTAAAATTCTTTTAAGATTTCCATGGCATAAGTCATTACTGCTTTTAAGTGCAGTCTCTCGAAAATTTTAATACATATTTCGCTAATTATCGCTTAATCACAATCGAACTAAACGTAACGTAAGTGACTTTTCCTTCTTACACTATGTACCTCCTAAAAGTATGCTTTAGAAAGGGTATTTATATGTGATCACTGAACCCAGTTCGTAAGTCCGTTTCTAGGATTTTAGAGATTAAAAATTTTTGGAAAATATAAACTGAAATTTTCTATATATATACATACATATATATATATATATATATATGTTGATGAGGTTAGACAGCTTTTATTATCATTCGCCCACGATTCCTCTAGCCAAGTGTGCTAGTCTGTCCATCATTTTAAATCACTATTAAAACTTCAACGAAATCGAAAATCAGGATACGTGTGCCTATAATTATCAAGAAAAAGAAAATTTCCCCTTTTATACTAAATTATTGGTTAAAAACGGTAGAACTTTTGGTTTAAAGCTTCAAGTTGAATTCTTAACTTTTCCTTAATGATTCACGTTTTTCATCGTATAATAAAACCATGTTGTTCTCTCTCCTATTGGCAAACACCTCCCTTGCGTAAAATCTTTCTTCCAATTAGCATTCTTCCTGCTCTCTCGAAAGACTTTGAATGCTTAATAACTGAACTTGAGCAGTAAGAACTTTTGTCCTAGCCAATCGGGCTATAAAGCTAGTGCTAGTTGCTAAATGACGATTTTTAAGTTTTTCAAGTAAACACAACAAATGAGAATCGGTTGTAGTATATACGTATATACGAGAATGCCAGTATTTGAGGGAGTTCAAAAACTGGTTTTATTCCAGGCATCCATTTAGTACACGAAAGTGTTTCTTTTCACTGATCTTTATCGAGCAATTTTTACAAACGGTAAATATTTTTTTCATATAACGAGCTCCAGAAAGTAGGATACTATGAGGCGATCTAAAACTTAAATTAACATATCTCGAGGCTTTCAACTTTTAGGTTAAACATAAAGATATGCGAATAGACGTTAGGCAGAGTGGCAAACGGAAATGATTGCCAATCGATTGATATAATAAAACGAGGCGTTATCCAAGTCGTTCCGGGTGCTCTACGCAATTGTAGAAACGTATCAAGTTCTTACTACAAACAGCGTATAGCAAAAAGAAAGCTGAGTATGCACATATGCAGGAAAGTAGGAAACGACGGAAGGAAACATCTGACCATCTATTTTCAATATCGATGAAGTTGCTATAGTCTTTTTCTATTAACGTTCTTTGCCTTACGAATCTTACGAATAGTAAAACGCTTTTCTTCATTGGTCTTAATAATGTCTTCCGTAATCCCTTAACGCATGTTCCTCAGTTTAGGCGATTTTTGACGATTTAAACGATATTTGAAATACCTACGATATGAAATCGATATATCGTATGAACACGATCTCTGCTTTATGCCGAATGCATCGTCTATAAGTCGAAGGTAATTTCTGTCTCCTGCTTACCATTTGTGTATCTCTTTGAAATGTTTTGTGAATATTTTTAATAGCCTACGACACTGTTTGGGACGTCTACCGAGGACGGTATGTATGCGTTCCCTCGTACATCCAAAGAAAGCATTTATTTAGACTTATTAAATTTGGTACCGTGTAACGGTACACATGGTATAGGCCCATAAGCAACTTGGTAGGGCACATGCCCGTGAAGTACGAAGAATGCAAAATTTTCTATACCAGACTGAAGTGTATACCTTTCATCGATTGAGTAGAACGACGGATAAGCTTTAATGTTTTCAGGAGACACCCGAATATTAAATAGGTATTCGTTGATCAATTAACAAGCAAGCCAACCAAGGGTGGGCCTAGGTTAGTGAACTGTTGAAATCCGAGTAAGAATAAATGTTATCGCGAAACACTACAGTTACTAAACCAGCGTTCGCGGCTTCAAGTCCCAGTACGATAGAGAAAAAGAGGTCAGATCACAGAACAGCGAGACAATATTTTCAGAAAAGGTTATCATTTTCGTTTATAAGCCTAGAAATTGTGGTAAAGTCTGTCAAACGCCATCCGATTGCATATGATCGGAGAAATGCACAGCAAGTCACTTCTAAACGTTTAATGGCCTTTAAGGTTCTCCTTATAAAACCTGGCTGGTGCCACGATTTGATCGATCTTATTGTTGGCGTAATTGTTGCAATCCTCATACAATATCTACGAAGCATTTCAACTAAAACGATAAAAATCTACTGTTTTGGCTGACGTTAAAAATAAATGGAAAAGAAACTTTTTTATAAAAAGATTGCGAAGAAATATTTTATTTATATATGAGCACAAATTGCAAATTGAAGTGTATGCATGTGTGCGTATGTGTTGTGGACAACGAAAGCACACCCACATGCACATGCACTGATCCAGTTGTTTTTATGTTCCTAAAGCTTTTCTCATAAATCCAATTTTCGTGTTCTCTCTTAACGCTGGTAGAGTTTTTTTTTTTAATTCCCCTTTTTTTTATTGAGAAAAGTAAATTTTTTTATTTTTCTAATAGTTACCTTTTCTTATTAAGTGACTTTTTTCCCGAAATATAAAATACTCAGCCTTACTATAAAGTTTCGCTGTCAATCCACATAACTATCCAGATTCATTCGAAACGTATAAAGATCTCATAGACTGTAGATTCCGACTAAGAGGCACCTAATAATTTGCATAATTTTTATATATATATTTACTTTATATAAATATGTATAAAAGAAAAACATACGAAACTTGAATGGGAAAAAGAAGAAAAAAAACTTAAAGTAAAACATCACACTATCAGAAGTTACATCTAAGCTCGCCACACGCAAATCTCTGCTTAGCTTCTCACGATCTTTTATGCGCATTTAAGTCGCTTTAGCTTTTGCCGACCAGTTCCAAACGCATACATGAACAAATGGATTTACCGCTAGTTATAATAAACGACTTTTCCAGATAACATTCTTTCGTTGGAATGAATCAACTGAGCATTTTGCTTAAAAGACATAATTTGTATATAAATAAATAGCAAAAGAAAACCTCACACAAAAGATATCCATATTCTCATACAAAAAACATCTTTCCTGAACGTCAACATCTATGTGTCAGCGATACCTAGTACGATAGAAATATTTGCTGTAAAAGTTGTAAGGAAACCAAATTTTCTCTCCACTATTATATAATGCTGCCTATTGCCGCTTGTATTGTGAGCGCACATTAAGTTTGTGGGGATATATGTACGTGAGATAGACCCACTTTTTATTATATCGATCAGTTTGGAATCACTTTAAAATTTGTCCGTCCGTCTGTCCGTTGTTTATGTTTGTTTTCAACCTAGAGGTCGCAATTTTTGAAATATTTTGATAACATTTCGTAGACTGACGTATTCTGACCCAATTCTATTAAACATGATTCGGCTCGGTCCAGTTTTTCGACCACATATAAAGCCTTATTTTGAAAAGTCGTTATATGAGTAATATTATTAAGCGTAGTGCTATAGGGCGCCAAATTATGAGCTGTGCCCCGCTGTAGTGCTTTTTTTTCATTAGTTTCGTCATTTTTCACCGTTTCTGATGCAGGGTATATTAACTTTGTGCGGACGTAAGCAACACTCGAAACGGTTGAAGATAGACCGATCTTTTATTATACCGATCAATTCTGAAAATGATTCAAAAAGTGATTCTGATTCGATCCAAACCTGTCTGCCCGTCTGATATCTGTCCATGCGTCCCACCTGCAGATCACAATTTTTGAGATATTTTGATGAAATTGAATGCCATAACATGCTTTGACCGAAATACAAAGTCCATTAAAAATGGCTCGGATCGAGCCGCTTTTTCGCCCACTTGCCGAACTCGTGATTGTTGAAATTTTTCGACATATCCCCCGACAATTTCACCATTCCTACGAAAACGGAATCTTTGTATGGTGAAAAAGTCTAGTTGTGAGAATTGTGCAGAATTTAGTACTAAAATGAACAGTCGGAAATTTGGATAACATAGTCCTATTTTTGAGATCCTGGCATAGACAAGCAAGCCCCTACGTGGAGACAAAGTCCAATTTCAAGATTTTTATGACGAAAACTGAAAAATAGTAAAATTCTTGGAACTTTAATCAATTTTACTAAATTTTGATTATGTCATGCGATGTTGTGGTTATCCCCCTGCGGGGGACGGCCTTTCATAAAAAATATGCCTTTGCATGAAAATAATGTATTATTACTAAAACGAGGAAATGACTGTACTGGCCAAAGTGGCGAGGGGTAGTGGATGGTCGGTCTTGTCCGATTATTATGTTCTTACTTGTTTTTTAATTGAATTTTGTTTTTTTTTATTCATCCAATTGCACATAACTATAAGTCTGTTGCAGATAAGTTGCATCATACTGCGCTGTCTTAACTAAAAAGAGTTTGATTCCTTTGCGCATGCTCAAGTGTTTTTAAAACCAAACCACTACGATTCTCTTTTATAATGACATAACATTTCAGTACACCTAATAATTAACGCTTTCCGGCCGATTGAAGCCTCACACATTCCGTGCGAGGTGTGTTCAATAAAAAGGTCAGTTTTTCAACTTCTTGGGCTAAGAACATTTGATTTTCGGTTTTGTTTTATTTTTCTTTGATTTGTTATATTGGTACGCATGTCCCCAGCCTGTGTTAACCTTATCAGCCATTTTGCATTTTTGGTTTCTTTTTGACGGATGTGAACGCCCCAGCACGCCAACTAATGGCGATGAAATCGTTGAAGCCATAAAAAAAATTACTGAGGAGGATCTTCGAATCACTATTAGGAAAGTTGCTGAGGATATCGGCATATCGGTCGGCTGATGCCATGCGATGTTTTCGAATGCTTTGGGCACGAAAAATGTAGCAGCGCAAGACGATAATGCGTCAGCCCACACATCACTATCTATACGTAATATTCGGGCCAAAAACATCACCGTAATCATTCCTCAACCACCAACAGTCGTCGGAGGCGTCCCCCTGCGAGTTTTTTCCCAAAACTGAAAAGTTTTTCCTGAAAAACTGATGATTAGGGAGATGAGGAGCGCATTGCTGGAAGAAAAGCACTGGTGCAAGTCTTCTATATCGAAGAGGGATCGCGGTGAAAGAGACAAAATAGATTTTGGCGAATAAATCAATCATTCCTAGAAACATAAAAAGTGACCTTTTTTTTTTTTGAACACACCTCGTACAACAATGTGTTTATTTTTATATTAAAAATTTTATTGCTAAATAGTAATAAAAAGATTTTCTTGCACTCTAACTGGCTGCAAAAGTTGTGGACTTTCGTATAATTTCGAGTATAAAAAGTAAATTAAAATTTCTAAAATTTATTAAAGCAGGGTAAAGCGGGGTATGTTTCCTTTTCCCAAATATCGAATATATTATAGTAGCGTATAAGAGAAACGACCCAAATCTTTATTTGCGTAAGAGGCGCTCCACGCTTTTCCAAAATAAATCGTACAAAAATTACAATGACATCTAATTAGTATTTTTAAGCTTATACAATTACACCAACACCAACACCAACACCAACACCAACAAAGATTTTAACTCTACTGTACCTACGGCACCGTTAGCGCGAAGATCATTTTTACCGAATTTGCAACGGCATTAGCCTTACGCTTTATGAGTACGTGCATTGGTAGTAGTATTTTTTTCGTTGTCGTAACTGCATAGCGATTGTTTACGTGTACACATGTAAAAGCACATATGAGGAAAGAGCTACCTTAAGTATAAGCATAACCAGCAAAAGCACAGATACTTGCGAGTCGATAGAAACTAATAACGATAATCATAACGACAGAAGCAAAAAAACGAGAAGCTTTTGATTTCACTTTAACGAATACGCGCTCTTCACCTTACTGGGGTCAACATTTGTGGGCAGCTGTCTAGACAGCTACTTCGTTTAGGTGAAAAAACACCAACACTAACAATAATAAATAGCAACAAGAAGCAGTCAATTCACTCGTATGACGTGTACTGTTAAGATGGCTGCTTGGATTGAATGAAGACAAAAGCTATTTATTATAAAATGAAAAGGAAATCGTTTCATGTTAAAAATGGGACTTTAAAGCCACTGCCTGTAACTCGTACGGTTATACCTAAAAATAAATGTTCGCCAATGCGCGCAGCAACACTTACAATTAAAGGATCAGTTAAGAGCTATCCTATCATTTTATTTTCATGATAAAGTTAAGAGCAACGGACTAACGTTTTCATTTTTTTTTTTTTTATCAACGAGGTTTCGAAATTTTCGTTTGCACGCGATAAACAGAATCTTAATAATTTTCATTCGCATATATATCTAATTGACGGCATTTGTAGTGCAGACAGACGGAAACGGCAAAATAAACAATGGAGGGCAGATTGTAAAATACGTATGACTGGTTGGATGGAAGAATCGAAGCATAAACGAATAGGTTGACGTAAGTACGAACTGAATGCTTAGATGGACTAGTGGAGTAGACTAACCTACAGATAGATGCGTTGACAGATCGTCAGTTTGAAAGTGGTCGATAGGCGCACACATTGATGATGAGACGACGAGTTGCCATATGGTCAGACAAATGAACAGACGAGCGCAAACTTAAATGCAAAGAAAGATCTTGAGGCAGAAAGTAGAACATATAGGGCGACATAGGTCTCTAGAGTGCCTGCGTGAAATGTATTCAATTCCCTCTTGTGGGATGAAAGGTGAGCTAAATGTGGCTCGTTATCCCCCGGGATGTGGAAAAATCCTCACAATTTCGTGTGCTCCATTACTGCTGATATGTCAAACTGATATGTCGATGGTGTGCCGCGAATTTTTCGGGCCACACTTACTGCGACATTCCACTAAACAGTGTTCCTAACTCTCAGAACGAGGAAAAAACTGGACTCTTAGGTGACATTTGTGTCACCATTTAAGTATTTTGTAAGACTGAAGGACATAAGTTAAGCAGCATGCAGTTACATTTGTATTTGAATCTTCGACGCAACTCCCACACAACCGCAGGGAAATATGCCCATCATTTCCTCTCTAAAAGGGATTTCCCGTCGATGTGTGATCGGGAGAGCAGATGGGTGAGATGAGGGATAAGCGTAGAAGAGTCAATTGAACACTTCATAGTGATTGTAAATTTGAGATGACTATAAAAAGCGTAATCGAATCAAAATATCTGTCAGTCAGTCTGTGGAAATTGATTTTGAGAGTGAGCAGCAAAAGCTACGTTTGTTTTGTTAATTCGATTGAAACGCTCAGAGACGCACAAAATATCAGCCTCATTATATCTTTTACTGTGACTGTCTTCCTCGCCAGGATAGGAATAAGTTCAGAGTTGACGCATGCATTCCCTGTTTTCTTTTTTCTATATATATTTTTTGAATTAGCTTCACCCACAATTTGCTATATTCCGATGATATTCGACCCGCAGTGGTCACACATTTCCATTTGAGCTACTTTGGCGGAGATGCTCCAATTCGATAAATTGGATTTTTTTCACAAACACGATCGTAGGCATTGAAATACTCTTGAAAAACAATCGAAAATTAAATCGTCAAGTAGTTCAGCTGATAATGCTACGATCAAGTAAAACTCGGACGAAACTTATGGTATGTTTTTGTTGTTGTTGTTGTTATTGTTGTTGTTGTTGTTGCTGTTGTTGTTACGTATTTCTCCCAATAAAATGTAATAAGCGTATGAGGAATGTTAACAAAGTTTCAACGTAGCAACAACGGCACGACAACGCTAGTGCCAGTAGTAATAAGAACTGGAGGAGGAGGAGCAAAAACAATTAGGTTTTTAGATTGAAACGTAAATCTTGAAAATGTTACTGTCACGTTAAGGCGACCGACACTTCCATATCCATACGGTCAGGCATGAGTGATTTCGTTTAACTTTCGCTTATAATGAATGATTGCCACTGTAATAATGGGTGACAAAGACTGAAAACGCAGATTGCCAGTCTACTCAGAAGCTATAAATAAATAAATAAATAAATAAACTAGTTGAAGAAATAAATACAACAAAAAAAGAAAAAAAAAGAAAAGCATAAATAAAAAAATCGTTGGCGTTCAAAACAACGGATATCAGCAACTGCAACAACGGGTAGTCGTGTAGAGCATTTACTTGAAAATTGATGGCCTCTTCGTACAATAATGATACAATTAAATCATTTATTAAAACGAATTTATGTACACACCACAACGCAACACAACACAACACAACACAACACAACACAACACAATAAAACACCGCAGAACACAACGGGAGCCAATGCCTTAACTGTGAAAGGTGACAAGCCGACAGGCGGCAGTCAATTCAGTTCAGTTTAGTTTAGTTCAGTTCATTCATCTTAATGTGACAAATATTGATGTTAATCAGTAATCAATGTGACAAAATATTCAAGAGATGATTTCATTTTATTGCATATTATAGTGTTGGCGGTGTTGTGTGTGAGTTTCTTAAGAATAGTTTATGTATGTAAGTATAATCAAGTAACGAGCTCGTTTCAAAGTGTTATCATTATTATTAAATCACATTTATTGAACAACTTCAACCCACGTAGTGCACTTATTGCACAAAAGAACGCAACGTACAAAAATAAAACAAAATAAAACAAAAATCTTTGCGCTTTGCAGAGGATAGCATTTTCAAGGTGTATATGTCAAAGCTCTTATACACATGTATGTCGGATAAGGTTTTTTTTTTTTTTTTTGTTTATTTTTTTTAGCATAAAAATCCATATATTTTTTTAGTAATTAAAGCGAGTATAAGCGTAAGGTTCAGCGCATTAGACAAAAAACAATTAAAAATTACAAGCCATTAACAGATGATCTCTTACTAAAAACACATTTCTACACTTAAGTCAGTAAGTTTTGCTGTAATCATCCAAAACTAATTTGGAGAACGCAAGTCATTTATGTGCATTTAAGCGGATGAGTACCGAAAACCAAACTCGAGGGAATGAGACTTTAAGAGAAATTGTAGGTAAGAGAAGGCCACACCACTGTCACTATCTGACAATTTTTGTTTCGTTCTGGAAGAAAGTAAGACGAGTATCAGAATAATTATGTGGGGGCAGGTTTTACCTTCAAGTTTTCTTGGTGGATGTGTGCCCAAGCAGGCTTCATCTCAGCTACGGCCAAACCAAGCTCTACCGTATTGAGATTTGAATCTGCGAACGCGGACTTGCTAGTCGCCTATTTTCTTACCTACTCGACTACTAATGCCCACGAGTAGTAAAAAGAAAAAATTTTTTTTTGGAAAATTTTAAAACATATGAACACAGGGACCATTTACTTGAAGCCTGCTTAATGGAAGCGGCGCCGTAACACGCAATGTATACGTATGTAAACAACAGATAATACACAGGCACTCAAGACTAATTCGTGCCGCGCCGAAACACCAAGTTCCCTGTCGGACGGACAGGAACTTTAAAATTGATCGCACTTAACAAGTGGTCGGTGACACTATTCATCGACTTTACCGCGAAAGGTTTATCTGATATCATCCTACGTTGATCTAGTGACACCAAACATAAGAGTAGCAACCTATTTTCATAGGGAGGTAAAGAGACTCGCGGATCTCAACCTAAATTTCTTAGAGCAAAAAGCAGAAACTGCTTCTGCAAAGATTGACCATATGGCCAAGGCACATGCCACTACAGGGGGTACTAAGCAAGCATACAATCTTCTCGTCAAATTTTCTCAACCAGCGTTTACCACCCAGTGCCTAGCACTGATTTAGCTTTGCTCACAGAGTGTTCAACGTGCACATTGCATGGAAGTTTATGATCAAACAGAATACCTCGGTCCAGAAATGACTCCACATTCTCCAAGCAAACTGAATCTACAAAACATTCCGTTGGGAACACGGTTCGCCTCGAAAATGGGGCCTTGATTTTCGAAAAATTCGACAAGGGTGTAACCGCTCACATAAACTAGGAAAATAAATAGAAAGTTTTAATGAAGCAGTGATAAGCTGGAGAAACTTAAAGGATAACGCGGTAAGCAATTAAACTAAATACGCATTTAAGCGTGGATGGAAATACGATTACGCTAAGGCCCAAATCATGGACTTGAGGGAAAAATTTTAACGGATGTCCTTACCTATCGGCATAATATCATTTATCTGATAGAACTATCAAGAGATTTTTGCTTTTCTTTCACGTGATGTTAAATTTTATAGACCCGTGGGAAGTTAACTGCCTTCGGTTAAAGATGTTGAAATTCGAATCATTCTGAGTATCGCTGACATTACATTTTACAATTCTCAATACCTTAGAAAGGTGAAATTGTGGTTCACGCTTTTGCTTCGAACATCTCACATACAACAACAAGCACAAATGTCACTCGTTACAGATCTCATAAACCGTGTAAGTTACTACAAGTAGTCTGTGTAGTACAAAAGGCGGGTGTGCGCAGACAAAAATATTGCTGATCTGCATCTCATGGAGTTTTACGAGCAAAACGATTGTCGTATGCCACAGTCAAAGCGATACAAAATTTCCAAAAAACCCATCAGGTATTGAACTGATTATCTTTAGGTTGTAATCCATACCTCACATCAGATTACACTTTGTTGCGATATCTGCAGAGTCCCCAGGTAGTCAAAACACGCCCACCACCCAAAGCCGCTTCTCTAGGTTACAAATTTTCTCAATTAGTAGCACTGTGACAGACATCTGTGTCGGACTTCACATCGCAAATGTGTTGTGTTTCAGCTGCACTTTGTCTTTTTGCCTTCCGACTTTTCCGAGCAAAGAACTATTAAGTGGTCATGAAACACGTTATTAGGGGAAATGAGTCATAGATCTTTGCTTATGACCCAGAAACAACCGATCAATCGAGTGAATATTGTGCAAAAGGTGAGCCAAAGTCGAAAAAATCGTGCCAAAGTCATGGAAAAACCAAAGTAATGTTAACCGTTTTCCTCGATTATCGTGCATCGGTGTTGTACACAATGAATCCCTTCCGCTGGACTACACTGTTAACAAGGAACATTATTTGAATGTTATGTGTGGCTTGCGTGAAGAGGATGAAAGCGATTTAAAGAAGAAAAAAATTAAATTGGTCTTACTTTTTGGACAGTAGTAGTATAAATAATTGATAATCTTTAAAATGATCATAAGCCATTACCAGGGAGATTATTGTCCATGCGTCAGCTTTTGTAATTCTATGAAACGCATTTATGCTTTTTTAAAGGCAAATATAAAACTCAATGCCAGGCATTGCGATAATATTGGCGAACATTTTTGAAAATTATCGTAAAAAATTTCCTTTTTGTTCAAACGATTTATTATTTCGTTAATGTTGTATTATTTGTTTTATATAAAATTTCTACAAACGCTTACCGTGAGTTTTAGAGCCTCTTTTCTGTTGCTGTTGTTGTTGTTGTTGTTGTTGTTGTTGTCTTTCCATCTTTCTTTTGAATTTATAACTTGTCTCCGTCTAGTTGTGAAAATGTGGGTGGTTTGTTCGTCTGCTAGTTAGCTCTTAGACAAACATTTATTGCCATTTAACAACCAAATAAACAACCGCACAAATCAAAATACAAAACAGCAAATATAACACATTAAAGCCTCACAAGTTAAAGAGCGCGCGCATCAGGCGTGGGCTGCATTTAAGAAATAGATGCTCACATATGTATATTTTTCAATGGATTTATATTGTTATACCATATTTATCACCCTACCTACCTTTGTCTATCTTCGCTATGCTTAGACGTAGCATTATCGACTTTAGCTAATTTAAAATTGCTTTTGTTAAGCAATTAATTTGATGGTGAGCAGCATGTTTAATGTTATGTACGATTAAAGCTAAACAAACGCTTGTACGCTTGTACACCTATATACATACGGCCTACCGAAGAGAAATATTTACCTACTGTGCTCTTCGTAGCACAATATATAAAAATCAATGACTTTTGCAATCGACATTGTAATGCCTTGATGTATGTGTGTATTTATTTTTATCAGATAAATTAAGCTAAGGTTGTAAATGAGCATATCACACATACGTGCATGTTCAAGTTAAACGTTTAACACCTAAATGAAAATGAAATTAACTTTAACTTTATTACACGACACAGTTATCCGTTCGCATTCTTTGCAACGAGTCACTAATCTGTTGATGAGGTTTTTACGCCCACCACCACCACCACCACCACCACCACCATCACCACCACCACCATCGGAGGATATCATTTCAATTGCAACACCCAGAAATGCGAACAACACACTCTACAGACTACCATACACATGTTTACATATATATATATAAAGGGAAATATATATATAAAGGGAAAACTTACGCTGGACGTGCACATAGTTGAGTAAATTATAGGAGCTAAAATTAAAAAAGGGCGTGATATATTAACAACCCATCTGACAACAACTAAACTAACAATTAAAAGAATTTGAAAAAAAAATTGTAAGAAAAATTTCGCTATATTCTTATTAAGTTGTCTAAAATATATTGAGCTTTCGTAAAAACAAAATTTCATTAATTAGTTTAAAGCAGATATTAATAATTCGCTGCAAATACCTTGCAAGTCCATCGGGAAATTTCGATTCACCAACATGTACATACATGTCAGGATCGAGGACCGACTTTTTTTCCATTTAATATAATGCGACAGACATCCACGAGCTTAATAACTTCTTTACTTGTTTTTTCTGTTATTTTTTTCTCTTTTTCTTCTTGTTCTTAGTTTTTCATTTAATTTTGTACTTTTTATATCCACCACAGAAGAATGAGCGGTATATTCATTTTGTCAAAACGTTTGCAACGTCCAAAACCTCGCAAAGTATGTATATATGTATGATCAGCATCAAATTCTACATCGATTTAAGTATGTCCGTCTGTCCGGATGTGTAATGTCTGTTGTAAACATTCTCCCGGCCGCAAAAATGAAGCCATCATCTTGAAATTTGGCAGAAATATTGGAAAGACTGATACTGATACTGAAAATGCGTCACATCGGTCGAAGGATACGCCTAGAATACCACATAAAGTGAGAACACCTTCCTTTTCCAAAAGAAATAAGATATTGGTTTTTTGTTCATTACTCACAAACTACAGTAGACAAAGCTACGAAAATTTGAATGTATTTTCTATGAGCGATGCTGTTGTATCTGTATAAAAAAGGGAAAAATTGGCCACGCCTACTTAATATTACAGTGTATTAAAATTTAATTGTTTTCTCAATAGCTTTATAACGCGTAGAAACAAACACCATAAACCCCATAAAATATATAAATTCTTTGCCACTTTCAAATTTGGAATGCTCCTGCACCAACATGTCCGTCTGCTCGTCTGTCCATCTGTCTCTGTCTACGCAATCGTGTAGTATTTGTGGCAAACATTCTCCCGTCGGTGGAAGTGAATATATCGCCCACAAATTTGTAGAAGAATTTGAAAATGGCCTTAATTTTTCAAAGGACACGCCCACAACGCCCACACGCTTATGTGATGGAAACTTTTTTTATGAAGATAGAAAACATCAGTCGCGTCCATTCCATATTGTAGAGCATGAAAATTAAGTTCTTTTGCTTTTGTTGTCTCTTTAACGGTGATAACGGTGATGGGTATAAAAGATTCGGTCACGACCGATAATATAATTTTCTTACTTGGCTTTTTTTAATTAGATAATTTGTTCATTGTCTGCGAGTAAGTGTCTGGGTAACATCATTTCGCTTGAGATGACTGTTCCAGCCGAAGTGTGGGTTGCTAAGTTAACTCTGCAAACACGTCTAATTACATATACTTTGGTTAATGAGTAAATGAGTTTTCGTAAATGTTGCATACACACACACACATGCATTTACATAAATCATTATATCTGCGATGCAATAAATATTTGTTTATATAGCAAAGCATTTGTTGAACCGGAAATGATTTTATTCGCATTAAGTCTTCAGAAAAATCGTTACCTCCAATATGGGGTTCCATCGGGTTTGCAAAATATATAATATAATCCAGAAGAAATACGAATCGATGAGCCCATAATCCTGATTACAGTGATACAGTGCGATTACCATCCGAGTGGAGCTATTTCTGTTCAGAGATTCCATTAGGTACATACGCTCTTATATCTGGCGTCTATTCTCGGCACATTTATATTTGCAACCTAGGAATTAGAAAAGAAAGCTAAAACTCGATCTATCATTCTCTGGTCGACGATCAGAAATCAAATTGAAAAATGAGCATAATTTCCCGATCAACATGCCCGTAACAAATTATGAATCCGCCAGTACGCGCACATATTTCGCAGACTATCTAAAAGTTCAATTCCCAAACAAAGAATGTTTAGCAAAAAATGAATGCAAACTAATCTCAGGATCAGCCTTAAAAAGTCATTGTGGAGGAGCTCTTCGTCATTTCTATGGTTCACTCATCATGAAAATATTTGAAATATTTCTACTACGCTTCAGATAACTTATGTAGCAGGAAAGATTCGCCCAAGGACGGGAAGAAAGATTCCTCCCTTGTCTTTTTTTTTTTTTTTTGGTAAAGAACGGAACCAAAACCGAAACTTTATTAACATTCTAGAGTCTTGTATATCTCAGATAAGGTTCTTCTTCGTTATTCCTATAGTAAGCGATGTGTCTTTTTGAAGATGTGAAAAATGTTTCTGTGTCTATTCTTCCACTTTCTTAACCCTAATTCTTCTCCCATATAATTCTTCTCTTTTATTCGACTCTCTTAAGCCACATTGTTTTTTTTTTTGTAATGAATGCTGGGAATGAGTAAATTGTTATCGTTTTGTTTATAATTCAAATTCATTTATATTTCTGAATAATTTATATATAAACGTGAAATATTACTCATGGGTCATATACAGGGTTTCGAATTACAATGTAAGACAATGAACAACAAAGAAATTTGTATTCATCTACGTGTGTGTGATATACGTCACTTTCATTCTAAACCTGAGAAAAGACACACACACAATCATTTAATCAACCATTAAATGCCCTATTCTACCTCGTTTAATAGATTTGTTGATAGAACGACTTTTCGAAATATGGCTTTAAGTAGGAAGTGATCGAAAATGTGTTCTGATCCGAACAATTCTCAAGAGCGTCAACCCTTGGGCAAAAACACTTCGAATTCATCAAAATATCTCGAAAATTACGAGGTGTAGGTTGAATACGGACAGACTGATGGACAGACAGACGGACAAACAATCCTATAACAAAAGATGGGTCCTTCTGGATGTTGCATACATCCGCAGAAACCGAATATATTGAGGTGCAAGGCTCAAGTGGTTTAGGATATAAAACAGTCTAAAGAAAAAACCAATAGGACTGAATATCCATCTCTCTATAATATTAGGTGCGCTTGATTGATTTTTGTATGTCTATCACAGTTTATACGGAACGGGATGAACACCCAAAAAGCCGACATGCTCTCCATTTATACCCTACCGTGGGCTCGCCTCTTCGAGTATTTGACCTATTTTCGAAATCAATCTACGTGCGATGACTTCCAATGGTTTTGCCAAATTTCTTATTTTGACTTTCATTTTTGCGATCAGCGACTGTAGCCAGCAACACAGCAATTAATAGACGGACGTGCAGACGAGCTGCCAAACGTTCCTAAAACGATTCATACTTTGACGCTGATCAATAACCAGTCGACTGTGTAGGTTCATCTGGCTGCTGCAAGCTTTTTGCCAAAAGTATGGAATTTTAGTATTCTATAATATTGTGTGGGCGTGGCCGATTTTTT
Organism: Glossina austeni; assembly: GCA_000688735.1. Lineage (NCBI taxonomy): Eukaryota > Metazoa > Arthropoda > Insecta > Diptera > Glossinidae > Glossina > Glossina austeni. Next base: position 2,116,625 of record KK502412.1, on the reverse strand, counting down.
CCTTTTTTTAATAGATACTTTCAGATACGAATTTTTTCGATTTTTTTATAATTGTGTGGTTGATAAGCAACAAGTAAAAAATCAAATATTTTCATCTTGCAAAGCAGAGGAGGTCTTAGGTTATATTGTACAATGGAAATATCTTTTGACCGATTGCATCTATCCAACTGCATCAATGCGAATTTGCGTGGAAAATTTTCCAATATTTCTGAAAGATTTTTCGAGCGATTGCTCAATTTTTATGGCCACGATAATGTTTGCCACAAAAATTACATACACAGACAGATATATAGACAGACAGACACACCTAAATTGGTTTGGAATTTGATGCTGATATATCGTTTACAGAGTGTATGTAGCTTTCTTCTGGATGTTGCACACGTTTTGACAAAATGAACATAAGTCTACCCAAAGCGCAGGAGAACATTAGAATTAATTCACTTTATTATTCACTTTCACTAGTAGGTCGTTCCACTTGATATCAACATCGTTTGCTTCTATATCAATATGTATAAATCCCTAAGCCTTCGTCGGCGATCGCTTGTGCTATTTCTGTCGTAAATCGGAAATCTAATCTAAACGCGCGTGGCCGTTATCTTCACAGTTCGAACTTCTGCTGCTCGACTACCATATGAACGGAGAAATCCCAAGGACAGAAATGTTGGTAGGCGATAGTTCATATATTGTGCCCAGATCCACAAATACAACGTTTCCCGATTTGATTTCCCTATCAAAATAAAAATTGCTTCTCCATGGTTCGATATGAAGTAACCTTAACCCGGATTTCAGTTTTCCGGCTCATCAATGTCACCATCTTGCTGTGTGCCTCCGAAACTGTCACAACCCAAATCTAGAATTGTGAAAGTCAACAAACTAACGCATAGCCTAGTGGTTAGGACGTCCGACATCCAGTCGGAAGGATGCAAATTTATTTCTCGTTTCTCGGTTCGTTCATACTTTTTTTACGCAATTTATCGCGATTGTACGCGGCTCGAACGTTTGCAATGATCATCAAAGTGGGTGACTGATAACATTCGCATTCGTACGCAAATGCTTGAGTGCGTTGAGTAAGTCGTGAGCTTAATCGTAGAATAAAATTAAGGAAAATTGTAGATATGTAGCGAATCCCTCGAGGACGTAGGAAGGAGAAGGATGGACATGATAAATGAAGTAATGGAAGATGTAATTTTCAATTATCTATTCAACGTAACCTAACCTATATGTGGCGACAGAGGAAAGTTCGGGCGAGAGATTCGACCAGACGGAGGTTCGCTACAGTTGTGCCCCGAATTAAACGAGAATCGTGTAGTAAGTAAGATGGCAATCAAAACATTTATTTGTCTAATTTTGAATCTTACGATTTATTTATCATTTCATTCCCCTCTCACTCTCTCACTCTCTCTCTCTCTCTCTTCCTTTCTTCCTCTTTCCGTCTTTTCGCCGATTGTAGCCATGTCCTCATCGAAATTGTAACACATGTTCACTATTTTACTATTACTTCTTTAGTTGTAACTGTTGCTTTTGCAGCTGTTGTTTTTTATTTGTCATTGCTGTTGTTGTATTGTTATTGCAATTGTTGTCATTTACTTAAACATGACATGTCGCATGTTATACATTCAAGACTTTGAAGCAAAAAAAAAAAACAAAAAAAAAAAAACGGAAAAAAAGAATGAGACAAAATTGACACCAAAAGGAAAAAAAGAAAACAGAAACAGAAACAGAAACAGAAAATCTCTGCACACACACAGACACAAACATATTAACATTGTATTAAGTGCATATTGGCGGTAAGCTGAACACACTTGTTTTTTTGCATTAAATGCAATCATACATACATACATACATACATACATATGCATAGATAATTTTTACAAGTGATGTTATCTTATTTGCTATAAATGTAATTGTGCTACACGTTAAAGTGCCGCTGCACTTTCTTAGATAAAACAACTGACAACAACGACAACAAAAAGAATTGCTTGTAAGTAAAAAAAAAATATTTAATTTTCCATGATTTTCTTTATTTCAGATAAGCTCATGTTTTTCGTTTTTCGCTTCTCTGCACTGCACTTTTCTGCTATAATTTGTAAGCAAATTAATTTTACTGCCAAAAATAGTTAAATCAGCTATAAAATCGACAACATATGCTCGTGGTTTTAATGAACGCCAAAATATAAAAAAACAAAAAAACAAAAAAACAAAAATTAAGAAAACATTAGGAAAACATACGCCTTTAAGCGAATCTTAGATACCTACCTATTCGCCCAACTTATAATATATATGTGTGTGTGTGTGTGTGTGTGTGTCCCAAAGTCTCAAAGTTGCTTTACATTGGCATTTCCATAATTGAGCTCGTGTTTACGAGCACGTAACGTCTAGTTTTGAACTTGATTTTTCAAATCAATTCAGTAAAATATGATATATGAAATTGTAAGTGTCTGTGTGCAGGTTTGTGGATGTTCAAGTGGGGCAACAGGTATACATACATACATACAATAAATCTATGAGTGCGAAATCTTGCATTTCAATATCAGTTAGATGCTCGGCATTATTCCAATTTTTATTAAGTACAAGTTCTCTGCTTACAAGCTTATAAGCACAGGCTGTGCGGACTCTGGGCCATCGTACCGAAAGCTTGAGATGAATACATGCTGCAGAGATGGAAAGTTACAATATTCTGCAATAATAGGGGCATGGTTGTGGCCGGATTGTACACATTTTTAAGTTCACATTTATATGCTAAACTGCAGCGTTCTTTGTAATCTTCGCGAACCGTTACCGTTGAAACACAAGACCGCGGACAGACGCACGAATGCAGGAAAGCACGAACGATGATAAAGTCGGCTCGAGATTTTACATTAATTGACTGATAAAGAAGAAATATATACGTGAGGGTTAAAATTGCTCAAGTCACTCGTCTAGCTTTAACTCTCTCCCTTCTTTGGCGGCAATTTCATATTTCGCCCGTTGATATTGAAAATAATTTGTTTTCTTACAACGACCGAAATGTGTGAGTGCTCGCTCAAGTTGTCCTTACGCAAGACAATGTTTTCTCGTTTGATTCGATTGCTTGCCTTAGGTTTGCCTTTTATTCGCGACACCTTTTCGATACGATCGTCCTGTTGTATGGCATTCGGTCCTAGATAGATAGACAGAGATTTATCTCTCGGTTTTTTCAAGTCTTTTGTGTATAAACTCGATCTGTGCCGCATTTCGAGCATAATCTCCTTTGATGAACATTTTGGCAGACAACCGAGTCATTTGATCCTTTATATGAGGCTTGCGCAATATGCTTGCAAATTGAAATTCACATGTGCCTATGTATACTCGACGGACGGTATTGGGGCTTGAAAAAGTATGATCTTCGATGGAAGGTCCTCCTCTTTCTGGATAGATGGGAGGCAAAGAGATAACCTTCTCGAGGTTTTTGTTATAAATCAAAAATCATGGAAATAGCAGAACACCAGCAGAAAACCCGTTTCGAAGAAGTACGTGAGCATGATGTGAAGCACGCGAGCAGGCATGTGAAAAGCACATTCGGCACAAGGGTTGCCAATCGTCACGAACTGATTTTTTCCTTACTCAAATCTGGCAAAGCCAACACTTGTTCTGTTAAAAGGGCAAAGACGTAAGTGCTACAATGCTCGGCTTAGTTCACGTGGGGAAAACTTTGTCTCTAAAATTTAAAAAAATGTATTTCTGCTTCGAAACCCATTAGTGGGAGAGTAAAA
>KK502412.1:2086225-2112784 GCA_000688735.1 Glossina austeni | reverse complement strand
CTCCCCCAACTACTGCGTGAGAGCTTTCCTAGTCGTGTACTCCCTAATTTCGATGATCAGAATTTCGATAAAAGAGCCCGTGAAGGCCCGATGCGCAATTCCCACATATAACGCAACCCTGCTCTGTTTTCTAATTAATTCACATATTGCGTCAATTTTTTGGATAATTAAGGAAATTATGAAAAACAATTTTGAAGCGGTTTCAATATGTAATGACTTGGAACTTGGAGGCAACCGTGAATGTATTAATAAATAAATGGACAAATGAGTTAATTTTCGATATTTATTGCTACAAAGTACTTACAAAGTCTTATCTATTGATATAACAAGTATATGTATATGTATATGTATATGTGTATGTGTATGTAGAACGTTTAATGAACAATGATTAAATAAAATTTTATGTGAAAATGAAAAGAAACTGATAAATTTCTTAGTTAAGAAGCGTTCGCGATGTATGAATTGCGATTTGCAATGTTGTGGCTTAACGTGCGTTTCCGCTGTACTGTCTGTTGCGCTCTGTCATGCACTATTGGTTAAGCTATTAGTATTAACAAGTTTTAACAACAATCATCTGCGAAAGTCATAAGCTGCTTACTGCTTATAGAACCCAACTGTTTAAATATCAAAGTCGTGACCAATTTGGTTTATTTACACGTATTCTACATGAATTTTTAGCGTTGTATAAGCTGTATAAGCTGATGTTGTTTTCATGGTTGGACACTGAACAATGCTTTGTTTGTTCATGCTTGTATTCTTTAACTTGCCGCTCGCTACCGTTGTCCACTTTTATATTTAACCTAAACTTATAGCAGCGTATTAATGTTGTCACTGCACTTGTAACGCTTGATTTCAAATATTTGCAGCAGTTAGCAGTTAAGGTAGTGCGATTCCCTTTACCCTCAGTTTGATTGTTATCTTAAATGATTTCAAAAACAATTCCATGGATAACCTTATAAACAAAAAAAAAAAGAAAAAAAGAAAACGATTCGCTCGCAATCGTGGCAGCGAGAGTTAAGCAATGAAAACAACTAGAGTTTGAGTGGTCAAAACATGTGCAATTGAAAGTGTAATTCACATTTGAGCCGTTCATTGTGAAAGTGACACAAGTCCCCTTCTTATGTTATTGCGAGCTACTCAAAGGTTTGCATTTCAGTAAATTGATGCCTATTGGTAAGCATTAACAAGCGTATCTTTTGCATTTTATGGTACTGGGTAAAGTAAGTCTTCCAACCAATCCAGTGTTTACAGTGTTGGTCAAAACAATAAGGGTTTTATTATATCGAAATGGAATCGTTTCGCTTTCGCAATTAATGAGTTTTCGAAATCATTAATTAACGGAGTAATAATGCGGTTTTACCAGGCATTATATACGTAGCGCACTGGTTTTGCTTCTACTTCAAAATCGCGATGGTATTGTAGGAAGAAGAAGAAGACGTCTTGGTAATAAAAACTTATGATCAATGACATTGGACTCAATGATTTCCATCCACATTAAGGTCAACTTTATGTTTCTACTTAAGCCGGCACATACACTCACACTCACTACAAGATATCATGTGCTTCTCGATTGTCGCATTCTGTAAGTGAGTCAAACAGCAAGATACTGCCTCTTGCGCTTCTCTAGACGTCCAAACGTACCTACTAATTCGATCATTATAAAGACTGTATGTGTGTGTGTGTGTGTGATAAGATAGGGCGAAATATTTTTCGGAATTGTTTGTCTTCCTGCAAAGATGTGCCAGCCTGTCCGGCATATATCAAAAGCATTTCAAGAAATTGCTCCGCTTTCACAATAAACCAAGTAATTCTAAATTAAAACTTTCATCATAAAAGTTTCGTCTGTAATTATGTCTGTCATTATGTTCATTTTTTTTCAAAAGTAGACTTGCATCACTTTCAAAATAAACCTCATATATATATATATATATATGTATGTATGTTCATCTATTTGCATCGCGTAAATTCTTTTCTAAATAATTATTATAATATTCAGTATGTTAACTAATTTTAATTATACAACATTAAGTAAATTAGAAAATTTATTTTCGTTTCATTTCTGTTATCAGAACGTCAACGAAACTTTACGAAATACGCTTTACGCTATAAACTTTGACATTTACTTGCAGTTGTGTTTATTGAAAAATTCTGCATACGCTTTGCGGCGTTCTTTAAAGTGCGGAAAGTTGAAGCATTCGAATATTTGCGCTTGAAAGCATTAAAGAAAGCCTGACGGCAGGAAAGATAGCTCTTTAGAAACTATCGGTCAACACTTTAAATATAATCCGTTATATTATATTTAATTATTTATTTACTTAACTTATTTTAGGATAGGAAAGAACAGCAATTATTTTTGCCTTTCATGTAAGCCAAGTATGATATAAATATGAGTTTTGGATAACATGCTAAAAAACGGTGCGAAGAACTCACAACACCACTGCAAGCTCCCATATCTCCTTACCAAGTGGCAAAGAGTGCGTAAGATGCCGGTCCACATTGCGAAAAGTTGTTTTCTGACTGACTCACTAAGGCCAACATAGGATTGATAATTAGGCAAACAAACCGTCGACGCTTACTCAAGAACAGACGGGGGACCGCATTCATGAGTAATCTTTTCATTACCATCAAGTTCATCATCAAGTTCCGTCGATTGCCGCTTAACGAAGCCCAGGAAACGTTTCGCTTTATTAACAGTAAATTCTTCATGCCGAACGAAGCGAAGCCTCTTCTTCTTTGATAATAGTAAGCGGATCTGTCATTACTGCGTTAGCTTGACAAGAGAGACTAGAAAAATTACTCTTGTAGAAATGATATTAGGGGTGGGATAGGGCGGGCGAAAAAGGATATGGAGAGAGCAAGCGAAACGGGTAAGAGTTTTCTATTTGCATTAACTATGACTGACTGTAAAAGCTTTGATAAGCATTTCAGGCGTTGCGCAAACGGATATTTATGTAAAACACATGGAAGAATAAGAGAGAGAAGGCAAGAATTTTCTTTTTATTTTACTGATAACTGCGCGATATCTGACGAAAATGTTAAATCTTTTATGTATATGGTAAAGGGCAGACAGGGAAAGAAACGATGATGTAACCAACAGATAACATATTTCAAGATTTTTATAAGCGAAACAAAGAAGCGCAGCGTTTCATATAATTGCAAAAACAAAAAATCCATTAAATTAACGATAAATGCATTCATTCATACGCCGTCTTTTTTCTAATATTATTAGGTTTGTAAAAACTTTTCCTAACCCACACACAGAGACAAAGCACAATAAATTCATAATTATGTATTAACGCGCTATTAATATGTAAATGAATGTATAAATATATCAAAAAACAACTATAAAATTATTCACATTTTTCATTAACATTTAAAAGATCTAACAAGTAAAAGAATTATATTCGGTCGTGACCGAATCATCGACTACAAAAAAGGGGAAAAGAGTAAACTTTCATTCTTTATAGTATTGGGTGGGCACAGCTGAGTTCTCCTATTGTCGGAATAAAAGCGAAAGTTCGTATTGTCCATGTGTTGTACTTTATGCGTAGTAAGCAAAGAGCACGAAAAGCAAAGGTGTTGGCGGTTGTTTTGTAGGCGTGTCCTTTCATCGGATTGAATCATTTTCAAATTCTTTTGCATTCTTTTCTTTCCCCATTTTTCTGCTGTTACTACAGCATCGCCCATAGCATAAGCGTTCAAATTTTTTCACGTGTATCTGCCGTAGCTTATGAATAGTGAGCAAAAAACCAATTTTTTATCCATTCGTAAAATACAGGTGTTATCAGTTACGTGGTACTGTGCGCGTGCCGTTCAGCCGAGCTGGTCCGTTTTCAATACTCGAATCTGCAATATTTGACATCGGCAGCTTCTTTTTTGCAGGCAGGAGAATATTTGCAAGAGACTTTACAGAGACGGACAGACGGACAGACGGACTGGCGGACAACTGGATAGACGCACATGCTTATATCGTTTCATAATTCGATGCTGATCAAGAATATATATACTTTGTGCTGGAGCTTACTTCTGGCCGTTGAAAAAATGTACATATCGCTTACCCTTCGATGGAGGGTATAAGAGAGAGAAAAGCAAAACAAAAAAAATGTTTGCTCAGCTTAGGTCGACTTGTAGTACGTTTATCGTCACATTATATTCCTCATAACCCTTTACTATAAGATAATCCACACAAGCGAGATTCTATTATATGGGCTTAGTTCATATAAATTCAGACTTCACCGGCAGCGAATTGAACGGATCTATAGAGAAATAGCGTTTCGCGTCACTTTAAACTTTCACGTTGGGAGCCGAGGCCGAGGCCGAGCGATCCGGTGATTACAGGGACTATGTCGACTAACTCGTTGGTCAATTCAAATTCCACATAGTGAGGTTCGAAAGCTAAGTCATTTGTCCGCATTGTCAGCATTGCCATCAATTATGAGCCAATTGATGCAATACTTGGGCTATAAGGATATATTAGGGTTGTGTGAATGTATGCTACACCCAGAAGGGCCTAAGATAGGCCTATCCTTTATTATACGCATATAGATATATATATAAATTATTTATTATGTAAGCTTGTCTGTCCGTCACATTCCTTGTTTCCTACAGTTCGAAATTTGGGAAATATTTTGATGAAATTTGGTACACATACGTGTTTTGACCCAAGCGCCAGTCTTTTGACTGCGTCCCGCATAAAATCTTGCTTCGAGAAGTCGTTATGTGAATATATCTATATTGAGCGAAATGGCGTAGGGTATTTTAAGATGGCTCTTGCCCTGCTATAGCGTTTTAATGTTCTTAGTTGTATATATTCTTGATGGCTATAAAATTTTCAATCAATTTAAACATGTCCGTCCGACCGTCTGTTTTTTCCTTCTTACTTATAAACTACAATAGATATAACGAGAAAGTATACTCCAGAGGGGATATAGAAATTAGAGAAAACCCATTTTTTTTTTGTGTTCTTTTGAACAGAAACGTCATGGCGATACAAAAGATTCGGCCACGACCGAACATAAATTTCTTACTTGATTTACATTTTTAGGAAGTTTTAAATGAAATTTATGCCCAATACCTAGACTAGAGCTTTTTTCTTAAAGACTTGAAATCTGAGTTTTTATTAATTACATATGCTAGACGTAGGAATAGATAAATGGACATACATATGTCTATGTATTGACTTAGAATCTTACCTTGATTAAGACTATTTTCGAGATCTCTGTCACGTATTTTTAAATTTTACGCATGCGCAACCAACATGTACCTGTAACAAGAAGAACATAAATATTCACTTTTTCTTCTTCTTTTTTTTTTAATCTAAGCACAATGGAAAGAAAAGACTGTAAATTTCATATATATATAAATATATATTTGGCTTATACTTCATGAATAAGATCACAGTTCTGTAAAACTATTCCGCCCTTCATACTTTTGAGGATTATTTATATAGTGTATAATATATATAATGAGTGTTATATATATATAAACATCTGACAAAGTGTTGTCGTATCTCTCTTGCGATTGGTGTAAAAACATGAATTATTTCAGCTACAAAAGTGCTGGGGATTGTGTTTTTATATGCGAGCTAAACTACAAAATGTACGTTTACGAGAACCTCCTCCACTTTCATGAATCATATTCATGTCGTTTGATTGCCACGCTTAGCAGACATAAAGCAATGGCTTGTTAGCAATATTTAGACATTGTTTCAATTATGCCCCAATTATAAAACCTTATTAGATAAAAGTATAATAAACGAAGTAAAAATCAACCTCATGTTATCTACATCTATATGTGAATAAACTGCAGCACAAATTTTCACACTTCCTAGCAGCGCGTATAATATACGGCACTACTACTATTAATAATCTAACAATTATGCGTGGGTGTTGAAACGTTTTAACTTTAATCTTTAATAACATTAATCGATCTCGTGGCGCATTATAGGCATACGGCCCAAAATCACGTTGCAGTTTAGTTAAAGCCTTTGAATTTTCAGTTTCATGCACGTTTACATGTAATGTAAATTTATTTAATAGTTTTTTTATTTGTTTATTTATTTATTTATTTATTTATATTTTTTTTGTGTAAATATTTTAACAAAGATATGAAGAAAATGCTCAGTCAGCTGAGCATACACCTCTCCTTTGTCTATCATGATGAAATATATTTCCCATGAGGTAATGCTCTCAAAAAACAACGATTCAACAGTGCTGAGCGTTTCGGATCTTTACATTTACCCCACCAGTTTTTATGTGAGGGGAGAGTGACGTTTTCAATTGCTAGTATGTCTAGGGAATGCCTTGTGTTCTTTTGTACAGCCATGTCGGATGTCTGTCATATGTGTAGTTTTTAAAATAATCGTTATGCTTAGACGAGCAGATCGTCTTCGTTCAACACGAACAGCGGAATAATCCGTGTAGTTTCTATGGTCATTCTTATTAGTATTCGGATTTGTAACCTTTGTCGACAAGAACATGTTTTATCATAAATTTTTTCTTATTATCCTCATTAGAAATTGTTACAAAGGTGGGCTTCAAATTCTTCCTTGATGCTCTGCGGCGAAAAGGGCTATAAGTTTTTCTTTTTCTTACGAGATCAAAGCTTTCATATGGACTTTGAATTTCATGCTTAATGATTTCTTCTCATAATTTTCGGTTTAAAAAGCCTGCTCATGCCCCACTTATCTATAAAACAAGTAAAAATATTGCAGCCGTCCAAGGCGGACCAGTGGTTTATTTAATCATTTTCGTGGTAAATCAGTAATAATTACTCACTATTTACATACAAAGGAATAATTTTCATGAAAGCCCGTCTATTGGAGTGTGCTTAGAACGTTACTTAACGTGATTCAAACTTCTCTTTGCTTTCTCCTTTCTTTCTTTTTATTTTCCTAGCAAGCATTTCCTAAAAAGCAACATATAAGGGCTTGCTTTTTATGAGAATCGCTATAAATCGTGGTCGACCCACCATGGCCCAAATTTCCTGCAGTTAATTTTTCCACTAAATTGCTACAACGAAGCAACCTTCATCATAATATATCAAAAATTAAACATTTTCCTAGAAGGCTTACTGTGCATGAGAATCATTACATGCGCTGGGGCCCAATGAATAGATCAATGGAACCACATCGCCCATTTGCTCCATTTAATGTTTTTGTCAAATTACTTTTGTGAACAGATTTTCGTCCAAATTAAATTGGACGTTTTTGGGACTTCAAGAATCAGTTCTCGTAGGAACGTTTATATGGGACGCGGGTCAAAAAATTGCCCTATTCGATCCAAATTTTTCGCAGCAATTAAGAATGCTGATCAGTGATGCTGATTAGTGATTAGTGATTTTTCGGCGAAAAATTTTCAAAATCAGATATTTTATGAAAAATGGTCGAAAAAGTGCTCTGATCCGAAATGTTTTAAATAGGATTCATTCTTGGGCCAAACTACGAAGTTGTGTCAAATTTCCATCGAATATTTCAAAAATTGCGACTTGCATGTTGAGCACAAAAATACGTGGATAGGTATTAGACAAACGGACGGACGGACATGTGTTGATCGATTCGGAAAATGATTCCGAAAATGATTGTGAACTGATTGCTATAATAAAAAGTCGATCTTCATTAAGTTCTTCTGACTGTTGCATAACTCTGCACAAACTTAATACGCCCTATACCACAAGTGGTATACGTTAAGTAGGTTTCTTTTTCTTCTGCTGACCCCATAGCCAGTGCATTATATTTAGAGAATGTTTTAATATGAACGTAAAAAATTATGCATCGAAGATGTATGATCTAAATCAACCCGAATAGTTGGATTCATTTATATATATATATATATATATATATATATATATATGTATGTATGTATTTATTTATTTGCTTACTGTTGGTCTATCTTTGTTTAGGAAAATCAATTTCACCCAAAATTTTTGTTTAATTCAAAATTTCTGATCAGGTTAAATAAGCGAACTCATCACGTTTCCGTCATATGATGAATGGCTTTAAAATTATTCAGCTTTTAATTGAGAACTTAAATGTGTTTATTAAATTTCTTAAGCTCTTAATAAGATCGGTAATCAGTCAGTCAATCAAGTGGAAATCATCACTTCCATGGAAAAATAAGGCTTTAGGGTATTTTTCCGAAAATCCTTCATATTCAAGAAACGACTGGTCATAGAATAAATTAAGTAAACACATCTTCACACTCGAGACTAAAATAGTCAAATGAATATGTGAGTGTGGGTGAATAGAAACCAAATTTCAACTTTAGTCGAATATAATCCTCAAGTTACACTAACACATATAGTCTTTATTCCGCAGAAGGGTAAATAGTACAATAACAGTGATGCAAAAATATATTACACGATAATAAAACAGTAAATAATAGATTAATACAATGTCTGTAGATGTATATAAGTGTGTGTTAGCAAGAGCAGTCATCAGTGGAGTAGCCAGCATACGCTTGGAAGTGTTTGCGATGATTATATAAAAGCGTAAAAAGTAACAAAGTAGCTGCATGCACGGCAAATATCAATGAACGTCAATAAAACGACAACAGTCAAAAGCTGACGATCGATAGTTGGGTGCGTAGATTTAAGCTCTCCTTACACTTTAGCATCGCAAACGATTGATAAATTGTTGTCCGATTGGAAATGTCATACTACTACGAACATCTACAGGCGTGACTTTACAACTAAACACAACTTACGTTAACTGAAGGTCTTACTAAATGCAAATTTCTACGAGTAATTTGGAGATTCATTAATAGGTTTGCTTTTGCGGAGCAAACAGTTTTTCTAATCTACTAACAAGATTGTAAGAGCTGCCCTGAGCTGTTCTTGTTGTTCTTCATTTTTCACTTTTTCGTTCAATCCTTTTTCCTACCTCGTCACGTCAGCAACTATAGATATATTCTCGCTTTTTCTTCTTTCTTTCTGGAATCTTTTCAATTCCAATTTAGCAAACTGTCCCCTTAAAAAATTTGCTAGGCTTGCACGAACGATTGCAAACGAAGGGCCCGATATTTATTAATATTTATAAAAAATTCTTTTTCCAAAAAAATTTTCCTTTAACATTAGAATTACGGACATTTTGCATATATTTCTACAAAAACGAGATCATTTTGAGCAGCGTTTTTTTCAGCGTTGGATTCTTAATCGATCGAGGAAAATTTTTAGCAAATTTCAGCTACTTTCCTTAATTTTTACGACTACGACAAGTCGAAGAATAGGGGATCAAAAGCGTCCCTTTTAATAGTACTGGAAATATGTCATCGGCATCTCGAAAACTAGAACAGGTAGAAAAAATTTGATCATAGATGCTTGATGATCTTTTCGTATAAGTGAATGTCACTCGAAAATTTTAGAATATACCTACGGTATGACTCCGTTTGAAGATCGAAATGTAAAGAGGGTTGAAATGACATAAACAATACTTCTAATGCTAAGTGCTCTTAATCCTTCTTCTTCTTTTTCTAAAAAAAATGAAATATATTTATGAAATTCATGTCAAAGGATGGCATTCGTTTTGGGGCGAATCTTTGTTACCCGGGATAGCATGATCGCGTATAAAATTAAACCGAAAAATTTGCTACTTGGTCGCGCATATAACCTGACCTATCAGACGAACTCTTGTGATATATATTGCGCACCAAAATTTAAATTGAAACATTTACTATGGCCTTGAAATTTCCATTTTTTTTTTTTTTTTTTTTTTTTGAATCAATTGTAAGCCTATGATCTGATTACTTTGTGGTAAGACACCAGTTTAGATTAATATTTTTGCTCTGGTTTGTACGTAATAGACGGAGTAAATAGTGACGAGCATAGTTTAATTGACTCACAATTTTACGTTGATCGGATATACAATCATTCCAAATGAAAGGATAAAACTAGTTTGTTAGCCGCATCCTTGAGTGGTAGATATAAAGTTGGATTTTAAAACCATGAATCATTAATAAGTTACAGCACAAACACACACACATATATATACGTACATACAGACATGTATGGTATTTTATGTGCTACAGCATTTGCCGGTGTCACTGTTGTTCTTGTTGCTGTTTTGACTAGTATTCTAAATCAAATATTCATTCAAGCAAAACAATTCAATTTTTGCTTTTTTATTATCACAATTTTTTAAACATCTCATAAAAGACATACCATAAGAAAACAACAGCAACAACAACAACAACGGCAACAAAAACAGCTACAATAACATTTTGCGAAAAAAAAAGAGGTCATGGCATGCATAGTTTCTTAAAAAACTACAACAAAACTAAAACAATTCACATTCGCAGTCCGAAACACAAATAAAAGGTTTCGATGTGAACCATAATTTATCTCCGAGATAATGACAATGGCGCCATAGTTTTAGCACACAGTACCTACATCTATACGTATATATAAATAAAAATATATATAAACTCTAAGAGACATAAACATAATGGAACAAGCACCCGCACATGCAATCATAACAACAGCAGGAACATACTTATGCACAAACATTTTTATAAAATATAAAGTGTAGAAAACATTAGATTTGTACATAAATGTTACAAAAAAAAAAAAAAAACAAAAAAAAATAAAAGGAAAAAACGAAAAAAGAACGAATAAAAGAAAAACGCAAATGCTTAAACGTTTTGCCTGAACGCTTGTACTTTAATTTGTTGGCTAAGTTTGTAGTTTATTGCAATTATTTTCGCTTCTCTCCATATACATACATAGACAATTTTTACACATATATATATATGTTTATACATACGTATACATATAGATTTACATTTTATATATATATACACACACACACATATATATGAAATACAATGTAAATGATTTCTAACATACTAGCCTTTGCGTAATCTCGTCCAACCCATATTCTGTAATAATTTCATTATTAATTTTTTTGAAAAAATTTCAATTCCCCCGTCTAACAAAAATAGTAGGTAGTGTTGTCCACAAAGCATTTCATACTTGTGACAATTCATTGTGGATTTGCGTAACAAAAAAAAAAGAAAAAAAAAACGCAAAGGAAAAGTTGAAGATATCGGTTTCTATCATTCTTACCGATATCCTGAAAGTGTTTTCTACTGTTCGCTCTTGTGAACATTTGGTGACATTACCAGTACTAAGTATGGTCGTTCCAATTACAGCTTGATTTTATCGGCAATTAACTGTTTGATGATGATATCAAAAAAAGAAAAGAAAGGAAGAAATGGGATCTTTCATAGTCAAGGCTTAAAAGACTCAAGTCAAGTCATTCTCTCCACACAAAATTGGAGGAAAAATTCAATAATTTTTTGACAGAAATGAATCAAAAGTACAAACGAATGACTTCACTCAGCTGACTTCACCTGAACGCACTTAACTTAATACTAAGTCAATAGTTATTCTAATAATAGATAAAATTAAAATAAATTTTCACGCTACTTTTTTTTTATTGTCGTGCTGTACCTCCTGTTCGTTCTGTCCTTATGTCTCTTTTCTTTTTTTTTTTTTTTTTTCAAGTCAATTTATGATTCCTGAGAATCACTTTTTTTCTGTAGCGCAATTTCGTTATAAAAAAGGGTTCAAAGTTAACTCCGACAAAGGTTGCAGCGCCACGGCAAAGGGAAACAACAAAGTACTTTCGCAATTCGTTCAACAGCAAATTTCTCTAACAATCCCTGTAACAAAATTGCAGGACACCAAAATATTTGTCCTCATCGGATGATTCCATCAGAATATAAAATTTTCTTATCTTTTTCTTATAGGCAAGAGTTCGTCGTTCGTTGTATCTTCAATTCAAGGCCACTATCTCTGCCCGAATACGTCAAATCTGTCAAATCTGTCAAATCGAAATCTGATCAAAGATCGGAAAGCGAAGATTGCGCTACTTCAAAGGAAATTTATGCGTTGCCCTAGTCGTGCAGCAAATTGCTCGTCAACTTAATATTCAAGATACAAAAAAAAGAAAAAAGGAAAAAAATAAATTTGAAAAAAGCGTTTATTTAGGAGCAAGCAATTTACGTTTCTGTCTTCCTCTACTATATACTTTCTGCATGTGGAGTATTCATACAGTTACAGCCAGTTTTTCTTTGGCGAGCAAACGAACATATAAATCAATAGCAAGGCCGCGTTGTCGAGCACTAACTTCTCACAAAAACAGCGAGATAAACTTGATGTTTTTGTTTCGCTGAATTTGGATTTGATTTTAATTTCAGCGCAATTAAATATTTTTCTCAATTTCATTTCATATATTTTATGTGATGAAATCGTGATTTTCTGCATTTCTTCCGTTTTAGCGGAATTCGCGGCCAATGGCCAAAGAGGAAACGCGAAAGCTGTTAACACAAATCTTAGAAATACTCCAAAAATCTAATACCATCCACTGTAGTGTGTAATTATGTGACCTTGCGTGTTAACGGCTATAGGTAGCCAGGATTTGTTTTTTTGCTTCTTAAAAAGCAAATTTATTTCTCTATGTCCTAATAATTGAAAATGAACACAAGCTGATAAAAAATAAGCAAATAAATAGCGAAGCTTATATGTAACGTATTTTAAAAGAAAAAACAGAATGTTTGTCAGTCCCTCATAAATATGCCAAAACAGATGTTTAGACCATCCTCGATATCTGTGGGATCAGCGACGACAACAGTGACCAACCGGCTACAGAACGAGTTGCTTCGTAGAGCCCAGTTTGTTCAAAACACATTCCGCTTAATCATGGGCAAAAAAGCGAATTCAATCAGAATTCACCCCTAAACCACAACTGCTTCAAACACAAGGCCGTGACAATATTAGAAACTTTTAGCAAAGACGTTGCTTAAGCATCTAAAGCATTTTTTGATCAAATCGTTATTTGAATTTTATAATTGTTCGGCAACGCAATTGCATCTTGAATTGAAATACAAACCAAGGGCAGTGTGAACAAGTAGGGAAACTATATCCGCCTATGGTCGAATCTTTTATGCACTATTTTTTTTTTAAAAATAAAACAAAATGAATTTATTTATTTAGTTATTTATTTATTTATTTATTCTACTTATACTGTTCTGAAGAGTACTGTGTGGTGGTGAGTATAGGGTGGACGTGATTGATTTTTTTACATTTTAGTAAAATGTACATGGAAAAGAGAAAGAAGGAAAGGTTTTCTCTACATGTCTTTCGACCGATTTCAATAGCAATCTCGATCTGCTTTGCGAGAACCGCCGATATTGCTATCCAGTGAACAGCAAACATTTTCATTTTCGCGACCAGGAGAAAGTTTACCACAGATATTGCACTCGTATACCGCGAATACCCCTATATCCTGCATCTTCTCTCTCACTTGCCTTTCAACCTTATTCTAATTCAGTCCCTCTTCCCCGCTGTCTTTGCGGCAAATATGTTGACACTTTGTTGCTAGCACGACTTAGCTTGTTAGCAAAACAAACACCTGCTACGTAGGCTTTAAAAATTGATTCGTGGAAATATCAAGGGGGGAAAAAAAAAACAGGAATAGACAACTGCTGATAACATGGCAGAACAAGAAAACATGTAAAAATACTATAATGGGACATGGCCCACTACAACCCAACCAAATGCTATATGGGAAGTGGGCGAAAACTGCTCCGATTTGAGCGATTCATTGAAGAGCGTTCATCCTGGCTTACAATAAAATCATCATCAAACATCTATCCTTGTGGGTATTGTTTTTTTAAAGGAATCGTCACAAGTCATGGAACTCATTGGCACATTAGTTAAGTTAGACACAGTACAGTCTGGCAATTGTCCCCTAACCAGTCCTTCAATATTCGAATCAGGTTAGAGCTAAAAGCTTCCCTTATGGTAAAAGCGATCTTTTCTTCTTGGCTGTTGCTTCTTTAAATCGTAATCATAAAAACCCTTAGCGCTACTCGTTCTTTCACTGCCAGCTAAATCCATCATTCTGTCAGTCTTTTTGTTTTTTTATCTTCTCTTACGGAAAATTCTGGACTAGGTTTCTGCATTTGATTCAAAAATTATGTTCTTTTTTCTCTCTTGAAATTTATTGCTTCAGCCAGGGGAATATAATTCGATCAGAACAAAGAACGACACACGACAACACAATCAATGTGTCAGTAATGAAAAGTAATAATAATAATAACATGACGTCATTTTTCAGAATGCAGTTGTGTTTACCTTGTGTTGGCTTCTTCACGCAGGTGTTATTTATTTAAGAAATTTATTCTTTTTTGCTTAACTTTTCTTAAGATTACATTTGATGTTCACGAATAATCTGAGAACACGAAAATCTGTTTAAAAAGCTTTCAAATGATTTGCGAAGAATACAAAGTCACTAGAATTTTTCTTATTTGTTTTTGTTGTTCCATTTTTGGGAGGATACATTTTGACGGTATGATATCTGTTTTCTTGGTTGAATGCCCAGTTTGAATATGTTTGCATTTTACAGCTACGCCAAAGTGTTGTTTCACTATTGGACCTTCCTTGCGAACTAGGAAGTAAGTGTGATTTCGTAGACACGCAAAGGGTTCCTCTTTATAGAGGGTACTTGTTCATCTATCCTACTCCTTTTACCCTGAAAAGCCTTTCATAAATGATATTATAAAGGGTATATATATTGGATCGCTATATCATTCCTAATCGATTCAGTTAAGCTTATCTTACGGCTGTCTGCTCCAGCTCAATTTTCTGCCCAGGTTCTAAGCTCACTACTGGCCGAGGTATATAGCTGCACGTTCTACCCTCTATCCCTCTACGGGCACCATTACAATTAGTATTTACGAAGTATTGAAAACTCTCGCCAAGTCCTACGTAGTTTAAGCGTAAAGTGAGACAAAGAGTTTCTGTAAGTAGCCCGAAAGAGTGGGTCTGTCAATGTTGAGGCTCAAAGGTGAAAGTGACTGTTCGATCGAAATTGCAATCGTTTAAGATAACGAAATTTCTGGGAAAAAATTTCAAATGCGAGAGCACAGAGTCAAGCGTACTTTCGCTTGCATTTTACCGCCTGCTTAGATTTTTCTGTTAATGAGTGAAATTAAAAAAGAGGGTTTTAGACTGTGCAGCCGTTGTAAGCAGTGGGGAGTTTATAGCTGTCGATATGCATTTTTCTTGCGACCGAATGGAAAATCTTTCGGTCTTAAAATTGCAATCGGATGACATATTGAAATTGCGATCGAGTTTAGTCGATATCACGAATCATATTTTGACCGATGAATGAAATTTGCACGTTGCCATGCGACACAAATGCCTATGTGCGAAAAAAGAGACCGATGTCGGTCAACATGCCGCTACGGAATTATTAAAATAGTTTAATTTGTAATTCCATCTAACCTTTCCTGGTAAGATTCTTCTCGTCTTTATCACTTATTCTTATACTTCGCCGCATCACAATCGCAACATGTTCAAGTAAGAAAAGCGATTCAATTATGAATATTTACGATATTTGCCTTAGATCTAAGAATATAAAGGAAAATTAGTTATGCTTATGTGCTTTTCAATGCACAGAGCTGGGAAACTTCGCTCCACACACTAGTTGGGTAGGATAAGCAAAACTTAAGGTGTACAAAATCATTACGATGACAGCAGAGCGAGCTGCCTAAGAAGTATGCCACATAAGCGAGCTGCTGTCAAGTTATCTTTGTCTTCAGTTGAAAATGATGATGTGGTTTGGTTTTTGTTTTTGTTTTTGTTTTTCTACACAAACAAATGAAAATATTCTAACTGTGCCCTCGTGGCTGTATGGCAAAAGCTCATAACATGACACCAAAGTTTTTCAAAAATATAACGTTTACGGTTATTGTTGACAAGATTTGGTTTTTGACATATCGTTGCTCTTTTTCTCTTTCTCTTTTTCTTTTTCTTTTTCGATTTTTTTTTTTATTTTTCTTCTTCTTTTTTTTTACGAATTATGTTTCTTACACGTGCTTAATTGCCAAGCGTGTGTATTTTGTACGTCTACGTACGTTTGACTTGATCATAATCGACGTCACGTACACGTACATATTTAACAAGAAAAAAAGATAAAAAGTAAAAATATATGAAAAAAAAACAGAGGAAAAAGTTTAAAATGAAATATGGAGCAAAACGTTGCAACTTCATTAACGTGCGTACGCATGCAGAATCACATACACAAGCCAGTAATAAAGTGAGGAGTAAGAAAGACAAAAATAAAAAAAATAAAAACACCGCACTATATGAGCAGTTGAAGACTTTGCTCTAATAAACGCTAAGATCAACCGATAAAAGCTTAAATTAAAAATTATTAATAAACCAGAAAATAAAAAAAAGCCATACAAACGAATTCAGAGCTATGCATAAATTTGTGTAGACGAGGTCCGTTAAAAAGATAATGCATCACTTCGTAACTTTCGATACAATATAACTGCAATTGCACACAAAGTAAAGGCGATCGTCATACATCAGAGATGTCGGAGGGCTTCCTAATGATGCAATTGGCTCTTGCGCCATTGATTTCTTTACGAAATTTCATATTTATCTACTTTCATATCATAGACCAACTTATATAGGAAATATATAAGTGGCAAGTTTTCGAAATTGTCAAAATTCGTGGCATGCAGTGAGAGAAAAAAACTGTTATTCCCAGCACAGTGCGCTTTGTTCTTTCAAGTTTTGCAAAAAAAAAAAAATTATTTTTTTGAAGATTTCGTTGCACATATTTTACAATCCGTTTCGATATGCTTTTCGCCCATAAAACGATATACACCGCACAAAGTGTGAATATCGTAAACCAAGCCGAGATTCTAAAATTCATTGCCTAGATTTCAACCTTTAAAACTTTCAGCACAATTTTGCTTCTTTGCTTTCTTCATATTTGTGTTAGGTCGCCAAGAGTTGTGAGTCATGACTTTTAGTCTTCTCGATCGCGATTTGTACCGTCAGTCAGACAGTCTTTAATTAAAAAATAGTCGAAGATTAGATTCTCATTCAAAAATGCTCTTATTCTGATCTGCCAACTAATTCCAATCAGTTCAATGGAATCAATGCCAGCAAACGATTGCCTTGGAGAGTTCAGCACTGCAGAGATAAACGTAAGTTAATTAGTTAATTGTACCAAGAAATTAACGATTATTTCGTGAGCTTTTATTTCATGTCGACCCAACAATATGTAGATTTTCTTGCGCTGTCAATCTATCAATTATTTCCAGTCAAGTCAATGGCAGTTAACGGCTCTTTCGTTACATTTTATGCTTGAGATTTATTTCACCTTCTCTTTGCACCATTTGTGTAGAGACCCATTGTTTTATTTGGACACACAACGATATTTTCCAAATATTGAAGGAGAACAAACCGTGAACACAATTCATCGAAACTTGTCGAAAGTCAATAGTAAGATAAGCGTAACGTAATCTAACAACGTGAGCATCCGTTAAGCATTCGATTGTGAAAACTGTTTTTACTTCAATTTTAGCAAAAACAAATTTTACGCAAACTTTTTAATCAAACCTCATATCTAAACACACGTATATACGTATATACGCCATATTTAAGCTAAGTGATAATATTTTGAAAACTAATATTTATAATTTTAAATAATCGTATAAGGTACGCAGTGAAAATGCGCCTGCAGTTGATCGTTTGGCGAGTGTTTCTGGATATTAACAGAATCGCTGCACCGGTGCGTATATATCACTTATTACATTTGCATGTATTTGAATGCATAAGTGTTTTCATATGTAATTGCGGGCATTTTTCATGTAAACTTGTTTTCCGATTTTCTGGATTGGTAGCACTGTATTCTCGGCTGTTTCACGTCAATATACTCACCAAGATGCGTGTTGCGATTTTCAATGTGGATGAGATTTGGTTCTATACCTACGATCTGGAAGGGGTCGTTCAATCAAGCGAACGTCAGGAAAACCGTGAACCGAAATTGAAAAAATCTTGCCACAATCGCTTAAAAAGCAACCTCACGTGGACAGTTCTCTTCGACTACCATGACGTTGTGAACTGTGAATTTGTTTCATCAGGTCAAACTGTTAGCAAACTGTTCGCACGAAACTGTTATCAAGATGATGAAGACGATTAGGACGGTGAAATTATGATTTAGAAGAATGAATAACGACTTTTGATTTTATAAACAAATTCACCTTATTTTGTGACCAAAGTAAAACATGCCCTGCTTCAATTGTTGGACATTGACCGATATATGAGGCCACCGACTATCCGGATCATATTTTCACTTTCGAAAATGTTTGCATATATGTAGTGCAAATTACACTTTATACGCAATCAGTCTGCCTAGCGAAACTATCTCTTATTTATCTCTTATTTTTTTTGTGCCCCACATAACTTTTGGTATGCGGATGTATCCAACACAAAGAAGTATTTGACATAGACTAACTTATTATTCTGCTGATCAATTTAGAATCACTTTAAAAATTGATTTAAGGTTGTCTGTCCGTCTGTCCTTTTTGTTTTTTTATATGTAAAGTACAAGCCGCTTACTTACTTTTGAGATAGTTTGATCCAATTTTTTAGATTGACTGGTTTTGGCCAAGACACGATCTCTATTGAAAAAGCTTCGGATCGGATTGGTATGCCATATAATGCTTTATTTCGAATAACTATAGGGTAGCGTAATATTTTCGTTTGTTTCTAAGAAATTTGTACATATTATTATAATTTCCCATGTAATTAGGTAGAAAAAAAGTATTTTTTTTTTGTTTTTGTCGACACTTTATTAAAAATACATAAAACGTCTTACCAAACACCTCCCAAATTAACGCTTAGTCGCCTTACTATCTTAACTGAGTACGTTTCTGTGTGTAAGTGTATATATTAAACATAATCGAAAAACCCTGAATAAAACTTTTTTTTTGTTCGTTACTTATGATTATTGCTATGCTGTGGCGAGTTATAATTCAATTTGTAAAATTGAATTACTTGAGGGCATTTTTGACTTTTTCACAAATTGTATACAATGAAAATCATAATAACACCTTCAATAATTTTCTGATTTACACTTCGTATCTCTCCGGTGGTTAATTTGAACAAACAATAGTAACAATAGTAACATAGCAGTAATCACAGAAAAGATGCAGACCTCGAACAATGTTCGCCCATTTTCGAATAAAATCTACATTTTCTTTATTTTACTTTTTTTTTTTTTGTATTTTTAATTTATAAACATTTTACATGATAGGAGCACTTTTTTTTATTGTGAGTTTATGCGACTAGTTGTTCTTGGATGCATGAGATATATAATTTTCGATAAAAACAGGTAAGAATATTGTAGTGGGACGTGGTCAACCCTTAAATACCCTACATAGTCCCACAAGACGTTGTATGGGCAGCGTTCGTCTTTGAGCCAAAACATGTCGGTGGACAAAATTTTCGCAAAATATCTCAAAAAGCGCGGCCTCTACGTTGAACACAAGAAAACAAGACGAACAGACAGACGGACAGAGAAGCGACCCAGAAAGTGATTCTGAACCGATCGGTATAACAAAATATGGGGCTCTCTCAAGTCCTTCTGGATGTAATATACATCTACACAAACTTGATATACTTCTTTACCACAAGTGGTGTAAGGTGAAAGAATACATATATGTATTAAGAGACTTTAAAAATAAACTTGTAATAGATTAACACTAGAATTAACACAGAAATCCCAGTTACCATCATAGTGTCAGCATTAATTGAAGTTGTCCATTGCAAGTCCATTGAAGTCTACTTAAGCCGAGTATCCGCATGGTATCTCTTTTTATATAAAACCGGTTGGTTTCGATGTGAATGCAGTTAAAGAAAAAAAAAGACCGGATTGGATTTTGGTTTCATTACTCAGAAACAACAACGGATAAAAATGCCCACATGCGTACTAGGGAGGATCCTACGATAATTGCACATACATCGAAGAAATCGCTCCCGGCCCATCCATTATTGTAGAATATTACAAATTTTTTTTTTTTTCGCTAAGCTAAAGATTAAAAGATTTGGCCACGGCCTGCTTAGCGTATCGTTATATATGTCTCAGATATATTGACTGTTTTATCTGAAATGCTTTTTAGTTTTGTCCGATTTATATTCAAAATCGGTTTCACACCGACAGATGTCAACATTACGATCTATTTGTCAAACAGTTTACTATTTTCATTTTGAAATTGTTAGTTGTTTGCGTCACTTCTCTCAGGTACACATACGGATTAACATCCAAGTTTTATCTGAATTTTTTCAGTGCGCTTTTCTTTCTTTTTGTACATCAACAGCAGATATGCAAAATTTGATGCCGTCCAAGAATGCTTGAGCAACACGCAAAGACCCATAATCCTTATCTTCGTTTCGTCAGTTTGTAAACAGAACCGATGATGTATTTGTTGAAACACATTCGGCGATAGAATGCGAGCATGCGAGCAAGCTCAACAATATAAAGAGAATTTATTGGGCGATCAAACATGAATATCGAAGTAAGTTGAAGCTCATTGTCATTGTCAAATCCATTACCTTTTGTATATATATTTTAGTAACAAAGATACTTTCAACTCAATGAGAACGAAGACCTGTCTGGCAGAAAAAAACCGAGAGAGATCGCATCTATCGTTTTCATGATCATTATATTATAATAAGTACCGCGTATCTCTTCTAAATGGATTGTTCTTCAAAGCACATTTCTTCCCACTTGTAGCGATTGTCGAAGACAATCGATGCAAGCCTAAGTCTAACTTTTCTTTTCTTTAATATTTCAGTAACTAAAATTTTTTAATATAATCTCGTATCTGATATGATTGAAATATGCTTTAAAGTTCGGTTTCGAAACGCGTGGACCCATACTGAGACGTCATCTTCTCTATATTAAAGAAATGGACACCGTATGTCGTGTAAGGCAAAGTGAAAATTCTCTTCAGTAAACTGATTGAAATGCATTTTTTTTTTCATAAAAAAAAAAAATATATATATATATATATATATATATTTATAAGGCATAATTTCGAAGATCATGTAATTTAAACCAGTTTATAGTCAATAAGTCTACACTTGTACAGCATACGTATCGTATATAAATGATTTGTGTAGGTCTGTTATGTACATCTGTCGTTAAATTTGCATTTTACAATGTAGAGAAACTAAGAGGACAGTGATTGATGTTTGATGTAACTATGCAGGCATTCGTTTGCGAACACATGATGGTTAATAACTGATAGAAAGGAAACGCTGAAGAGAACAAAACCTATACTACTGGGATCGCGCCATTCATAATGATAACCTATGCAAAGATTTATTATTCATTGGAGAGGAATTATTTAATTAATACGCGTTTGCGCCATGGATACGATCGCTTATACATACATACATATGCGTAGCTTGCGTAAATGCTATTCGAGTTTTAAAAGGCATTCGCAAGCGACATAAGGGAGTAAGCATCGGATTGCATCACAAATTCAAAGGGTTCTACTTCGCTTTTAATCGAACGCAGTCTACTTTTCATTTGGGAATGTATTGGTTTTTCAATCCCAATATCAAAATTATTCATTCTTTCCTAATTATATGACGTAATCAAGGAAAAATTTTTAGAAATTATTCAACTTTCGTACACGCTTGCAGGAAGATCATCTCCTGAGAGGAAGAGGCTCGTTTAAATGTCAATGTTAAAGTGAATAAGCAAAACTGTTGTCGTTGGTGTGAAGACAATTTAAAAATTATTCATCTAATGGCGAGCATTCTCGATTTTTAGGGCTTTACAAATGAAAATTAAGGGCTCATGACCTTGAGCGAATTTCACGAATTTTTTATAGCCTTAATTGGAAGACATTAAGGAAAGCAATGTCGAGTTGCGTGATAGCTTTAATGATTTCAACAAATCCTGATATCGAATACTCTCCAAAGGGGCGGTGACCTGCTTGCTGTGAGTTTATTCGAAATCGTTTGCCTACAAAATTAAATCAGATGCTATTCGTGCATTGAAGTCGAGTGCTGGCCATCATAAGATGAGCTTAATAGGCAATGAAGATGTCAAAATAAGTCTAAGGCATGCTTTACTTGCTGAACATTTCTTTTCTTTTTTCGTTCTAAATATGTTAGCCCTTTGTGTCGGTAACACATTCAAGTTTAGATTTCATTTGAAATTTTGAAGAGCGATTTTTCTCCTTTCCCTCAAGCGACATCATCAGTTTGTTTGCATCTAAATAACGATAAGTCTTAAGAAAAGACCCATAAGCTCTATATAGTTTGTCGGTTTGTGACCAGCATCGATTATGGATTTTTGAAATTCAGTTCCTTGTAGATTAGAGCAATAACACAAAGAGATCCTTCTTGGGAAGAGCGTCTGAATGCTGGAAAATGCCCATTCTAAGCCCTAGTACTCTTTGTCTTTGCGATATACGTCAGGAAACGGAAGCTACGCCAGTAATGAAAAAGTTGGAAAACTTTTTTTGCAAAAGCATTTGACAAGATGAGCAAGTTGTGTGTTAAAAAATTGATAAACAAATGTTAGATCTTCGCAAAGAATCTCAGACAAGTGTAAAGCCTGGTTACAACACCTAAACAGTTAGGATTTTCTTCTTTAGTCTAAAGTAGAACAACCATGCAGACAACCATAAAGATGTTGCTATTACAAAACTAATGGCGGCAGGGAAATGAGTTGAAAACCCTCTGCTTCCTGAATAAAAACCTTTTTCTTTTTCCCCGTCGTTTAAGAAAAAAAAAATAAAAGTCTTTAGAAAAGGAAACAAATGTGTGATAACGCAAATAAAAACACTTCATGAATGGCAAGGGTATCCTTGATGGCACGCCTGAATCGCAGAGTGTTGCAAAGTTTTACCGCTGGCTGCGGTAAGGAGCTAAGAAATTCTTGCAAATGAGTTGTCATCAATTAGTTGGTAGCATTAGAATCCAGATAATTTCAATTTCGAAAAAAATGATCTGGCGATCAGAAGGGAATAATTCTGATTTGTTGATTGGGGAGTGAGAGATACACTAAATTTTTAACAATATTTAATCGAAATAATAAGAGTACAGTTTTTAGTTCGGTTTTGCGGAACATCACATAAATTTTTATAAAATATTTTAGAAGCATTTGAGTCTATAGAGTGCTTATAATAATAACTCGGATGCGAAAAGAAAGGGATTTACCAGATCATTGCAGCCTGACACATTCCCTATGCACAAAAGATGCGCATATACCAGATTTATTTTCGCATTTTTAAAATCCGAAAGTCAACTTCACAAACATACAATTTGGAACCGATTTAAGTCTGTCTCTTCGTCTGCTTGTCTGCAGCTCATTGTTGAAACTTGAAGCTTAGGAGGTGTATTTGTGTGACGACCATAGGTTAAGTTTTAAAAAATAGCAGATTCTTCCACAACCATGCACACGATAGGTCAAAAACTATATAATTCACAATTTAGAACAGACATCGGGCGTAAATTTGGTAAACTATTTAAAAACCAACTATCTAAAGCAGATATGGGCGACCGTGATGTCGTTGAGTCCAGTCCGCCAGGTTTGAAATTTTAAATAATTCAATTTGCTCGCGCCAAGCAATACTGCTGATGGATTGTATCTGACTTCACTACCCACTCAGCTGTGCAGCTGTCGAATTTTTTTATTTTTGTTCATTTTTTTTTTTTTTTAATAAAAGTTGGACCTTGTTCTGGCCCCTGCTGTGATATGAAAATTAAAATTGGCCCGTAGACGAAAAAAGTTGCCCATACCTGATGTAAAACATCAGTGGAAAAAAAGCGGGTTTGTTCTACGAAGACCCGTAAATAAATTGTAGGAAACTTTTAACCGGTAACAAGTATTTATCTAAAGCTTGTTATGAATAGTTACTCGAGCCACCCAAACATTCCCATTGATCAACAGTTCCGCCCACATTTAATTAAATAATTCGCAACTTTGATGTATCGGTTTCACGTAGGTGGGTAGCATAAAACTTTCGCCATGAGCCGAATGCGTCTATCTTGCTTATTTACTTTAGCTTTACTGTAGCTATTACTGAACGCAACATTTCAAGGACAAATTATTTCCTTTAAAATAAAATATTGTAGCCGTCATGATATATGCTTGAGTTAATAGTTATATGAGGATAACTTATATATATATATTTCATTCCGGTATTTTTTTTTTTGATGATATAATTCTCCGAATATGCGGTCAGTTATTATCGCATATGTATGTGTAATACATCGGTGCAATAATATAAATATTTTATGACGCCTATGAAACGAATTTCTAAGTGGTTATTACAAAATTAATATACCCTCCGGTGTTGGTTATAAAAAGCAAATTTAATTTTTATTTCGCAGCCCATTAGCAACACTTTTTATTAGGCGTTTTATATTGACTTTGATACTCCAGAAAGGAAAACAAGACTGCGTGGATGGTGTGTAAATTATTGCCAATTTGCATGTATGGTTATCATGAGGTGTTATATGTTCGTAAGACTTGAACATGAATGCTTAACAACAGAATTTTTATGTTGCTGTTTATATGTCGCAGCATGCTTGTGCCTTTGTTTACCAACAAATGCTGGACGGTATTTTATCATTTTATCGAGGTCTCCCATACAGCCATAAACAGATAGATAGCACAACATTGAATCGAAATTTCAATCGAAAATATTTAAAATTTCTTATTTTCCTTAATTGGCCGTACGCTTAAAAGCCCTACACAGAGCTACTTTCAAATAAAATTGATCAAAACAGAGCCAAAACATTTTTGAATGTTTCGTTCTTCAGTTTCATTGTTTTGCTTAGAACAGATAAAACCGATGCCTATACTGGTAGTGATGCCACTATTTACTTAAACGAAAATAAGATACGAAAGTTGGAAAAAAAAACAAAAAAAGGAGGTTTAACTTTTAATTTCGGAATCATTTTTTAATTACATCACTAATCTGCCCTAAGCGTGCCGAGTACATGGCTAAGATGGTTACGCTCCTAAGCGATGTGTAACTTTTTAGACAGATAAGCAGGAGATCTCTTCTAACAAAAAGTTTAATATCCGTTGGCGTTTATTACTTGTCAAAGGTCCTATCATTAACGACATCTATGAATGGGAAAATGTGTCATGCGGCGTAGAAGCAAAAACTAATAGAGTTAAACTACAGCTAGAATGTTTGTATATCAATAAAAATCGGCATGAGTTGCCGAGTAGGTAAGAAACTCGCTAGTACCAAACCCAATGTTCGCGGGTACAAGTCGCAGTGCAGTAACCTTTTGGACTAGGTTTCTATCTTTCGTACGACATCAGAAATTTTATAAAATTTTTGTTAACATCTTCAGCTTTCGAGGTTATATCTAAGTTTGTACACCTCGCAAAAGTCATTCCAAAGTCAATTGAAGTCTTCAATTTTGCAATGTACCCCTAAACGTGTTACTTATCCCATAAAATTTTCTTCGGAATTATTAAATACATGAACGGAAGGCTAGCGAATATTTCCATTTAAACTTTCACTTCTTAAGGAAGAAGAGAAAAAGATACGAAAAATATGTAAGACATACGGGGTTTGGTATGCCTGATATCGTCTAATTAAGAGAAAATATAATATATATGTATGTATATGTTGATACCACATATGAAACGATCCCAGTTTGAACTATTGTCTTACTTTCAGTATCGCGCTATTCTATTTTCTTTCATCGCGAAATAATTACGGCCCACTAGATATAGAACAAGTTAGCATCTCTGCAAGTACATTGAAAAAAGAAAAAAACAAAAAAAAAATTATTAAATAAAATAAAAGCCTGTCAAGACATAAAAGCATTTAACCTTCACGTGAGTAGAACTTGTTTTTAACTCAATACGTTTATAAAGTTAATTAAATCGCAATAAAGTGAATTAAGTTCCTCCTCTCTCTCTCTCTCTCCCTCTCTCTCTCTCTCTCTCCCTCTCTCTCTCTCTCTCTCTCTCTCTCTCTCATGCCGGGATACGAAAGATTGAGGACAATGTAAAAAGTCATAGAAAGGTTTTAAAAGCTCTCTTATCCATTTTACAGTGAGTCCTCTTCTATGCTTGTGCAAGTAAAATCAAATACCTTGCATAGGACTTTTCAAGGAAAGGGGCCTAGCATCTGCTCGATTCGAATTTAGATGTTGCCTTAGTGCTCTTGCTAAGCTAATTTTACAAATCCGATAAATCGCTCTTCAGTTTTGTTCACAATTACTAGAAAACCGCTAAAGGGCTTTAAAAGACTAAATAAATATGGATTACAGTTTACGTAGTTAACTGCTAAGTGCTGCCTAATCGTACAAATTTATTTTTAGTTTGAAACATACGTGGGACCAGCGTCTATGTATGAGGAAACATTCTCTTTGTAAAACTCATTTATTTAATAGCATAGTCGTCTTTCATAGGGATACAATCAGTCCAGCTCGTATCCAACCTTTCGATACATCTTTCATAGCACAATTTGTATCCGCTCCGAATAAATTCGAAATTTTTTACGAAACAAGTCCAAACAAATATTCTGTGTCTCTTCTCCTCGTCGATACTCTTGGTTAAAACATTCAGTGCACGAATTATTAGTGACGATGTACTCGTCCTCCAATTGGCCTCATTTTCCTTGGACGAATTTTATTCTGAATTTAGAGAGAGAGAGAGAGAGAGAGAGAGAGAGAGAGAGAGAGAGAGAGAGAGAGAGAGAGAGA
>KK502412.1:2033507-2081781 GCA_000688735.1 Glossina austeni | reverse complement strand
TTCTAGGTGTTGCATAATTTCGCATTCCGTTTTCATGTGTCCAATAGATGCTTTCAAGAAGACAACGTAGTATGCTACAAATTCGAAGAACGAACAGAATTACTGACAAACAAGTCGGTTCGAAATTTCGCCTTTCGATAAAATTCTGGTGTAAGGAGTCGCGCATTGAAAATCTTTGTGAAGATTTTATATTTATTTTCGGTGTTTGTATATATCTTGTAGATTGATCTGTGAACTTGAAAATAGATAAAAGCTTTACTTCCATTCATGAAACTGAGACAATATGCAATTGAGACCCTTGGCCCTTCAAATCATGCTATCTGTCAAGAAATACGCTTCCGTCGTGTGCTCTTATATAACTTCGTTTTTGTGGCCGCAAGTAAAAAAGTGTTCAATAAAACCGCCTTGACGCGTACATGCCTTATGTTACGTTAAATGGATCACGATTTATTTACTTGGGGAAACTACTACTAAAGCAAATATTTTAGGAATATTCACAATAAATGAGAAATCACTTCAGCCAACAATGACTTTGTTTTATGCTGGGTTTTCTCTGCGCTACACGTGAGTTTAATTAAAATATCGCATAACTTTTTGACTTCAATGTTCTGTGTGCATGTGTATGTGTTTTTCTTTTCTCAAGGCCTTATACCAATGGTTGAACAGAATTCTTTTGCTATTGTTTAGATTTGGATTTAAGTCAACTTGTGTGCCACCAATTGACCTTTTTTGTGCATTTTATAATATTCGCTTCGACAAGACATGATAATCGTTAAAACAATTAACGAAACTGCACAACAAAATTGTGTGTCTTTTATATAGAATTCGAAGCAATTAATTCAATTTATTTAAATATCATATAAAGCAATAACAGCACTTCTTAAGTCAATCATAGGCGAAATGACGGATGGACAGAGGGATAAGCATGGGCTCTTGGGGTAAAGTTTTCATTGAAAATGATTTCTTAATGCTAGTCATGGTATGAATCTTATGAAAATTAATTGCTAGCACATAATCTCTACATAGTCCGCTCTTTATTCAGTTTCAGTTAAGCCATTTGAGAATTTTTTTTTAAAACTTGGTGCTACATATTCAAAGTAAATGTCAGTGACATTCTTAGAAATCTTCATAAAATGCTGTATTTAATGCGTACTACTTGGTCGAAACAAGTTTTGTACTTTTTTTTTTTTTTTTTTTTTATTGAGTGTCGGTATAAATGTTACTTTGAAAATTTCCGTACCTCCTCTTTTTCTTTCGATACAGATGCTCTGAACCCTCTATAATATGGGAATAAAACTTTACTGCTGGAAGAAGATGTTGTCATGCAATTTCGAACTTTGCTCCAAGCTTTGCGAAAACACTACTTCCGTCAATACATCGTCTTGTTGAGAGGATACATCTTAATGTCATATCTATGCTCTAACACATTAACATATGCCCTTAGAAAATACTTATGTTTAATTAAAAGAGTTGGCAAGTGAAAGTACGGCGACAACGTATTTGAAAAAGCCCACAGCACATAGCAGAAGGTTATCAAAATTTGGCATGTATCATTTGAAGGTGGTAGCTGAGTCTGCCAACAATCTTGCCATGTGTTCGCAAGACTAGAGACTCATTGAATGGTTTTATAATTAGCTATTTTGCGAGACTTTCATTTGGTAGTGATTTCTACGAGTGTTTCATTGTTGCAAGATTTCCACTCCACCATCCAAGTCAACTCTGCCCTCCAAGCTATTTTAGTTGATACCCATCCTAGAGGGACTGTTAACGCCACTTCGTAGCGGCCGCCATTTTGAATGTGCAATAAAATTGACATGCCCACATTGTATTGTCCTCGCAAGTATATAATATATATATATATATAAATGGAAGCCCCTAAAATATCGGGTGGAAACATGACCGCATATATACATTGAGTCTGTGAAAATTGTGTTATTGTGAACTATAATGATTTTGGCCGATATCTGTTAAAATCCTCTTCTTCTTTTTTGCTTGTTTTTTTCCATGGGTATCTCTTACACACATTCGAGCAGAGCGGTGAAGAGGAAGATTTGTAGGAAGTAAGACATGGAAAGAAAGAGTAGCGTTTGCTAACGTGTTGTATCATCTACGGTATGAAAGACCATTGCTGATAGATTGTTCCAAAGGCGGGTGGTACTGTTAAAAAACTACGAATCGCGGTAGTATGTCGAGCGGTGTGCAATTAACTCCATGGCAAGTGTGTGGAAATGCTGAGAAAGCCCTATGGTCCTGTTAAAGGTCTTAATTGGCAGACAAATCTCTTCTAGTTGCGTAGAATACTTGCCCTGAATGAATCTGTACATAAGCGCAACACCACCCACATTACTCCGATGCTCAAGACTATCGAGACTTTTGGACACACTTTCATTGCCCATAAGCACTTGAGCATTTCGCTCTATTCGGTCAAGGGCCTAAAAGCACACGCGTGTCATATTCTAATTTGGCTGGGTATTGGTGGCGTGAATGATACGGAGATCGGTTCCCGATACCGATATCTTTTGCACCGCTATAAAAAACTTAAGCTTTTGGCTACGTCGTTCGACACGTCGATCCAACCGTTCTGTGACATTAAATGTTGCCGATTCTTACACATTGACACTACGAAAAGAGAGGAGTTGTCTATCACGTTTCTTCTGTGCGTTAGTAGACAGCTTTGAGTTTTGGGCGTGGTTAAAGCTTACCCTTTTAAGGTGACCCCATTCAAACACTAGGTTCCAAATTAGTCTATCACTCACTCATACAGCATTTGTCTTGTATCTCGTTGCTGCATGGTCTCTTACTGAAAGGGGGTGAAGGTAAATTCGA
This sequence comes from Glossina austeni, assembly GCA_000688735.1. Classification (NCBI taxonomy): domain Eukaryota; kingdom Metazoa; phylum Arthropoda; class Insecta; order Diptera; family Glossinidae; genus Glossina; species Glossina austeni. The sequence continues at coordinate 2,078,955 of KK502412.1, read as the reverse complement.
ATTTGGCTAGCGAAGACACCAACCATATCTGTTAACAAAACTCTGTTAACGCTGTAAGAGAGATCTGTTGAATAATTAAAATTGAAATACACTTGTATTTAAAAGCCTACTCCGTCCATATTAAAAAAGGTAAAATATTTTTGTAGTGCTTATGGAAACTATTTTGAAAAATTTTTTGAAATTTAGTATGTTAACGACAATTGGGTGCGGGAGAACACCCAAATTTGAGACTCTAGTGCGGCCAAACTAGATAATGTCACCTAAGCGCAGCGCCGCGGCTCGACACATCGAATTAACATCTCTGATGCAATGATATGTTTAGTAGTAGCTAAGATTGTGTTAGTTCGTCGAGAGTATGTGTATGTAATTTGGGATCAATTTTGCAACACTAGCTTCTAATCTGCATTTTATTAATGAGTTACCGCAAAGGGAGGATGGGAGTGAGGCACCTTTCGAGCCCTTCTTCTTTTTGTTTGAAAAAGCTTTCATATACAGAAACATAAACACTTTCTGGGAACAGATTAGAAATTGGCCCGTTGATGAAAAAAGTTACCCATCCCTGCCTTAGACGATAGGCTATATCTTCTCAAAAGGGATTTATTTGGTGCAGATAGGATTTTTGAAGCACTTGAGGAAGAAGTGAGTGTCTTTGCTAGTTAAACTCGAATTTATCTTCACACCCTTAAGGCATTTTAGACAAGCCTTTAACGAATTTTCGATACCTTTCTCTCCTCTTTCAAGCAAAGTTATGGAACTTTTCAATCTTTCGTTTAATAATTGTAACAATGTCGGTCGCTTTCGTTTTCATTTCAGTTGATGTCTTTGTTCTAGATAGTAGGATATGAATGCGTCCGCTTTAACTCAAATTGTTTTAGTTTCTAGTTAACGTAAGCGTATTTCATGGCAAATCAAATCACTTTGCAGTTTTTAGCCATTGATTAAATTCAGTTAAGAAAGCGGTCTCAAGTTTTAACTCTTTTCAGTGCCAGTGGATAAAGGACGTACGGACATGCGAAGCTTAATCGATTCAAAAGGCCTTTTAGATGACCTTTATTTCGGAATTTAAATTTGTACGGCTCTTAGAAACAGTTTGAGATAAATAATAAATCTTAACGTCCCTGTGAGAGGTGTTTTATATATATATGTGTATGTATATATATATATATACATAAATATATGAATATATCAAACAGTAACAAATCGTGTTTTGTCGCGCTTTTGTTTCAATTCTTGACAGAAAAACATATTAATGAATTTTTTTTTACTTCAACTGTAATAGAAAACATTTGTTTCGTGTCGTGCTTTATGGCAATAACTGGAAGTTATGATTTGTGTTATTTTAAACTTTATGTTTTCATTATTATTTTTGCCATTTTTTTTTTTTTTTTTTTTTTTTTTTGTCTTTTAAACTGATTTTCATTTCGTTTGTGAAAAACGAGAAACTATCTACAATAATAATAATAATAATAATAATAATAATAATAATAATGTGCATACATGTATGTATATGTATAAATAAGGCATTCATTATTGTTGGTACTGTGGCTTTTCTTGTTTTGTGTTTTCAACATTTGTGGTATTTAATGATAGATTTATGATTTATAATTTGCTGGCAATCTTAGCATAGACGACGGTAACCGTTAAGTTCTTTCTATTCTTTAAAGTTACAACGCTTATTATATATTTATAATTACGATGCAGTCCGGCCGGTCTTTAAGTGATATGCAATCATTTTTTTTTTTTTTTGCTTTTAGGTCTATACTGAAATGGTGGCTCAAATAGTATCCCTTCGACCTTTTACTGAGGTACTGGCAGGTGTGCAATTTGAAAAACACTCACCCAATTGCTAATTAGTTACGCTTATATACACAAGTTTGGATGGCTTTTTTGAAATCTCGATCTTCCCAAAAGGAAAGGGCGTTCGTTTTGCATTTATGAATTCATTGAATAAAATATATGTATGCGGGTCAATATTTACTAGATTTGCTTGAAATATGTACGTAAATATATTAGGTGGTTGCACAAATCTTGATCGGCGACTTCGACACAGGTAACAATCATAAGGAAATGGGAAGTAGCAGTATATACCTCTACATAAAAAAAACAATTTCCCAGTTAATGTTATTGCTGGATGCTCACCTGAAGCCCATTCAACACGTTCAGAGGCTTAAGATGATGTCGCTCCATCATGTTTCAATTTTCGGTTTTGGTTTCAACCGGTTAAAAGTGGCGACACTTGTTGCAAGCGTTGCCCAAGATACACTGTTGCAGCTGGCATGAAAATTTGTGCCACGCCCAGCGTACTCACCAGACATGGCGCCTCTTAATTACCACTTGCTCAGATCGGTGCAGCATGGCTCGGCTGTTGGGAAGTGCGAAAATGGCTCGGTGGGTTGATCGCAGTCAAACCAATACCATCGTGTCATTCGACCCAATGTCATGCCATGATGCCAAAAATGTTGTAAAACGTTGTGAAGAATGATGGAAACCGTTTTGATTATTACATCCGATTACCGATTTTCCTCAATAAATGCTTTTTTCAAGTGCAAAAGTGATCAAAATTTTTGCAAACACCTAAAATGTATTTAAATAAAAAAAAAAAATAAATAAAAAAAAGAAAAACAATCCATGCTTGTGTGCATAATCACGTTTAAAGTATTTACATATTAATGGTTGACATAGATCTACAAGTAGTTGCCGGCTCTCTCAGCATGACATTTCCGAAATGCAATTTTCTGACATGTTTCATATTTGACATAATATTTGTTTTCTTTTTGCTCTTTTTTTTTTTTCTTTGTTGTTCTTAACATTTTAATTAAAAGCTTGAAAAAGTAATAAAAATAAAATTAAATCAAATTTGTGTAACGTTTTTTAGTTATATATCAGTTATAGTCAGGTTTTTAACGAAAAAAGGTTTTAAGAGAAAAAGAGTAAAAAAAATAAATAAATTTGAATTTAATCGACTCACTTCTAGAGGCAGTATTTTGTCACTTTAACTTTTTACAATAGAAATTTTCCTTTGAATAAAGTAAAGTTTAAAGTTTAACTAATAACCTTGGGACGACGGATCTTTGCTGCCCCAGAATTAATTGGCGCTTAGATCGTATAAAAATTCAAATTTCTAATATCATTAAAGCTCTCATCGTAATCTACATAGTGAACATAAAAATTTTGAAAAATCATCCGGCAACATAAGCAGAATCGATTTTGACCAAAACCAAATTTTAAAATAACGAAAACAGCAGAGTTATCCCATGAGATCGATATTGTCTTTCTTGATTGATCGGTACATTTTTTCTAAAGTTAATATACGCCTTAAATTCTTAGCTAGATAGTGTACAATTGACCCGCCTACCGAGGATACCTCATATTCTCGCTTCATTTTTTCGCCTTGTCAACCTTATGGCATTGCCTTCCTCTCTAAGGGTACGTGCATGCAGCATATTCATTACGTGGCTAGTAACGCAACCTGTGCGGTTAAATAAATTGTCACTTTTATTAACTGCTATAGTTTAACTTGTCATTTCGCTTAACTCACATTAGGTTTGTGCCGCAGTCATATTAGTTGAACAGTAGTGGAGGTTGCTTTTGTTAATTATCGTCATGTAAACTTATGAATCAATTTATCTGGTGATTATTAAGACGAATTATTATTTATTTAAAAAAATTTTAAAGATCATAATTGTAAATTCAACAGATGAAAGGTTGGACAGACGGAAGTATAAATTCGCGCTGACCAAGTAGTGCGCTTAGCACTTGACCGACAATTGATGGATATAAAAACAAAACAAAATAAAAGGGAAACGAGTAAAAAAATTATATTCGGTCGTGACCGAATCTTGTGCACCCACCACCGTCTTCCTGACAAGAGCAAAATACGTAAAGGAACTAAATTTTTATGCCCTATAATACTGAGTGCGCGAGGCTGATTTATTTATGTTTAAAGTAAAAGTTTTTGTCGCAGAGGGGCGTGGCAGTTGTACACGCTTCCTTTGGAAAGTTTAGGTCTTTTGCAAATTTGCAGACCGTATCTTCATTTACACTAACGGGAGAATGCCTACCCCACATATACTACAATGTTGGTCAGACGGACAGATGGGCAGACGAACAAACGGACATGCTTAGATGCATTCCAAATTTGAAGCTGGCCAAGAGTTTGCAAACGTTATGGGGTTTTTGAAGCTTGTCTCTGCTCGTTATAAAGGTATTGAGAAAATAATTAAATTTTAATACAATATAACATTAAGTAGGCGTGGTCAGTTTTTTGCAATTTGATACAGGTACTACACCATCGGCCAAAGTCCAAGTCCAAATTTCTGTACACTTATCTGTTGTAGTCTATGAGGAATGAGCAAAAAACCAATTCTTTATTCCTTTTGAGAAACAGAGGTGTTCTGAGTTTACGTGGTACTCTGGGCGTGTCCTTTGGCCCAATTACAATACCAATCTGCGTACAAGAACTTCCAATGGCTCTGCCAAATTTGTAGTCGATAGCTTCATTTTTTCGGCCAGGAGAATGCTTACTATACAAACGCACAGAGGGACACGCTAAAATTGTTTCAGAATGTGATGCTGCTACACACTTTGTGGGGCCTCTAAAACTTGCTTGCTGGACGTTGTAACAGTTTTGACAAAATGCATATACTCCTCTTACTTCTGATGTGGTGATGTGGTGTAAAAAGCATAAAATGATATAAACGCCAAGTGGAGTTAAGAGGAAATGAATTCTATATGTTTATGTTAAACAATAACAGCAAGGAAAGAAGCATTTTGTTGCCACATGCATGCGCATATTTAAAACTTAAGATTAGCTTAGCAAGTCAAAGGAGAAATTATTAAATCATCTCACGAGTAAAGGTGAAATATTATTGTAAACGATTACGAAAAGTCTGACTGGCGCACAAATTTTATCCATATGCGAAACCTCATCATTTACAAGTCGCCTTTCTTTGTAGTTTTCTTTTTGTTTGTTTCTTTCCACTTGTTTTTCTCTTTTCTTTTTTTTTCTTCACATTTTTTGGTTTATTATATATATGGTTAACAACAGATCGACGACAAGCATGACAATATTTTTGTCAAATGTTTTCTCCGAAGTGTGAGAGGCGGCACTTTTATCTTTTGATATGCACATACGACTTATATAAGTATCACTTACTATATATGTATATGTATGTATGTTTGTGGCATTAGCGGCAGCAGCAATTTGTTGCAGGCAAATAACAATCAAGTTTACTAATTACCCTTTGGGGAGTTTTTCAATCTTCGGTAACGGAAAATCTTAGACTCTATCAGCGTTGACTCTTGCGGCCGATTAAATTCAGGGCAAAAAAGGACAAACACTATAAAAAGCTAGAAACCTGAAAATCCTAACATATTAACGTTTCTAGTTAACAAACTGGCGAAGTAATGTTAGATGAAAAAGAAAACAAACAATTAAGAAAATTTTATTTGGCTGTAACCGAATCCTTTACATCCATCACCGTAACTGCTAAAAAGATTTGAAAAAACGAAAAAGCGAAATTTCTATACTTTATAATGCTTGGTGGGTGTGGCTTTCGGATAGATATGGAAATTTACATCGTATGTCTGAAGCAGATATCTTCGGTTTTGCGACGATGAGTACATTTGCCACACCAATTAATAGATAGATGGACTGACGGACTGACAAACATGACTAGAACGATACTAAACAATAATATTCAGATTTAAAAGAGTCTATGAAGCTTTTATCTGGATACTGCAAACGTTTTGACAATAGAATGAAATTTCAATGTTCTATAATAATGAATATACGGAATGTGTTTCTTCCATTTCTATACAGGTGCTACAAGACCACCCATAAAATATAAATGTCAATTTTTATCATTATATATATGAATATACGGAATATGTTTCCTCCATTTATGTACAGGTGCTACAAGACCACCCATAAAATATAAATGCAAATTTTTATCATTATACCTGTTGTGGTTCATAAGTAAGGAGCGAAAAAACTAAAGTCTTTTATTTTTGAAACAGATGTGGACTCTCAGACTCTCATGTCGCTCTCTCCGTATATCTTTTGACCGATTTGGTCGAATTTCAATAGCAATTCAAATGTTTGGCCTTTTCCCAAACGCTCCTGCCTTCAAGGCTGTTTCTATTAAACGCGTACCCGCTGGGAAGTTAGAACCAACTTAATTACGTAGTTAGTACACTTTAACTCATCTACTCACCTGCTTAATTACCTGCTATTTACGAAGTTTTCCAATATGCTAGCAAATGTTTCTAGAAAACTTTTATATTCATTTAGAAGCATTGCTAACTAAACAAAAGTGTTAGTATAGATGCAGATCCGTCTGAGGGGCCGAATAGGCTAAGGATCTCGTTTACGTAACTCGACGGTCAAGTGTTCAAATCTCAAAGGCGGTCGAGTTTTCAATAAAGCCGATAGCCCCAGATACTAGTGCTTTTAGACTTTAGTCTTTCAATTTATTTCTCTAGCTAAATTAATTGATATGATATATGATAACGGCACGGCGACAGCGAGACCATCCTTGAAGGGACATTATGATAGGAAAATATATCTACAGCATATTTCAGCACTTTCACCGTTTATTTCCCGAAACGGTCTATAATCAAGGAAGTAGGTCTGCGAACTTTCATTGTTTTCTACAATATCTTTAATATGACATTTTATCACACCACTCAATAAGTCTCCGGTCTAACTTACTGTCTTTTGCAATTACGTCAGTCAAACGCACATCCAATGCTACATAATGTTCACTATTGATCGTTTGTCTCTGTTCGAGAAAGCCACGTGTCACCCGCAAGTACGGACGTCATACACTTACCAATCGACTTTTGCCTTTTTGGTTACTTTGAACAGCTTTCGCGGATTGCCGATTTGATCCTGACGTGTGGTCAGGTGACAAGTTTTCTTCAAAATCGGACAAACGCGGTAATTTTCCAACCAACTTTGAACAGACTTTTCTCATAGATAAGTGGTCACGTAAAAGGATGGATGGGCTGGCTTTTGATATCTCCACTGTGTCAGGTGTCTCCCGCAACTTTAATTTTCTATCTTGCGAAACAATTTTGAGCGATTTTTTTTTCTTTTCTCGAACAAGTGGCGATTTTTGGTCATAACTAAGCTTTCAAGGCAATGCCGATTACGGCCACTAAGGCTTACTGTGCGTCCACACGCTTACGTTCAGAATTAATTTATTATGAAACACGAAACAAAGGCAGAGTATTAAGAGATTCGATTTAAGCCGTCTATATAATATTCGGTATTTTTCCTTTTAATTGCAGATACTGTACATATCGGCTCTCTGTAATTCCTTTTGTCAAGTGAACGTTTCCACCGTATATTGCGTTTATGCGCAATGTTTTAGCGAAATTTCAATAGATGTTTGCAATTGCTCTCGATTTGAATCTCTTCGCCAGTCACGATCGATGTCGATCAAATGGAAATTTTTCCCGATACCGATTAATGGGTCACAATAAGAAAGATTGAACTTAACCTCAATATTAATCAAGCAGATGTTTGAAGACAATTTACTCGATTTCCGCTATGGATGAATGCATAGACACAACACGGCCATTTACGTCTGTATGCATATGTATATATATCCTGTAGATATATGCACACACACACATCTATAAACACATATACACACACACACACATATATATATATGTATATATATATATATATATTAAACAACTTACGACTACTTAAAGTGTCGCAGTATTTGTCAAAATGTCAATTGAAACGACATTTTCACTTGGCCAATACAAGCGGCTAAGTGGAAGCAGCATTTTGCAAAACGAAACGAAAAGTTAAACATTAAAGCAGTAGCAGTAAATGCTGCCGAAAATGTGTTCACTGTTTTCATTACTGTAACGGCAGCAGCAAAAACAGCAATACTAACAAATAGCAGCCAACAGCAATAACAGTCGATTTTGATTTTTTTTTTTTTTGGATTTTTTTTCTTTTTTTTTTTTAATACGAATCTATATCAAATGCGTTTATTTATTTATTTATTTATAATATTTTTTTCTTTATTTTTTTTTCTTGCGGTACACTACACTTCTCTGCGGTCATGCTAAACTACTTTCAGTTCGTTTGTGCAAGTGTGTTTAAGTGTATGTAGATATCTGTTTACGACGAATATGTTTTATAAGTATTTGTTCAGAGTTTTCATTTATTTATTTATTTATTTATTTATGTTTTTTTTTTTGTTTTTTGTTTGCTTTCTTCACTTACACAAGCGCTAATTGACGCTTCGATAACTGTCCTGATATCGATGTTGAGCAGTCGTTCCATAACGATGATTATGTATTGGTTATTGCACGTATTGGCAATGAAGCTTTACGTTCGTAATCGTACAGTGTCAATAGTCAATCGGTTAAAAGTTTTCAACTGTCAAATTAAAAAATAATATTTCAACGTGTTACTGGATTTCACATATATAACGATTTTTATGACGTCTTGACGTTAATGCTTTACTTTGTTTTCTCGCTTGCGATAATTAAAACAAAATGGTAATCGTTTTTTATTTTTTTTTTTTTTTGATTATTTCGTTTAAAGCATTGAAGGAGATTTAGCTTATGTTTGTTTATCCAACACCAACGGTTGAGATTTTATTTATTTTGTCAAAAGGTAAGCGCCTCTTAGTTTCCATAAAGTGTGCGTACACTTGATCAGTATTAAAACCTAAATTCATCTAGGCATGTCCATCTGTCCATCTATGTAATATCTGCGGTAAGGAGAAATGTATCGGTTTCAAATTTGGCAAAAACATTGAAGATTCGTATACATCCTGATGGGTTACCATTAAAAACGGGACAATATCTCTAAAGAACTGCAGCATAATACGAATACCTCTGCGTTTAAAAGCAAAAAAAAAAAAGGAAAAAAGTACACATTATTAATAAACTAGATTAGGCGCAACGATAACAGTTTCAACGCATATTCTGTAGACCATTTAAGAGAACGTGTATAAAAATATAAAAGATCGGTCACATTCATCTCTAATCAGAAATCTCTATCAGGACACTCAACAAACGCACAATTGCTGCGATAAATCCATGGATGCAGCCAACGATTATAGTCCCAGTCAATTAGAACGTTTGGCGGCGAAAAGCATGATTTGGCGAACCAATTACAAAGAATTCAATATCGATAGATGACGATGTCCAGTTTTTGTCAAAATTTCAACATTGCAACGAAAGATTTTTGGTTTTTTTCTTTCTTTTTTTTGGCAAATTCTACATTTTGTAAACATGTGTTAACATATAAATGACCACAACAAAGCAATGATGTGTGCATTGATTTTAAAGAGGATTGAAAATTGCTTGCATTATTGGTGACGTTTATTGGAGAGCTTGAAAGAGTCGAGAAAGATGTCGCCACGACTTCATGCCGACACTAGCGGAGGAAAATTTCCTGGCCAGGGTAGTTGTTCCTCATTTGAACTCAGTGTTTGTTAACCGTCTTGCTTTCCACCTACCATTTGGGATGATTCGGTGAACTTTGTTTGTTGGCTGGCTTAACGTATCAACCTAAGGTCTTTGCCTGTATTATGGGCTACAGTTTATATAACAAAACTTCAAAGACGAAATCGGATGTTTCTTGATTTTATTTGATTAGATGTCTCGTTAGGGGTTTTGCAGAGAAGAAAACTATTCGGAAATCAGTACCGATACATAAAACTCGCTTCTGGCTTAAGAAGCCTTGATCTTTAACTTGAATGTATCAAAAGAGAAAAAATTTTTGTCTTTTCCTATGTCTGCACAAATTTTTCATAATTCATTTGCCTCGTCCTAGCCAGAGCTTCCTTAGTCGTGTAAAGGTGATCTCAAAAGACGCGTGGGAAAATCACTTGCTTCAGAAAGACCTGAAAATTTCTATCATCATGATTCTACGAGAAAGCTTGCAAAACTTTTTACATGAAAAGCGGACAAATTTCGTTCGTTAAAGAAATGTGTTTGAGTTGTGATGATGATGAAAATACGCCACGAACTTTTTCCTTAAACAATTAATTAATTAGAAATAATAATAATTCAATTTTCATGATTAATAATTGTTGATACGATTTAATTGAAAATATGATTGAGCGATATGATCGATCATGTTGAACAAGCTTGCAATTAAAACTGTAATCGATTCATGCTGTAATTACTTTTATTTGGGTGATTAAGTACTAATCAATAGATTGTTTTACAAGTGCTTGTAGGAATGCGCTCCGCTTTGAATGGCTCTTTGATGGATTATTGAAAAGATTAGTAATAATTTTTAATAACTACAAAACACAAAAGTAACTAAAGAGCAAATTCCATGCACTTCAATACGAGCGTACCAGAGACCAAACGGAGTGTGTATGTAGGCCATATGGTTTGATTAATTCATTACCATATCGCAGCGATTGGCTGTGATGAAATCCCGATTTTATGAGCTAGATGAGCCCCTAATATATACATCGATTCTAAGTTAAGTCAATTTATAACTAAATCACATATAGTCGTAATAATGTGGTTATATTATATGTATATATATATATAAATCCGTGTAATTGAATGAAATTATGATTATGTTTAATTATAAGGGTGTGAAGAAAAATTCGAATTTAACTAGCAAAGACACCTACCATATATGTTAACAACTGAACAGAGCTCTGTTAAATAATTACAATTAAGATAGAGTTGAATGTGGAAGCCTACTCCGCCCATATTAAAAAACGTAAAATATTTTTGTGGACTTTTCATAAATCTATATGAAAATACCTTTCAAGTAAACTAAAGAAATTTAAAGTCTATTTTCGGGAACTATTTTTAACGATTTTTTGAAATTCGTTATGCTAGGGAAAAATGGATATGGGAGAGCATCCAAATTTGAGACTCTAGTGCGTCCAAACTAGAAAATGTTACCTATATTCACCTATACCACGTGAATCTATATAAAAACGTCTTTTTAATGAGTAAAAAAAATTTTAACTTTTCTTTCGGGAACTATTTTTAACGATTTTTTGAAATTTGGTATGTGTTTAGTGTAGGTATATACTTTTATTCAATTTTATATCTGTTTAGTTAAAATATATACTTTATTCAATTTTATATCTTCATGCTTATGCACTCATTAACATAACAATGTTCGATCATTCATGGACTTGCATTTGCACATTAATGTTTCTGTGTTGGTCTGTTTTAGTATAACTGACCATAGGCAACGATACCGCAAATTACATAATCCAGACCTTGAAGTGTGTCGTCGTTGTTTACATTAATCTGCTTATGTTGCATTTTTGTGGCACACTTCAAGCTGTTCATATTTCTGGAGTAAACAAACGCAAAAATGCAATCATTTTATGTATTTATTTTATTTCAGTATAATTCCAAGTTAGTTTACAACAACTATAATTTTTGTTCCATATCTTTCCAATAAAAAGTGGTCTTTTGTCAACCAATCGACCAGTCTCTCTTTTTTTTCTTTGCGGTTTCTTCCGGTTCAAATGCTGGAAGAGCCCAATAAATAAGTTGGTATGACCAAGTGAAACATTTGGTTGAGTCATACCAATCAACACTGGTCAGCACTCCTACACACGCAAATTTGAGACTCTACTGCGTTCAAACTAGAAAATGTCACCTATATTCACATATATCACGTGAATCTAGGGGTAGACGAATCAAAAAATTTCATACCGATTTAGTCGGCATAATGCATTACTATAAAAAATGTTCGTGAACTCGTCACCGCGAATGTACTCTTCCTTGGAAGTATTCGAATTGATATTCTTTAGATCACTGCATTAGCCTAAAAGAGGGTAGCAATCCATTTCCTTATCCATTTAATTATCACTTGATGAAATGATTTTTCAGTTGACCCATAAGCTAACCGATTTTCTAAGAATCCAAGGTCTAAAAATAATAAAACCAAATACACATTTATGACGCAGCGGGTGCGCAGCGCATAGCGACTAGGCTGGGTGCAGCCCTGCCGTTGGGTACAGTGCAGTTGCTAGGTGCAGTCGCCAATGGCCGTTTAGTTCTCTTGGGTTGCACGTGTAGACCGCAGATTTTCAGATATTTCTATGAAATTTGGTATAGTGACGTGTTATAGCCCAAGGAGAAACGGTGTTGGCAATGCCACGGATAGGACTACTTCCTCGACCGCTTCCCATATAATGAATTATATGATATCACCATATGATCAGTCATACGTATAACTTTGGGGTTGTGCAGAGTATTTTATGGTGGACTGCGACCCGTTATTGTTTTCTATTTCAATTTTTTTTATCAATAAACCACAAAGATCTAACATCGGATTTAGATGCTTCTTAGAAGTGGGTGCTCCTTCATAATAGATTTCGCTATTGGTTGTTTAATATCTCTTCGTTATACCCTGCCATACATGGGGTACAAGAGTTTATTAGGTCCGGTGCAGTCGCCAAGTGCAGCGCAATCACTGGGTGCAGCGTTGCATTCAGCTAAGTGCAACACCGTCGCTAAGTGCAGCGCTGCATTCAGCTACCTTTTTAATTATAAAATCCAATCTATGATTTTTGTAAATACTTTCATGTTTTCAATAATTGTTCCCACACTGAATAGGAAAATTTTCAATAAACGATAACGTTAATAAGTAATTGCTACGGCAATGGTAGCGTAACGTAAGCGATTTGTACAATTTACAATCTGAAGCAAGTACAGCTGAAGTCATCCGTAAGAAGAACATTTCTAAAGTAAAAAATGAACAGAAGAAAACACTAACGTATCACCAGCGCCAACTAAGCAAAATACAAACAAATGTCCGTCTTAGTGTCATCTTCGGTATACGGATGCGATCAAGATATCACTATCCATTAGGAATGGAGAATTCCGTAAATCGTATAGCACTATAATGTATATTTACTGTTGCGTACATTACATGCATTATGTTTCATACCCTACACCCACACTTGTGGTACCCGGTATAATAAATTTGTGCGGATGTATGCAGCGCCTATAAGGAATTGAGATAGACTCTCCTTTTATTGCACAAATCTATCCAGAGTCATTGGCTAAATTGATCTAAAGTTGGGTGTCCATCTGTCCATCTGATGTCTGTCCATGCGTGCTTGTGTTCACATTACAGGTCGAAATGTGCGAGATATTTTGACGACTGACGTGTTTTGTCCAACGAAGAACGCTATTGAAAATGATTCGGATCGGATCACTTGTTCGACCCTTATTTTGATTAGGCCGTAAAACATATTGTAATTTTCAAAACTTCGCGACACAAATCGCTGAGCAATAATATAGCGGCTTTGTAAATTGGTGTAAAATCTTTGGATCGGATCGTGCAATTTTTGATGGCTCTGCCGAAAATGTACTCGTTACACCGCGACAGATCGAATTTTCAGTAATTCTCGTTGAAAATTGGTTCATAATAATAATTTGACATGAAGTTTAGCTCTACTGAGTTTGGAGTTGGATATTGAGTGGGGGCGATGATTTTCTATTTTCAGAATAATTTCGGAAATTTATGTGGCGGTTGTGTTGTATTTCTGAGTGACAAGCAAAAAACATGGAGAGCAAAGATGTTCACATTTTTTGTTGAATAGCAATGTGGAAGTGTTAGGCGTATCTTTTGACCGATTTATGTCATTTAAAAATTTTTTCGCACGTTTGTAGGCGATATCTTCATTTTTGCGAACGGGAAGATGTTTGCGATCGATACTACGCAGTTAGGCATACGGACAGATGCACGGACGAACCGGAGAGTGCGCTTAGGTGCTTTCCTAATTTAAAACTGCCCAAGAGTTTGTATACATTATGGGATTTTTAGACTTTGTAGAGTCTCTGGAGCTTCCTTCTGGGCAAAATCCTTCCTTCTTTGACAAAATGAATATACTCTTCATCCTTCGATGATGGGTATGAAAAAAAAGGCAAAAACTTACGTCAACTTACGTGTCCTTCGTTAAATGACTCCTCCTCTTACATTGCTTTCAGTCCACCGCATTAGAGTGGATTGATTTTAAGGTCCACTTCTTAATTAGACATTTTTAGAAATTCTCCCGTTAATAAAATTAATCGAAAGTCAAAAACAGATAAATTGTAATTAAGTTGTAAAATTTTAATTAATATTAAAATTTATATAAACTAAAAAAAACATTTATTACTTTGTTTAATTAACCTGCATATGAATAAATAAACTAAACTATTTATGCTAAACCACTTTTATTAACTTGGAAAAAAAATTCAATAAAAATAATAATAATAATAATAATTAAAAAGAATATTGAGCAAGGTTATAAACTAATGGCGGGCAACCAATAAAAGAAAATAAAAAAGAAACTGTAGGTGCGCTTAGAGTATACAAAATAATTACTATTGGAATCCAATCTAAAACTAATTGTTCAATCGAGTAATAGAAAGATTTATGAACTAAATGCGAGCGCAGTGACTGTAGTATTCATCTGTTTGTAGTTAAGAAAGTTATTAAAATGAAAACGAATACGGATTACTCTCCACCTCCATCTCCATCTGCATCGACATCATCTTCTACTTCAAGTTTAAAACGGCATAAATTTTAACTCGAAATTATGCTATAAACTAAAATGTACTTAGTGTGTCAGATTGTTTTTCGTTTTTCATCATTTTGACGAACATACTACCTACAACAACAAAAAATAAGAAATTTACCCCAACAAACGAAACTAAGTGAGATGAAAAACTCATTTCGAAATCTTATCTCGTAATGAATCTCGAGAGGATATCTCCTCTTGAGTGTTACAAATGGCCTCGCAAAACTAATATGTTTTCATCTCTGAAGAATTGCAATATCGCGATATATAATTGTTGCTAAACCATACATATGTATATATGTTACAATCTTATCAGAATGAAACTTAAAAGCCATTAAATTAATTAACTAATCATGCGAGTAGTTTAAGCGTCAAAGGCTATCAAAAGTGTTTATGAACGTTCTGTTGTGAAACAGGAAGTAAGGCATAAGCGATTATATATATATATATATATGTATATACGTATGCGTCAAAAAGTCAAGAAGAAAATTTGTTAAACTATTTTTCATATGGCAACCAATACAAATAAGAATACAATGTGCGCGCTAAAGCGAATTTCAGAATCTTCATAAGCTAAAGCAAAGGTTTGTGCGCCTGTCACCTATTGCTTCGAACATTCAAAAAAGCAATTCTTTAACTCCAGACCTAAAAAAATTACGCTTACTAACGTATTTCTACCAAAGTAAGTCAATATTGACTCACTCCGTTTGTGGGACTACCGTTAACGAAAACGGGAAGCTTAGAAAGCTGGAATTGATCGACTCTCCAGACAAGATCAAAGAATAAGTTTGATTTGTCAACAGACACGCCTATAATACATAAGACACTGCAGTATTCGTGCACAAAATTCGACAGTTATTTCTATTTATTTTTGTCCATTACTTTTGATCTCTGGAAATCTGGAAACGGTTACCCGTATAACAAGAACAAGAACAGAAGAAAAACAGAGGACACAAGATATAATTTTTGTGTTCTACAGATAAAGTTTATGTTAGACAATGTGGTGTAGGGTATTTAATGTTCGACCCTGCCCGATTATATGTTCTTGTTTAATTTATTCATTGTCTATATATTTTGCAAATAAATTTACAAAGTACGGATTTAAAGGCTGCCAGATAACCTAGATAATGCGCGTGTCTTTACTGAAAATTTTATCGTACTTGAGATTTGAACCCGCGAGTTGCTAGTCGCGACCCTTTGCCTATTCGGCTATTTATGAGGTTCAGATATACTTACCATATTTTATGGAGTCAATGCATCTCACACGAGTTATTGCACAAGTCGCGTTACTCTTTCCATTCTGCATGAGTAGTTCCTCAGGATTTTATTTCGAACTTATTCTCCACTATTTTACGAAATCTAAATGTAATGTGACGTAAAAGATAAATTAACACATACTTCGAAAATTGCAATTTCCAAATTTTAAAGCCCATAGGCAACTTGTACGGTTTCCAAGAGTATCCGCTTCAAAAAAAAGCCCATAGATATTCTTCAGTAAATTAAGTCAATCACTTATTAACTTGTATGCTGCTCGGCGAATTCGACCAGAGAGCTTACGAAAATTTTGTTGTAATCTCCGTTAGAAAATAATATATAGTCAGCGGTGCACGAAAGACTCTTTGTTCGCAATCCGATAGTGGCGGTTCGAATTGTGCCGCGTACGATGAGATGTGTCTAACAACAAAGCCTGTAAGTGACGTATGAATGAGGACGTATGGACATATACTCCTTGGGAAACCCTAAACAAGTAAGTGGACTTTACGCAATTAAGCTATTAAGGGATTTACTGTACAACAAATCGGAAATTCTCAAGCCGATAGCATATCGATATACTAATGCATGAGATGCTTCGAAAACTTTACGTGCGACGACTTATTTGATAAGTTAAACGTAAACGTTCAAGCGTTGTTTTTTTTATGTGTTTTCCGCATTTGATCGGAAAAAGTCAATATATGCTCCTCTTTGCAGTCTTCAGAAGGTTCAGGGAAGATCGTGGAATATTCATTCCATTACAATAAAGTATTTATTTTTATTTTTTTTTTTCAAACACTTCAAGGTGACATAATAATCATATATTTTTAGGCAAAGAGTAGTTTTGAGTTAGATCAACAAATCAAAGATATATATAAAATTCACTTTGTTTTACTTAAAGATAACAAAATGGAAATCTGAGAAACCGATATGAAATTTCCAAAGTTACAAGAAATAATGTATTATTAGCTTATTCTACTTTATCTTGCTATATATGACCGTCTGCCTATTAAGTTACCATTATTGCTTAACAAATTTACGTAAGTTAAGTTTCAAAAATCGTAACCCTGTTCGTGTTTGCAATGGTCTGAAGAATCAAGGCTCATTAATATTTTCATAATGTTGTTTGATATTTCAAGCTTTTCAACTCTAATATTTCCAAGAGCACTGAACAAAAAAAAAAAAAAAAAAAAAAAAAATGTTTTTTTTAATCTGCTATTCTAGTCAATCACAATAATAATCAAAAAATGAAAAGCAAGCAAAAATATTTTTCTTCAAAGATTTATAATATTTACGACTAAAGTTATGCTGGTGGTTAGGATTCAATTATCTTAACATGCATGAATACATACGTACATATACATATACATATATATACATATACATGAGCTACATAGTGTAGCGCAGCTATAATTTCATAATTCTCCAAATCATATGAAAAATTGGCATTTAATTGATTTATATCCCATAGTGCTATTTGGGGTATTTTTTGAGTTATGAGTTTTTTTCTTTTTTGCCTTTTCTTTGCTACATTTGGCATTTTTCTAGCCGCGGTACGGTTGGTTAAAGGTCAATATTTCAAAGCATTCAAAGATACCAAAAGAATTCCAAATTGCGGCTTTGACTTCTTTCTTGCCAACGCTTTTACTAATGCAATTTTTTTATTTTTTTTTTTTCATTAAAGTGACCTTAATTTAAAGCATAGGTAATATTTTTAACACAAACTATAACAAATGGAAAACTTTAGCTATCGCTCTCGTTCTGTCATCATTCCTTTGTAGTAATTTAGCCTATTTCTCTCAGTTTCATATAAAATTGCAATTGAAAACTTATGAAAAGAAATTCTGAAATATAATTTTCCGATATGATCCGTCCATCCGGCCTTTTTGGATTTCATCGTTATTTTGGCATTTTGTCAAGTCGTTCCATAACAACCTATTTTCATATTACATAAATACACACACACACACACACACAATACACGAGTGTATCGTTAAAGAGATCGACAAAGTTAACTGGTTAAGAAGGGAAAAGGAAATTCAGCGTGTAGGTAGATGAACCAAACAAACGAGAACAAATTGTAGTATTCGTGACTTGTTGCTAAACAATTTATTTAACATTAATCTGTTTATCATTTATTAAGGCGCCGTAGCAAAAGAGGTTGCTGTTGCATTGGGCAAAACAGAAAAAAGAAAAAAACGTAGATTGCCATTAGAAGCATACCGCAGGACAACGGCGAACGAAAAGAAATATCGTCTTGTACATGGGACGCAATTCCCACAGGTATCACCTGGATAATATAGGTATTTTTGGTATCTATTCATGTAGATTCTGCCAAGGAATAAATGAAGCCTCACATAATATCCCATACGACTGCGCGGCGATCTGCAGAGTTAGCACATAACAACGTCAGACACAGTACGACCCTCAGCTGAACCAAAGAAGACGGCGATCAAGATCCTAAAGCTGGAAGGATAGGTTCATGGACATGTCGCGGTACGAATTTCTCACAGAGCAATACAATAAGATCTGTTGCCCTAAATCTATATGCCCTAAAGTAGATGCTTTATCTTATCAGACCAATGTACGAGGTGTGTTCAAAGAAATGGCGACTTTTCAAATTTCGTTTAATTTTATTTTTTTTTTCTTGAAATCTTGATACGCGTGTTCCCGACATATGTTGACATTATCTCTTGATTGCAACAATGAAGCCTTCGGCTTAAAGTTTGACAGACAAATTAGAAATTCTTGCACCCAGGTTGGTATAGCTAATGGGACTAATTCGGCAAAGCACATGCACACTACAATAGATCGTAAGCTGAACCCAATCTCGATTGTGGGTTTTTATGCATTACCGATAAATGTTGAAAGGTAGGGGACTGAAATTTTTTATATGCACTTTATGGAGGATCGCACTATTTAAATAGAAAGATGAAAGAAATCGGTCGCGAGCACACAGACTTCTAAGAAACCAAATTTTTTTTACTTTTTTTAACTCTTTCGATATTTTCTATTGATTACTCGTAAAGCAAGCAAGACAGAATGTTGAAATTTGTTCTGTAAATCCCTCTTATGAACATATGAATATGGCAGGCCCCACGACATGGTGGATTATTTTTTTTCTTTTCAATCCGATCTGCCGACATGTATATCAAATAAAAGGACTTGAAGGACTTGATGTAAATAAAAGATAGTTTTTTGCCCATAAACTGCAGCAGATACACGATATAAATTTTCACTTTATTGCATAAGAATAGACAACACCCATGCCTACATAATATTATAGAGTAAGAAGATTAACAGTGATGGGTATAAAGAATTCGATCGCAAACGAATATAAATTTCTTTTTTTTCACTTTTGCTTTTCACAGTCAACTCTGAAGGGAATCTTTTCAAAATCTTAAGTCTATTCTTCTTACATCTGAAATTACTCCAGCCAGAGAAAATATTTGACGGCCGGTGTGGGTATGTAAATGAGGAGAGAGAAAAACAAAGCGTCAGTCATGAAACGACAGCGTAAATGAAACTTGCCTGGAAAATGAAAATTTTAGCTAACTTTCACGTATACAACGATCCTCGTTATTGGCTTATTTAAGGGGTTACGCCAAGGCGACAACGGCTTTCTTACAAAATAATCAATATTTTCATATATATTCCCTTTAACGAAACGGAGAAAAAAAAGCAGGATTTTTGTCCGGTCGAGAGCCCTACGTGTTACTTAAACATTTTGGAAAGAGATGAGAAAAGTCCTTGTACAACTATAAATTGTTTTTGTAGCCCGCTATATAGAAGTCGTGAAAAGATTATTTCTAACTTCATTTAGTTAAACGTGTGCTTTTTTAACTTTAAAACAAAAATAATTAAAGGAAATGTAAAAACAATTTTGATTTCTTCAACAAAAATAAAAAATACAAAAAAAAAAATAAATTTACTAAATAAATTAATAATAAAAATATTTATTGATTTTTAATTAAATTTTACTTAAATATTGTTTTGTGGGTTTTCTTATCTTATAGCTATTCTTTCTTCGTCTTCTCTCTCTTTTATCATAACACCCGAGGGCAGTTTACAGTTGTTTATATCGAGTAAACTAGAGAGCTGTCGATTGTCGACTGGCCATAATGAGGAGTGGGCTTACAGCTGTCCATAAATAATGCATTTTTGCTACTATCGTACGAAATGTTTTTCGGTCATAGAGTTGCTATCGAGTAACGTATTCAAGTTACGATCAGTTTCACTCGATATCGAGAGCCGCAACCGGCTTCTGCTTCCTATTAACTGTCGGCATGACTGTTTTTATCCACACAGCAAAAACCTGGCCTCGTTTACCTTGCTGTCGCGGATGGGTGCAGACAAGAGACGCGATCACCGAGCCAACGTAAACGGGTTCAAATCACAATGCATATCAAATCATAGCTATAATGCGTGCCCAGTCGGCAAAGGCATAATACTTACCGTTTGGACACTCGTCTATTAGGCTGCTGATAAGCTTCCTATCGCTTTCCCTTCCCCTACCATCTCTTGTTCTTGATCATTACTGTGTTACCGTGTAGGTAACATCCCCAGAATGGTTGGTTATTATTATTATTATTATTATTATTATTATTATTATTATTATTATTATTATTATTATTATTATATAAATTTAGCCAGAGAATAAATTGTAAGACTAAAGTCTTAAAGCACTAGCATCTAAGGCTTTCGGCTTTATTTCTATTAATATTATTATTATTATTATTAAAAACTCTACCGCACTTGAGATTTGAACCCCTGGCCATGGTTGGTTATATTTCGATATAATTGAAGCAAGTTCTATACGGAATTGTATTTATACTGCTGTTTAGTGCCGTCCTTTTGATAATGTGCACTATTATTAGTAGAACTTCGGCAAATTCTTTTTCTAAGAAAAACTCGTGCCGTTATTGCAACAAAGTTAACATCGTTTTGAGATATTTTCGCATTTAAAGCATATGCGTTTGAGATTTTCTACAGTTTATTGCATGGGATTTATAGTTACTCTGCTACCTATGAAATTAAATGATCGCATGAAATACTGATGCGAAGTCAGAAACAATTTTTTGATGAATAGAAAAGTACGCTTAAATTTTTAATCATCTTCCTTTACTCTCTTAGTAGTCATGAGGAATAAATGCAAGCAGGTCCCAATAATTACAAGCTTCTGCAAACAATCGCGAACTTTTCTTATAGAAAATCAGAAAATCGTGATCATATACTCGTGTATTACCGGACACACATTCCAACCCATGGTAAAGCTATTGCAAAGATATTTGCTTGCAATGAAAGAAAAGAAAAAAAAAAAACAGATAAAAAAGGAAAAATAGTATGAAGTAAGCGCTTTATAGTCTAGTAAGGTCGACTATTAATTCCCCTACATCATTTCGTCTATTTATTTTCGCGATAATGCGTTAAAAGTAAATCATTATTTTCATCTAATGGCATGAATTTCACGAAAATCATAGCATTGGAGGATGTCCGAGACGTCAAGTGACTTAGTCCAAGTTTACCAAATTTAATTTTCTTTCCAAAGATTTTATTATTTTTTAACGACTTGTGCATTAGAAACTTATAAACTAGATTTTGTCGCTGCACAAAGACTTGCTACGGATAAAAGCCGTTATATACGGTGGAGTCTAAGACACACATCCAACTGATCCAAATTTTTATATGGTTAATTTTTATTTCAAATTTGTCTTATCAAGAGGCTTACTATTCATGAGAATCCTTAAATTTGATGTTGGTGAAAAAATGATTCCATGTGTTTCAATTTTGGTCCAATAAATATATCTTTCTTGGACTTTGGTCATAAAATATAAGTATTTACTGTTCAAAACATAGGCGTAAAATGTTGCTATATGGAATCGGAAAAATACATCTACGTAGTTGAAGTTGGACAAAATTAATTTCGATATCAAATTATTATTATTATAAGGAACTTTTGCCATTAAATATTATTAATTAGACCATTTCGTAGGAATGTTTATATAGAAGGAGGTTCAAAAAATTGACTTATTCAATGCAAACTTTTCAGATTAATTTAAAAAACCAGAATCCTGTTACTCAGCAAGTTTTGTCGAGAAATTTTGAAAATTGCGATTTTTTCTTCATACAAGGACATTAAGGCTTTATATAACAAGTGATTGCAAAAATGGTCCGATCCACAAAATAGCTCCAGAAATTGCAACCTGTGTATTAAGCATAGTAATAGGTGGACAGCTATCGGACAGATAGACAAACTTAGGACGATTCAGTAAATAATTTTCAATCGGTCAGTGTAATAAGAGAGGGATCATTTGTAAGACCTTCCCGGCGTTGCATGTATCCGCGTAAAACTTAATATGTCCTTGTCCCACCAATGATGTAGGGTGTAAAAACAACAAAATCATGTATCGCATATTGTAATTTTAAAGTCACTATTCCTTAGCACTTCTAGTTTGAACAGTTGAACGTTGTACTCGTTCACGCATTCCATATAAAGCTTTTATAAAAACTGGAACCGCATAAAAAATTTGCATACTATTAGACTGCTTTAATTAATGTTTGAAATTAACCGACAAACATATATTTACATATATACGTATATCTATATATATATATATATATATATGTATATATGTATATATAAATTAGATTTAAAGTGATGACAGGTCTATGACTGCAAAAGCATCGATTCAATGTTGTCGAAGTGTCTATTATAAGCTAAGACCTGCACAAATGTAAATTCAGTAATTCATTAAAAAAAAAAAGTATTTTTGTAGTCATGTTTTTTAAAACAAAACCAAAACATTTCGAAAAATAATGTTGAAACAACTTTGTGTCGCTTTGTAAGTAAATCACTTCTCGTGTAACCATTCTCAAGTACATTATTCGTATTCATAACTAAACCATTGGCGTTTCTGTTTATGTTGCTGTAACGCTAAATATTTCAAAGTCATTAATAAAACGCCCACATCAATAGAAAGACAGACACGATAAGCTATCTGAAGCTTAGAGAGAACATTCAAGCAAATAAGCTAAAAACAAAAAGAAAGGTAAGAAAAGAAAAAAACTATAAAAAGAGTGGAGAAAGAGGAAAACGTATGAAGACCCCTTACAGTGCTGAACGGCTTCTGTTGCAAAACAAATTCAAACGCTAAAATCTTAAGTAAATTTCTTTGAAAAACTGATTAGAAATTTTTTAAACAACACAACAAGTAATAGGAATAATACCAAAAAAAAAAAAATATTGAGCCCAACAGTACATACACTGTTAGCTATTGTAGAAAACTTAAAGCGCAGTGCAGCGTACTAAGAATGACTAGAATAAACACAATAGAACGGATCCATATCTTGTAATATTATTTAATGTCTGTAAGCGAATCGATTCTTTACATAAAGAGACAATTCAAGCAATTTGAAAATAGAATTGTGCCAAAAAGTATAGATGAAAATGATATGGAGAGGCTTTCTTACGGTATGCACTGGAAGGAGGATGAATATTTAACCAGTTAATTGTATCGACCTCTTTGAAAAATGTACGTTATTATGCGAAAAGCACATTCATACTGATAAAAGTTTATGAGCAAATTCAACAGGGACGGATGGACGGATCACGGCCTATATATTCGTTATAATAAAAAATGTTGTTCTTTCTTAATGGCGTATCTATTCGTCCTGTACAGTTAATTGGTTAAACATTGCAAAAAAAGTATAGTGAGATCATATACAGTCTAGGGCAAAATAGGAGACCATATACAGGCAAACATATGTACATATAGGACAAATTTGCATTGATAATGCTTTAAGAAATTCAAGAAATATACAACAATAACCAGTATGATGAAGCCTAAGTATGTTATAAGCAAGAAAGCATGCCAGAAGCATGTCTGACAACACCAAGTATTCATTAGACAATAAACAAAAGTATTTCATTTTCAATTATTATTTTATAATATTCTTGCTTTATTTGTTTTATGTTATGAGTACATGTTTTTGTAACATAACTGACTTGAAATGATAAAACAAAGACATTTTTATTGATCTGATCATAGAGATAATGAACAAAATGTTTGTTTCTAATACTTAAATAATGTACAAGCAGAAGGGCGTGCCGATGTATTCTTTCAACTTATATTTCGCGTGTTAAAATTCTCCTTTATTGTATAAGACGTGTACAACTTTGTAGCAGCTTTTGTCTCTTCTCTCTTTCTTTCCTTCAAATAAAATTTTTGATTAATGCAGACGACGTTTTATTATTAATATTTCGTTCGTAAATTAATTTTAAAATTAGCCAAACTAAGCAAGTGAACAAGCAATACGTTCGCTTTCGTAGCGAGAGAGTAATGCACGCATTACGTTACGTTTTCTAAATCCATTAATTGCAATTACTAAACCAGAATTAAATTTTTAATAATCCCGGCCAATACATTTTACTCTTGTTAATGTGTGTAAGTGCGTGTATGTGTACACATTACTGGCCTTTGCACCAAGTGTCGTAGTATGACTTTATCAGGTTAGGTGAACGTTGCCTTTATTGCCTTTGCTATGATTTTTATTTCATTTTCATTTAATCCGTTTTTTTTTTTTTGTTTTTTTTCTTTAAAGAAACTCATTACTACTACGCAACATCTGACTGTTTAGAATAAAAACCTGTTAAAAAAAAAATAAATAAATAAATAAACAAAAAAATCCAACTAAATCAAATAAACGAATTTTTAGGGCATGAAATTTTGGTTCGATAATTTTTTGACAATATATTTGCAACGTGTGCTTTTAAGTTTTTCTTACTTAAATTTATTTGTCATTTCACAGCAACAACAACACGCAGAACAGAAAAAGTGATTATATGAACTGAGTAACTAAAAATTTTATACATACAAGTGATTATTAGCGACTTGCTTGGTAGAGCAGCTTGGTTTTATGTCAGGCGCTACGGCTGTTGTAACCAAGACTACCAAGACTACAGTATCGTTCTTTTCTTTTTTCATTTTTTCTTTTTATTACTATACGAGGGGTATTAAATTTGTTTGTAAAACAATGCGTATCAGGTGCCCTTACAAATTCATTCCCCGATTCATTCATTTATGGGCGATGTGTATGGACGCACTTTAGTCGATTACTTGAAAATTATTCTGTTCGTGCCCAGACGGCCGGACAACATGCATTTCATTCAAAAAAAAAAAAAAAAATTTTTTTTATATTTTGCCTTTAAAGCCCAATTAACTGAAGATAGTTTGCAAATATTTTCAAATTTTAATACAAATTATAGATAATTATAAACAGTTGCAACAACTTACTCGATACTTGCAATAAATTTCTCCAACGACCTATTAGTAGCGAAATATCAACCAAATCTGTCTTTTATTTTTTAATTTTTTTATTCTATAGGTAGCAGCACATATATCATTAGATGTGCTCTGCGACTATCTTATGTTCCAAATTCCTATATGGAAGTGAAGCAGTTTATACTTTAAATATTCGCTGTAGGTTGAGTAGGTTTTTACCCTTACATAGCCTATTACTATTCATAGAACACTGATGTACTCCCCATAAAACTCATACTCGTATCACTCAATCTATTGCGTTTGCCATATATTCTCGTATTACTCACGTTCATCGAGCTTCTTAAGCTTATCTTGCATTAACATTTCCATAAGTCCTTTATATATTTGTGTGGTTTGAAGCCCTTTATATGATTATATACTGCAACGTTTATCACTTTTGTGGTACTAATGTACACTATATTGCGGATGAGAAGCATCTTAACTTTCGTTTTGAAAAAAAGTCATTGAAAATGAACTATTAGTAGATACTGAAAGATTCGGTCTAAGCTAAATAGAGTTTTGCGTTTTTATTGCTTATAAATTAACTTAAAAAATAAAAAAAAAAAAAAAAAAAACCAATCGATAAACGTGTGGACACAAGTTGCCAGGAATATGAACACATTTACCCTTTACACACACGCTCCGCAAGTGTCGTTTTTCGTTTGTTGCCTTTGTAAGCATATATAAATATACCTATGTATACATCTATATATATGTTTAGAAACGTTTTGCATGTGTGATAACCAATTGCATATATGGGAGTCATTAGTGACAAGTGTTAATATTAATTAATATAAAATAAAATAAAATGTTATTTACAATATTTGTTAGTTTTCTAGTTTCGTTTTAATGGCAGTCACTTTAGTTTGCACTTCAACAGTTTTATGGTATGTTTGTTATTATTGATAATTTGCGATATCGTCATTGTTTTTGTTTTTTCATTTTTCATTTTTTGCTTTATTGTGTCATTTGCACTCAAGGATATATTTAACGTCTTTTTGTAACCCCGGAATATATAAATAAATATATGAGTTACTTATTATTATCAAGCGATTAAGAAAATGGGAGAGTTAACCAAGAACGTATATGTCATACAACATTTAAGGTTGCTTTACACATTCTAAAGATATTTTTATTTCCTCTACATTGCATAACTTATCTTAAGATTGACAACGTTAAAGGGGGACAGCCACTGGTTGAACGAAATGATAAAAGAGCACTAATATGCGAAAAATGAAAAGAATGGTATAGTCGGGCAAAGCCGACCATAAAATACCCTACACTACTTCCCCTCTAAAACACTCATTCACTCATTTTCGTAACAATACCCAAAAAAGTTATACAATATTTTTATGGAAACGCATAATTTCCACGAAGGCCCCCACACCGGAACACACTCAAACGTCAACGTGGTCTAAATTTAGTAAACTTAATTGACTTGTCAAACAGTTTATAACGTTCTTCTTGCTTCCCCGTCACAGAAATATTTGCTCTTCATGAGAGCCCCTTTATATGCTGGGATCGTCCAATCAATACACATATGCGATCCAAATTCTCTATGGTTGAGTTAGTGAGGACATATTATTACAACCTTTTTGGCATACAAAGGCTTAATTTTCATTTCAGATTAGAGAGAGATTCAGAAAATGAGTGTGAATGGATAAAAGGTTGATCTCTCTCAACTCTTTCTGAATGATTCATAGATCCCTTTGGCATACAAAGGCTTAATTTTCATTTGAGATTAGAGAGAGATTCAGAAAATGAGTGTGAATGGATAAAAGGTTGATCTCTCTCAACTCTTTCTGAATGATTCATAGATCCGCGCAAACTTTATTCATCCTAGTATAACAAGAAGCACTTAATCTAAATGTCTACAACTAGTAATAGATGTAAAGGCTTTGCACAGCATTGGTTACGGTGTGAATGGAGAGCGAAGAATGTGAATGAAAAAAATAATTTTCCATCAAATTTATTAATAAAAAAAATGTTTAAACGAATATATCGAGCATCTCTTAGGTGCTTCTCTTTAGAATGTTGCTATTATTGAAAGCCTGCTTGAAAAAGATGGAATTATGCTACATGACGTTTTGAAAGATCATTTTTCGAAAAAATCTATTACAGAAATATTTTTTGTTTTTATTATAATAGATTAAAAAACTGCCCTTTCAAGGATAAATATTTTTTCTCATTCTCTTTCCTTGATGGTTAAGCGATATAGCCTGGAGCCGAACTCATGTCCATCACAAGCTTTTGATTTCTTGGCGGACGCTTTAATTGCTTTCAAATTACACTAAGCCTCATATCCATGCCGTAATCGCGTCAGCGAACCTGCATTAAAATATTATTGCTTGGCAATGGTTTTCAATGAACATAAGTAATATCTAAAGGCATGTGTTGGTGTATTGGAAGCGTTAGAAATTACTAGGATAAGATATTGGATTCTTGGTCTTCAGGAAAACTTCTTTCGATCTTGGAATTTCTTTCTACATAATCTAGAAAGTTTTATCTGTCCAGGCATTAATTAAAGAGACGAAT
Organism: Glossina austeni; assembly: GCA_000688735.1. Lineage (NCBI taxonomy): Eukaryota > Metazoa > Arthropoda > Insecta > Diptera > Glossinidae > Glossina > Glossina austeni. The sequence continues at coordinate 2,051,303 of KK502412.1, read as the reverse complement.
TTCGCTAATAATAGAGATGTCAGTCAAACTTTGAAGTTTCGTTACCTTTCAAAACACTTTCGTTCACTTTAAACTAATCCGGTTAGGTATTCTATATAGACAATTGAAGTTAAAAAATCAAAGTAGGAGAGAGCACCACAAGCATGTATATAATATAAGATATCAGTCGAGGTGCAAACAAGCGGAGCCATTACTTCCTTCGAAATAGAAGGAGAAGAAGAGTGTCGCCTATCAGTGAGGCTCTGTAGAAGAACCTCGCAGCTTTTTCAGCGCTCTCGTACATTCGCCCTGACGCACGACAGCATGATCTGTTCTTGGATTGCGCTGCTTGCTTACTATCTGCTCCTCAGCACCAGGTCAAACCTAAAAAAAAAAGTATTTTTAATTCTAAACAGCTTTCCTGCGTTTTAAGACAATGCGGCCATGTCCGCTTGCTCTCTCCCTAGATTACATACATTTCATTATTGATCTCCAAACTAATCAAACTCTTATTACTACTTATCAAAAATCATTTTCATTAACTGGGTTGTTAATCTTTTTTCTCTTTTCCTCTTTTCCTCTTTTCCTCTTTTCTACGAAACCGTCATCATGACATATGTTTAGCTACCTATATATCACAAACGCAGCATGCATTCTATGTTATATGGAAGCAATTATTGCTGTCATGTTACTATTAGTAGAAAACAGCAATATGTCTAAATAATCGATATAATAATTTGGAATGTAATAATAATAGGAATGGAAGCGATCACCACAGGAATTATTAATCAAGTTTAATAGATTTCTTCTACACTACAATAGTGACTATGTGGTGCGCGTACTTCCCAACATGTGGGACTCATCGTTTCATTCATTATCGGATTAAAGCCTCAGATTAAGTTTGTTTAAATTTGTTCATTATATCATTGCTTTTGTATAGAAGAAGAATTATTACTGGTTCTGGTTCTCAAGTCCGGTAGCAGTCGTTTAGAAAGCAATCAAATATACTTTTCTGTCTCTTTCCTGTTTTTTTTTTTTTTGGCAATTTCATCGGTCTTCCTTTTTAGCAGTTTCTCGGGCTATTCTTTGCGATAGTCTTTGAAATCAGGCTTCATGAGAATCATACATTTACGAAATATTAACCACTGTACCATTTGCGGTACGGGGTATATTAAGTTTGTGTGGACGTATATAACTCCCAGGAGGACTTGAAACAGACCCGAATATACCGAATCAGACTACATTTCCGGATCGTTTTAGGGTTGTGTGTCCGTCCGCCTTTCCAATGCCTGCCCATATATTTTCCTGTTCAACCTACAGATCCAAAGTTTAGAGATATTTTTTGTTAAAATTTGATACACTGACATGCTTTGGTCCAACGACGAAAGCTGTTAACAATACTTTCAGATCGAGCCAATTTTTCGATCATCCCCCATACAACGCCTTATTTTGAAAACTGATTATATTGGAAAAAATTGTTATTTTCAAAATTTACATATTGATGTGATGAAAATGAGGATCGGATGGGGATATTTTTTGAACCCTCTGTCATATAACCGTTACTGAGGAACCTGAATCTTTATGTGGACACCTATACTACAATATCTGTTGATGAAAATTCATGCATAATAAGAATTTGATATGAACAGCGATCTGACCGAATTCGGGCAGCGTAGATCTATTTCCTGGATCCCACCTCATAAAAAGGTCCTAATGAAAAATAAACTTTTCTATGGCAAAGATGTACAAGTTTTGATGTTTGTTTATGATGAAAATTGATTTGATATGAAACTTGGAATACTTGCAACAAATACTTGCAGCAACAGGAAGCAAACTCTTGGGCATATGTGCATACAATAGCTTTGTTCCACACATACATAGTCATGTTATCGTCATGAAAATTGTGAAATGTTGAATTCGTCATATAAAACATACATGTCACCTTTGTGATATGCAACGCATGCTGACAATTTTTGGTAGAGTTATTGATTTGATCTTTGCGGTAAGTGGACTTACGGTACACTCAGAGTGATTGTGTTTGTAAAAAGTTAATACCAGATTGCATTCAATTTTACTATCAGGTAACTTTTTATCAAAAATGGACTTACATCACTTTCAAAGGAAACGGCTCAACTATTTTCACGACTCGATTACGTTTCTACGAATACATCCGTTATTTTCCTAACTGACTTTTACCAAAACGAGAAGAATTGATAGGTGAGCCTTCACCTATAATCTAAATACACTCTCCACGCGAACAACCAAAAAAGAAAATACTTTCTTCCGATTTATCTCGGAGTATAAACTGGAAACGATAGCCATTTAATTTAATTGGATTTATCAAACAGTCACTACCTTCCCACCTTTCATTTATGATCATTAATTTGATTTTAGATTAGAAAAAAAATATGCTTTTAAGCATCTAATCATCAACGAGAAGTAGTTCGTAACCAAGACAAGGAGATACGAAAGCTGATAAGTTAAGGTTAGAAAACGCAATCGTAAGGAAGCGTTTGTCCCGATTGCACAACTTTGTCCCCTGTCTCATATATTGGATTCAACTCATATTACGCTCTATGTTTTGTCACCATTGAGAAAACTGATCGCCTTTATGCACACAACATATGCAAACGCATGAGTTATCTGCTGTTGACAATCAAATTCACACATAATATCATTCGTTCGTTCATGTTAAATAACAAAATGAACTATTGCGCTTTAATTATTTGGCAGGATCCACATGGACCCATGCCAAAGTCATAGATGGTTACATTTGCAGCGTATTATGACTAAGCGTATGCACGAATCGATATTTTCAGTCTTTGGCACTTGCAGTTACGTCGTACCGTCGTATTATATGCAAACAATCATTTAGCGAACGCGTAGATATTCCAGCTACTTCTGATCCAATCAATTCGAAACGCATTCGTCGCACCGTTTCAAAGCAAAGCACATCAAGCATCTAGAGAGACTAGACCACCCGTATTAGTAAGTGATACCATACTCGTAACTTAACGTTGCTGCAACTCAAGCTCAGCGATGCTGCCTATGTCAGCTGTGCATAAATTGTGCCTCCAGCCTTTAGTTGTGTCATAGCGGTCAGCATATATAGGAAAAATGGCGTAAGGATGTACTTGGAGAATGGAAAACAAGAGCAATACCCATTTCAATGAATTTTTCCGAGATAGAGCAACGCTAAGGTAAAAGGGGGAGAATGTGGAGTTGCACCTCAGCAAGTCCTAGATATTTCTGTGCACTTTCCTGAGAACGGACTGATTACGAGTGGAGCTGAACTTTGTCATGGCTGCCTAACGGACGATAAGCCGCGACCCTTTATTACCATGTCCGAATTAGAGCAAAGAAAACTACAAGAAGCTTACGCAAGAAAAAAAGAGGTAAAGTAAACGTAATAAAGTGCACAACATTTGCTTCAATCAATCAAATAATCCATGCAAAGCTGGATTTTTAATTTTCGCAAAACAAGTAAATAAATAAGAAATAAACATATCGTTAGTCTAACTGTAGTCGAATTCTAACATCTTCTCTTATCTCACTTCTTAAAACAGATGCTGAAATATCATGAGTCAGGCTTAAAGATCAGCGCGATTTTGATTAAATTTTTTGTTAACGTTCAACTAATAGGTAATAATTATCCATTAACTTAGTCAACGGCAGACAATAACTAATCAATTTACGGCGTTAAGCGAGAGCGAGGGAAAGAAAGAGAGAGAGAGAGAGAGAGAGATTGATAAAGAAAAAGTTGTTGGTGCCAAAATCGAAGACAACATTTAATATTTAAGACAGAATGTCTTATGGAAAATTTAATCAAGGCTGACAGTATGCAAATTAAAACATTAAAAATATTTATGAGAATTAGTCACATCTAAGTGTCTACAAGCACTATATAGAAAAATTATTTAATTTAAAATAATATAAGCAAGCAAACAAGCGGCCAAAATTAGAAAGTCAATCGGTTGAATTGCAAGTTAGTTGCTTGATGCCAAGTGAATTTGTCAAATAAAATATTGTAAAATGGGTGGTTGATTACTTGACAATGCTTATCTCTCTAATATCTGTACGTTTCCACTTTGTTAAATCACTCAACAAATGGAAATACAAACTCATACAGAGAGAAGCACAAACACAAATACATATATATATATATATATATATATATATATATATATATATGTATAAGCAATGCAATGGTAGCAAATGCAACTTGCTTGTCCGGCTATCTAGGTGTCTTATCTTATGTACGTTGCAATTGTTGGCCGGGCACACACGCATACAACACAAAGATCGAATATTAAAAAATTTACTAATTAAAATCAATTCATAATGACAAATATGATTAAGTTATAAATTATATGCAAATGCGTTTGTTTTTTTCTTTTTTTCAATTATTGTCTTACGGACAAATTAATGACTAAAAGGTAAGACGAAAATAACCTGATCAAGCAACGCTATCAGATCAGTTCCGACTTTTGCGGCCATATAAATATTTAGCTATGGACAGATTAAGCGATAAGCGATAATCCGATATCGACACTATATACGGGATCCGTGAATAACATTTCTTGGCCTTAGCGACCGGAACTCATATCTAATTCATGAGCAACTTTCGAATGTGGGCGTGAAACAAACATAAACAGTAGTGTTATGATGGTGAATATGATGAACGCAATAGATGTCGCTCGCAGTTATTGTAGTAGTTATTCAAACTACTTTCGCTACTCAGTATACAAATCAAAAACAAATCAATGAACGCATTGCAGTAGGAATTATACGAAAGTGTTTCAATCATAGATGAACTTTAATGCGTCCAGAAAGAACAACAAGCTGGGATTATAACCGACCAACAGACCGTTGCTCATAACATGCCCGTTAACACTACATACATAGCACGCTATGCCTTAATTGCATTTAGATCGCTTTACGAATTAAAAGACCATAGACACCAAGTTCTTCTTTCCAGCAACAAAGTAAACTTGAAAAAAAAAAATAGAAAATTATAAAAATCCGTTTTATCTTTGTATCTTTGATTAAATCCTATTTTAATTAACTTCGATACACCTATTTTCATATATGCGACGTAACTTTTTTCAAAAATTTATTACCATTGCCATCATAAATCTCCTTCTACCGTCTGTGGCTGCGTTTTGTAATGCGATAATTTTTTTTTTATTCACAATTTTTGTACATATTTCAAGAAATACTAAATAGATACAGGCGTCCCACAACTAACACGGCAACCGTGTTATACGAAACTATTTTATTTATACTAAAATAACATATAGAACAATAGACAATTTAAGCTAAGATATAATAAAAATGAAAAGAAAAGAAGAAAAATGTATCGAAACCTTATTCGTGTTATAATAGAAATGAACAAAAATGTAACGAAAACTTATTCGTGTTATTAGTGTTCGCGAATTTTGTACTGTGTTAAGCGGAGGACGCCTGTTTATATTTAATGTATCTTATACGCGATATATATATGTACATATGTCCGCGCGTATGTATGCGTTTAAGTTTTCCGCTGCCTTTGTATGTGGCTTTAAGTTTCTATATTAGATATTGTGTGTGTGTGCACAAGTATTTGTTTGTAAAATATTAATAGCACATTAAATATTTCATATAAACACATTATAAAAATTACCAATAAACATGCAACACTACAAACTGTATAATATATCAGCAAATATACGTAACAAGTATACACATATATATATATATATATATATATATATATATATATATATATATATATATACGAACATAAGTTCGTAGACGTTTAACTTATAAAATAACATTTTAGCAGGAAAATCAAAATAAATAAATTAAAAATTTTTCCTATACATGTGCTATACACATGCACACTGAATTATTGAATATCGTTTACCAATGATTTTTTACGTATTTTGTGGCATATATGTTGAGTAGTAGACAATAAATATTGCTTACCCTCTAGGGGTGCATAGCATATAAAATGCTAAATGAGTTTTATATACATATACATATATATATATATATATATTTATCGCACATATGCGCTAGGTACAGATAGGTGTGTAGTTAATGCACCATCGATAACAGTAATATTAAAATAGATAGTTATTGACTTCTAATCTGGTGGAAAAGTGGAAAGCTTCAAAGTCCACCGTTTCAATGTTAGAACATATCGTGAATCTAATTAATTTCCCTTTTTCTTCTTTTTTGCATTTGAATGCTTTTCTTTAACTATTGTTTTTAACATTCCGATAATTCTGTATTCGCATCCCTACAACATATATATTCTACCTAGAGGTGTTTCAATAACCTTTCTCTCTAAGTTCTTTATCTAAGCACCAACATTACTTAATGTCCATATATATACATATATATGCATATATGCATGGATATCGGCTCCGTCATAAATTGTTAGCAATTATTGACACTAACTCCCGCTCCCTTGATGGCGTTCTGTAGAGCTGTGTGGGAGTATGGATTTCATCCGCCTATATGTTAAAATTGAAACTTTTGAAAAAAAAATCGCCGTGAACTTCCATCCGTTTGGAGATGCTTCTGCAGTCGCCCTACAATTATGCTTTAGATAGGGAAACGAAAAATTATTTATTAATTTCCACTCGTATCAATTAAATCAAGAGTTTGAACGATCTCGGCCAAGGTTTGACAAGTACAGAGATTGTGCGAGACCTCGCTTTTTTAATCGATTCACTTTGGATTTGAAAAGTCTTGAAAAAAACTGATTCAGCTGAACGACAATTAGTCATATGCGCAATAAGCGTTCCGGCGAAAGTTTATATGCGTTGAAGATCGCATGCGGGCTCAAACGTTCGCGAGACCAGTTGTGAGAAAGAAAAAAAAAGTTTTCCACCTTTAACATGCAGCGCCAGTCACTGGCTGTCATTTCATGATCACAATAAGCGACCATAATTCTAGTATTGACTGAGTCCACTTTTTGGGCTTTTTACGAGAGCCTGTTATATGCAAATGTATTACACTCTGCAATTTACCCGATTTTCATTATGGACTGTTGCAGACGCTTCATATTGGACTGAATGGAAGGTGTACATAAGAAGTTGTGCTTAAGATTGGCGGGAGAGTGCTCTCGCATCTTCTATAGAACGGATGAATTTGAGGACGTTTGATATGTTTCTCAGTAATTGAGTGATGGATAATCTCGAACATAAACCGCAAGATATCATTATCGATCGACTTTCTTTCAGACTGAACGAGAATTGACAAACCATCCTTAGCAGATCCAAAGGAGTAACAAACGCGTTGCATTCTTTGTGGAACTCATACTAAATTGCATTGTTTTAAATGCACTTTATTGACCGCACTTTTCGCGCTCTGCGCTTCGTACTCAAAGTGATCTTATTATATATACCCCACGCCAGGTACGCTAAGAAGTACAATGCATCCTATCTGAAGGCTTTGAACTGGCAAGTGAAGTTCCCCGTGGATAGTAAAATATGAGAGAACTTTCCCACGAAACTATTAGTTTTCAATGGCTACGGCTTAAGCTTGCATTAATTCTTTCCTTGTTTTCGCTCGTGTTTAGTGACGATAATCAAAGTCTATAAATATTTGTACGATACGAAGCATATATAAACTCATTATATAATTTTATGTTGAATTCTAGAATTCATAATTTTTATAACCTGCACCGAAGGATGAGGGGTATCAGCATCAGTGAGCCCACAAAGTGTATATATATTCCTGATCAAATCAAATTCCAAATCGATTTAAGCATGTCCATCTGTCCACCTGTGCAATGTCTGCTGTAAAGATTCTCGTGGCCGCAAATATGAAGCTATTGACTTCAAATATGGTAGAAACATTGAAAGATTCCGAATCGGTCGAAGGATACGCCCACAGCACCACGTAAACACCTTCCTCTTTCAAAAGGAATAAAATATTGGTTTTTTCGTCGTTATTCATAAACTATAGCGAATAAATGTACAAAAATTTGAACGCTTATTCTATGAAAAATGAAAAAACTTGAACACGCCCACCCAATATTATAGTGAATCAAAATTTAATTATTTTGAAAACCTTTATGTGGCGGAGAAAGAAGCTTCAAAAACTCCATAAAGTTTGCAAATTCTTCAACTCTTTCAAATTTGGAATGCACCTACGCTTGTCCGTCTGTTCGTCTGTCCATCTGCCTGTTTGCGCAACTATGTAGCGTTTGTCGCGAACATTCTCCCGCTAGAAAAAATGAAGATGTGGTCTACAAATTTGGAAAAGAATTTCGGAATGACCTAAACTTTTCACAGGACACGTCTGCGACGGCCGCATGCCTATACGATAAAAACTTTTATTTTCAAAGTAGAAAAAATCAGTCACGCCCACTTCATATTATAGAACATGAAAATTCAGTTCCTTTACTATTTTTGCCCTTTTGTTGGATAACGGCGATGGGTATAAAAGATTCGGTTATGACTGAATAAAGTTTTCTCACGTGTTTCTCAATTGTTTATGTGACTTCATTGCTTACACGAAAGCGTTCGCGAAATTCTTGTAAGAATTTATAAAGAAATTATTTAAAATACTTTTTTAAATTCTTTATTCATTTCGCGCAACAGTTGTTTAGCTTACTACAGCTTAAGCGAGTGTGACCGGATGGTTAAACTTGGTTTAACCTTTTGTTCATTTGCGATATTGTGAAGACAAATAACTAGCTTTCGTCATTATCATTGACTAAATAAATTGTTCTCAGCTTATATCGAATAAAATTTAACGACTTTTTTTTTATGTTTTCCATTTCTGTTTCTCTTGTTGATTTACTTGCTTTAAATATGCATATAATAATATATGACTGAAACTGGGTATAATAATATAGACTTTGGTTTACTCCTTTTTTCGTTTTTGTTTTTTTTATTTTTTTTTGCTTTTTTTTTGTTTGTAAGTATTAAGACGTACCGAAAAGTAATTTAAGCACACTACCCACGCATATATGAATATTGTGTGCGCTGGACAAATATTGATGAGTTTTCCATGAACGTTGAACACATGTACAAACAATATGAATCCACACACTGAAGGCTTGTTTTTTCATCTTTCCTTGAAATAATTCAGTTTAAAGTGCGATCTCCCAAAAATAAATGCTGTAATGAAGACATCAAAGGTTTGTGAAGGAATCGCCTCTTATCGAAGTGTATATCAGAGATGTCGCGAGCTTCGTATTGGGTGATTTGGAATGAAATTTGATTTTTCTACGCAAAAAAAAGTCCGATTTCTTTATGGTGCATAAATATTTCATCGAGAACAGTAGAATTCAGTAAATTTAAATTCATTCGACGGTTTGTTTTATTTTGTCTTTATCAGCTCTTGCTTCGCTTCTTGCAGAACGTGATGCAAAGGCGGCGAAACGAAATTTTTTACACTGGCGTTTTGACCAATCAACGCCTTCATAATTTCATCCAATAGTTTTTTTTTGCTTAAAGATTAATTTCATCTTTTCACTAGTAATAGAAGTAAAGTACGCCGAAAATGCTGATTTCGAAGTTCCATATTCGATAAGGCATTAAACGAATGTTTTTGCGCAAAATTAAACAAAGTTTTGCCGAACAACCTAACAGATACATTCAAGGACTAATAGCAACCCTATCACTGAATATTTTTTTCCATTTTGTTAATTATCCTAAATGTGCAAAATGGATTAACTTATCGTACCCAACTAGAACTCAGCAACTTTTAGCAACATTTTCCGTCAAAGTAAAAAATTTTGATTATAGATTCAGGGAACGCTCATCTAACACGTCTCAGGGAATATCACAGCTTGGATTTGACATAAGCCGTAAGTTCATAAGAATGTACATCGGAAACTATAACACATAAAATCTAAGGGATTCCTGAATACCGGAATTGATTTAGTCGTCGAAAAATTTGCCTTGAGAAGTACACTTGCTTTCAAATTGTTTCCTATTACTCTTGTCCGAAAAATTCGTTCCATAAACCAGTAAAATTTTTACAGTTTCCTTAAGTTTAAAATTGCGTTCATTTTAGTATCAAAAATCAACTTAACCGAAGAAACGGTTCGCCCATAAATAATTGGAAGTGTTTTCAAAAACCAAAGGTGACGATAATTTTTTTGAAAAACATTTACTTATTCATAAATATCTCTTGGGTCCCTTGCAGAGTAATCCTTCTAAGGACATTTGTGCCAGCGCTTCTTCTGATTCTCGAAGCATTTCTGACATACGCTTTCTGGTATGGCCTTCAGCTCTTTCAGCAGTCTGCAGTCTGTAGTTCCTTAACCCTGGCAAAACTCCGCCCTTTCGTAGGAAAACGCGCAGGGAGCTAAGGCCGGTGAATACAATGGTTGCAGCATGATTTTGGTGTTGTTTTCGGTCAAAACATGCGACGGTTCTTTTGGTCAAAACTTAGCAATTTTGAAACAATATTTCGCTGACACATATTTCATGCTCATGATTGACATAAGCCAACCGCTAAGACGATCTACTACGACCAACTGCTCTATTAGTGATTCGACGATTCTCCATAACAATTTTCGTCACAGCCTCAACGTGTTCATCGGCTGCTGATGTGCTGGGACGCCCAGGCCGGACATCGTCGTTAACATCTTGCCGGCCTTCTGTCAAGAGCTGACACCATTTATAAGCATTTTTTTCTTTCTTTGCTCAAAGTAAACTCGCCTAATGTCACAGTCAACAGTTTGAGAGAATTGCTTTTATTTTTCACACAACATTTACTGCAGATCCCTTGATCCATTTTATTCGTTAGCAAGACATCTCCAAGCACACCAACAACACACGTCTAGCCTCTATGTCCGTTAAGAACAAATGAAAAATGTAAAATGACTGATAACGTTAATATATGTTGTGGACATGTGTGTCAACATAGCAAAAAAAAAAAAAAGAAAACGAAAAAGAAAAAGAAAAACAAATTCCAACACCGAATGTATGTCGTCCACGAAGTTTGAAAAGTCACCGAATTTTTTGCGAACACAACTCTTCTTTTGTGAATAAGACAAATCATGTAAATGTGTCTGTATTTTGCAACTACCTATAAGGTACCGCAAAATTGAAAATATCGTAGAATGTGATGAGAAACATACGCTATAAAGAATCCATGTACCGAGCAAATGGATCTTTGCTGTATTTTATACAGTGAAATATCTGTTAGATCTGAATATCTGAAGTTCTTCTTACTACTAATCCCTGGTGCGTCTCTTACCGGTTACATGTAAGTTTGAGAGTTCTATCATATGTTATGATAGCCATTACTATAATTAATTTAGCTAAACAAATAAACTCTCAGACCTTAGCCTCAGCCTTAAAGTACTAGCATTGAAGGCTATCGGGTTTGTTGAGAACTCCACCGCGCTTGCGATTTGAACACACGACAGTAGGACAGCAGGTAGCAGTTGAGTAGATTAACCGAGAACCCTTGCCTAGTCGGCCACTTAGACGGATGTGATGCAGGAGTGAGTAGTCGATGTGAAAAAGCAAAATAATTTTATTTAGATACTATATAGTTTTACAAGATCTGTGACGCCTATTTTTGTATGCTACGAACATATGCACAAACCTAATTTATTATCTATTCTGGATCAATTGTATAAAGATTTGCTTGACTTTCGGAAATTCCACTTTATTTCCTTTACTTATAAATAGATTCACCTTATCTTTTGATCACAATAGCGTGGCATGGCGTGGTGTGGCGTGTGGCTTGTAGAGCTTTTCGAATTCTATTCATTTATTTATGTTAAATAGTAACAACATTTTATCCTTGATGTTAAACTTCTCTTAACAACTTGTTACCACTGTTGTAATATTTATTATGCGCATTTTTTTTTTTATGCAATACACACTCGGACGGACTGGACAAATAAGTCGCAAAGTGTAGTTAATTTTTATACAAATTTTAGCCTAAAGGTAATTCGCTGACAAACAACTGGTTATTAAATTATTTTTATAAAAATTAACTGCAAGCAAGGGTCTGTTTGCTACGCACAAATGCTTTTTTTTTCTCTTTTACGTAACAGATTCGCGCTGGAATTTGTGATGGGATCGTAGCAATTGGGGAAGTGGGGAAAACCCTCAGGAATATTATAAAGCTGATTAGGGCGAAAGCCTTTCGCTTCAGGGGCTTTTCTTTGCCTCTTACATTATTTTATTTATTTATTTATTTATTTATTTTTTTTGATTTGCCTTAGGATTTAGCTTTAGCTTTGCATATTGTTTCATGTTTACTGTTATAGTTCTACATATTTCTAAGATCCCGACTTGTAGATTATTTTCATTTATTGTTACATGATGGCTGTTGGGCGTTTCCAGCTTTCACGAAATATATTTGCGAAAGGGGAAAGAGAACTACATTTAAACATGATGTCTGGGATTTAATGGCTACGGTACAGTTTATCTCAATATTTTTGAGTCTAAGAACTCAATATTTAGTAGATGGATACAGTTTGTTAAACCTTGCTCGGCTCACATGCATACACTCGTAAATATACGTTTAGAAGAAGACTACAAAGTGAATACGAAATTGTCTTTATTTTCTCAAATATCTCAAACAATTTTGAATATTCGTTACCTTTTTTGAAAACAATATCAAGAATTTGTAGTCATTTTGGCCGAATACGAAGTAAAATCTTTATGAATTATAAGCACATATGTAACAAATCACATAATATGGTAACAGTATTAACAGACCCATAAGATTTTAAGATAGTATCAGCCTTGACGATGCGTGCGTAGGTCAGAGTGATTGTAGTGACCCCAGTGGTGTAACCTTCAAAACAATATCGTGGAGAAAAATACTGTTGAAGCCAAAGAGTGGCTTATGACGAGGCGTTATAAAGACTCTACATCAAGGCAATCAATTACTATTGACTTGTATGCTGAGTTTAAACGTGTGCGCACAAACATTTGCTGAGATGCTGACAGCTCTTGGTAGCCCAAAACCAATAGTGGTTTCTTATAACCTAAAAAGACCCACAAAATGCATTGCGTGAGATAGTTAACAACTTAGTCATATCAAAACGCAGTGTACTCATTGCGATCGAAGCGAGCTGTCGATTGATTCAGAAGGCTTTTTGGCACTGTTTAGTTAAGATGACAGGGTTTTTTCCATTCGATATGTGGCAATGAATGAAACGTGGACTCATCGCTACACTCCAGAGTCAACTGACAGCAATCGATGATAGCCGTTGAAAAGAATCGAAAATGTGTGTGTGTGTCTAAAGCACTTGTAACTTCGGGGATAACGTCGAAAAGGTCGGAATCTCACGACATTTTTTCATGTATCGTTCGAAGACTAGAACTGTGCAGAGGCCATATGGGTCCGCGAACAATGTCTCAGACCGGAAAGTTATTCATTCAACGACTTAGTATTAAGCGAGTAACTTATTAATAAATATAATAAAATAGTTTTCCGATTAAGTAAATAATTTTAATAATAATCGTTAAAAGCGTTCATTAGCCTGTTCGTTAGCGGTAACTATTTAAAGAGACATTAATGTAGAAAAAAATTTCCTTATTTGACTTAAAGGTTATTTTTAACATGCTTAACATTTGCAAATATTTTAATTTGTCTTCGGCGTACATAAGAAAATTATGGTTTCTTGCATATTTTCGTTTGTTCGATGCAGGCAAATATGGTCATTGAACACATGTAAATATTTATGATTGTGTCTTATGTTTAGTATCATTGTCGATACTGACATTTGCGTGCTATGAAATAATTGTTTAGAAAATATTTGAAAACTTCTCTGAAGTTCTTCGATATTATTGACATGAAAAGTTTGTGCCTTAAGTCTGCTATTTTAACCTATCACAGGATGACGATTAAAGCTATTTATAAGCAGTATTTAAAAAAAAAAAACAAAACAACACAAAGCTTAAATACGTGCGAGATGTTGTTGATGCTATGAGATTTGTCTCATACAATGCCAAGACTAGTGCATGTTGTATCTTCTGGTCGCTCTGAGCGGAAGTAAACAAGCGATTACATAAGTTGTCTGATGTTTTCAACGTCAACATGAAAAAGGGCGCTGCTCTTGCGCAAAACTTGCGGAATATGTGTATGCATGGACTGACTGATGCTCAAAAAGTTACACTTTGAACTCGCCATTGCTCTGTGACAAGCATTTTGACGAGCCGACGAGAGTGTTTTTATGAAACTGGCATTAATTGAATATCAAAATGAGGTCAAGATGCCGCTTATTGGGACTCTGGACAATCATTTATCACTTTGCAGTTTTGACTTGGATCACAATAATCGTTCGAGATGGCCGAAAACTGCAACCACTGGGAATATATCGGTGAAGTTCATTGACAAGCGCCAGATGATTGTTGCATTGTGGTTAGAGAAATAGCAAAGAACTTGTTCGTCACACATTGACTCAAATTTTAAGCAGGAGTAAATCGATTGCATGTTGGCTGCGCCGTTTGCCGCCAGTGAAACAAAAACACTGAGCCACAAGTCAATGCCTACTGCGGCGAAATACTACGAATGAAAGTTCGATTAGCAGCCGCGTCCACCGTATTCGTTAAGTCTAACCTTGAGCGATTGCTATTTGTTATAAGTCCAAGCAAGAAGATTTGGAGCCAATGAAAACCTCACTGTGGAAGTTGAGCCGAATTATAAGAGTCGTGCTAAATCGTTCTATAAAAAAAGGGCACCGAAGACTACTTCGATGAATTAAATAGAATTTTATAAAAATATGTTTTCTTTCGCATTAAGTCGGGAGAGGTGCAGCCTTTTCTTCCTCTACACAACTGTTGGAACTTAAATGACGTTACCAATCGGTTAATATATCATACCAGCTGACCTCAAATGTGATAATCCCCAAATTTTTCTATATCGACCATTATACTAAGTGAATAATAAATAGACGATCCTAAGCCTACGGTATTTCGTTCATTGGAAATAACGAAAAGTTGCGAAATTCAGTTACGTAAGAATAAGTTAACCCACGTGTAGGACTAAAACTATGGAACTATGGAACTATGGCCCTCCTACGGTAGGATAATAAATGTGGGCGGGCATTCTTTCACTTTTAATGCAAAATGTATATGCAAAATGTGTGTGCATTCTTTAATACATCCTATCATGAAGTCTAATTTATGTTATTCGGGTTTCCTCACAAGTTCCGCATTGTCCTTGAATAAGATTCGATTGATTCTTTCTGCGCAATGATAAAAGTGAAACGAAAGTTTGCCTTCTTTGAGCGAAAGAATGTTTTGTTTGTTTTTGTTCCAATTAAAACAGAGTATGAAATGATGGGCTAAATGACTCGCTGTAGTGACGTTGCTGGAGCATAAAACATTTATCTGTTTTTCGCTTGTATCTTTACATCGGACAAAGCAAACTAACATCACTTTGATAAAATCACAAAACTAAATCCTAAACAAAGGTAAACGTAACTTAACAATACAACTACACTAAGCTGTATATAAAATATGCATATATTTACACCTTTATATACGAATGAAATGAATTCGATGAAATAAATCAATTGGTTACCACAATAACTCCATTTTGATTCGATTCAACTGTTCTTGTTGTTGTTTATCTGATCAAAAAATTATACTTTTTTTTTTTTGCTTTTTTCTATTTTGAGTCGCGTTTTATTCTTTGTTTATATTTTATTGTTCGACGTCATATGTCATAGTAACAGGGAAAAATATGATTTGTTTCTTTACCGGATTTGAGTTGAAAATATTCTTTTTTTTAAATTTTAAGCGAATGCTAAGTAAAGCGGACTTAAGAAAAAATGCAAAACAAAAAATTAAATTCTTATTCTGAGATAACGACGATGGTAGGACAGCAAATACCCAAAACTATTTTCTGCATAGCCAGGGTCTAGTCAGCGCCATTTAAGGTTCAGCGAAAAAAACGGTCTCGACCTGCCGAACGATTAACACCCCACTGAATTTTCGTTTTCGGTTAAAATGTAATTAAGTTCAGGGCCGTCTTATGCCATTCAACCTACGCCAGACCACACATCTCACAAACCTGAGAAGGGAAAAGTGAACTGCGGTAGACTTCTGTCACAATTTTCACGAGGCATTCACTCAGTCATTAACACATTAACACATATTTAAATTTTGAAATAGTTTAATAAATGTAGAGATTCGACAGAAGAAAGCAATGCTGGAAAGATGCTGGACGGTTATGTTCTTCCAACTCTTTATTTTTTTTTTTTTTGTCCAAAGTTTCAGTATAAGTGCATATGTAACATGGCGGTCTAGGGATGAAAAGCACTTTTACAAAAATATAAATTTTTATACCCACTGCCCAAGGCAAGATACACTAATTTTCCCATTCTTTTCGTAGCTGCCAGCACCGGCCAAGTTTTAAAGGGTACACACTCATCACTAGCACAACATTTTTCATTGTTTAGCCACAATTTTCTTCGATTTTTGCAAACCGAAGACTTTGCACAAGCGAGCTGAAAAATAATGCAAATTATGATTGAAAGCAAGTAAGAAAATTACACTCGGGCAAGGCCGCTCATTGGTAGGGCCTACGCCCTACATCACATTGTCTAACACAATTCTTATTTTTGTTATAGAAAACAAAAATTATATCTTGTTTCATGTGCGTATCTATGCAGAAGCGGGCCCAAAACGCACACTAATGTAGTACAAATTTCTTCCTTACATGGGGCAGGATCCGAAAACAGGCGTAGATAGTACAAATTTTGTAGAGTTCACTTTAAAACTTAGACTCTTCTGCTCCACAAACGATTAATTTTCGTGAAAATCTCTATTAGAGTAGGATCCGAAAAATAGGCCGAGATAGTCCACATTCGGTACAGTTAATTTTTTTATTATCCTATAATTTTCACCATGAAGCAAATGAAGAAAATTATACCTTCTTGCCGTGTGAACTTCAGTTTTCTTTAGATGAGAGGGGGTCCGAAAATTGACCCACCCGGTCCAATTTTTTTGGATTTGCTTTGAAAGTTACCTTTCGCCGAAAACGATCTTACAAATGGACTTGGTGTTCACTTTTTTACTTTGATAGATAGATAGAATCGCTCAATTTGTGTTCATCAAAGACGTGCTAGACGTGCTCGTCATATGTCCCAGCGTGCCTGCACTAATATAACATATTATTCAACAAGTTCGTATATTGACTGAATATGAATATAGCCACTATTGGCCAGCCTTCGAACTTATTGAGTGATTGAGTGTTAATTAGTAATGTACATTTATTTCTTTCATGATCAACAAATATCGGGAACTCGTTTGGTCTTCCAAATCAAATTCGTTGTCTTCGTCGCCTTCATAACGCTCAATAATATTATTAACGTGTTGCCGCGACCGGCGAAATTTATAATGAACAATAACACGATAATCGAAGAAAGCCGCCAACGTGACCTTGACTTTTGAGCGACTTTGACACGGATTTTGGCTTTGGTTCATTCTTTACCTTATGTTTGTTCGATTGGTTCAAGGCGAGCGTTTAAATATAATGCCGACTATAGTAAGAATCGTATATTATAAAGCAAGAAAGAAATTATATTTGACTGGAACTGGCCCTACTAACAAACACAACTAGCATGTGCAAGATATTTGGTTGCCCGAGAGGGCGAAGGGCATATCAATCGTATATTTTCAGCACACGCACACACACACACACATTTGAGAATGGGTGGCCACAAGTGCCACCTTACGAGTTAACGAGCCTAATGATCGATAGTGCAGCAGCTTGGAATGCGGTAGACGCGTTCGCTAGCAATACCCTCGTGGAGCTACGACGGGTGGAGAGGCAACGGGTGGAGAGCAGAGGGGGTGGAAGCCAATAGTGTAGTCCTCCAAGGTCCCA
>KK502412.1:2018343-2031698 GCA_000688735.1 Glossina austeni | reverse complement strand
CAAGTGAAGCGTCACTACGTCCTCGCACTCTTTCCACTCTTTTGCAAATAACAAGTGAAGCGTCACTACGTCCTCGCACTCTTTCCACTCTTTTGAAAATAACAAGTGAAGCGTCACTACCTCCTCGCAAACTTGTAAACAAATACATGACTATTGGACAGGTATCGTATGAGGATTGATATTTTCTAAAAAATTGCAATGGATTTTTTGTTGCAGTCCATATTAGTCCATAGCGGCGCTCTTATAGATAATTTTTCTTATGCGTAGTTGATCGTTAGCCCAATTAGTTAGGTAGCTTCCTTTGTATGCGGGAAAACAAAACATCAAAACTTGCAATCTAAGCAAAAGAAGCAAATTGTCCATACTTCAGCAATTTCACCCGGATTCGCGGATAAGTTTTGTTGATTTTTAAACTTATTCTGATGAAACTGATATCAGGTTTGATGTTTCAGGTAAAGCTTTCAGGTCAAGCTTGCGTGCACTGCAACTCCTAAACTAATAGTCGGAATGACATATGGATTCGTCAACAGCGGCAAGATATATACAAACTTATCCATTAATTTGTTATATAAAATTTGATAGTAATATCGCTCTAATCTATCCGAAAGGTAAGTGCGAAATTGCGTTCGAAATGATCGACGTAAGTGATCCGACTCAGTGGTGTATTATACCAGTTTACGACTCTTACGTTATTCAAATCATAATTTTTGCAAACTACCGAAATTTACAGGAAAACAAAAAATAGAGTAAACCGTTAGCAACTAAAATGCCATTAGTATCTAGTTTACACACACACACATATACATTCATATATATATATATATATAGGCAGTTTGTGAAAGCACTTGAAATTCTTGTGAATGATCTTTAAAAGAGACGTATTCACGTGTTGCGCATGCTTATGCGATCATTTACGTGATTTTCAAAAACAAGTGCATTTCATTTAATTTTTATAATGCATCGGTGTATGAATGTTTTTTGCTGCGTTATTATTATTATGACTACTATCAACTTTATTATAGTTAATTGATGTTCGTTGCTAATGTTGCTGCCGTTATAGTAAGCGATTGCATTTTTCATTTGTTGTTATTGTTGTTGTTGTTTCTTTTTATTTTTTTATTTTTTTTTTTTATAATATTTGCTTTTTTCTTATATTCAAATAAAATTTTATTGGTACGTGTTTGTTGTAAAATACTCACTTGCTGCACATGCGTTGGCTGGTTGAATTGAAATTTATGTTTATTACTGATTTTTATTTATGTAAGCAATTGATATTTGTAATGAAGAATAAGGAAAGAAACGAAAAAACAAACAAAAAACATTTTTTTATACGAGTTGCGAAAGTGCGTTCTCACACATATGCAGGTGTAGGTAGTTAAATAATTTTTAAATAATTGTTATTAGTGTACATATAATATAATTTTTATTTATTTATTCAGTTTTGCTTTTCTTTATAAAACACTCAAAGCGTTACGATGCGAATACGAAATTGAAATAAACTTCTTGTGTCGCGCACACAAACACAAACACACACACGCAGGGCTAAGCCCATGACTGGCCATGGATGCTTACGGAAGCACCTGCACAGATTCGGAAATGAGGGCTCGCCGGCGGCCGGCGGCCGGTGCCCCACCTGCGTCGACGTAGAAGAGGACACTCAACATGCAATATTTCGCTGTATGAAATTCGAGCGAGAACGCCTAACGGCCAAAGTTTGGATGAATAATATTATCAACAAGATGATTAGCAGTGGGGAGGAGTCGAGCGCTGGAGATGCTCATGTAATAAAGGTGTAAGAGTGGTGTGAGCGACGCGTAGAAAGGCAGTGCAAAACAAATAAGGGAATCCACTAACGCCACACGAAAAGAAGCAAAGCAACCGCAACCGTACTGTGTGGTGGAGTGCTTGAGGAAGTATGTGTTGGGGGATGGGTACGGGCCAGTATTATCTTTGCAAACTTTCTGCCTCCAGTTTGCATAGCAAAAAAAGAGAAAGAAAAATCCCACACACACACATGTAGAGATAGGCATATCGATCGAACTCAACTTTTGACATTCGTCTAGACGCCACCTTTTTCCCATTTCATTATCGCTGCATACAAGCTTCGTCTCGAAGAACAAAAACATCTTTAAATCCTATCCTCGGAAGTGCCCAGTTTTTCAATGAAACGCTTTGTCAGGCTTGATATAGGCAGAAATTGGAAGGAGGAAAATACGATGAATCGTATCATATACGAATCAATCCTAAGTACCTGAAATTATGATTTAATTTCTTTTCTTCTTTTTTTACGATTTAGAAACTCTAGCAATTGACCAAAAATTATGGATGGACAAGCTACTGAGAGGGCTAAATGCGTTTGAATGTGTATGTGTTTTCTCGTTTGTATTTCTAAGTTTAGTAAATGGTTTAAAGAAAAAATCTAGTTAATATTTATCTTTCGGTAATGAAGACAAAGACATCATAAAAATATGGTAAACACTTTGAAACTTCTTCATGAGGAATTTTTAAAAGTTTTTTTTTTTTTTTTTTTTTTCAAGTTTGTAGTGCAAATTTATTATAGAATGCATCTCCTAAGCTAAACGACCGCAAAACACAAATATTAGTTATGCTCGAAACATATATAGACAGAAGAATACATGCAAATGAACATACAGCAGCCTCTAAGTGGAACTAAGTAAACAAATCTTCGCTGTGTTTGTTACATATACGTGACTATGTATTCGAATCTAGTAAAAATATCTTCGACTTATACTACATCAGTGATCGCTGCAGTATTGATGTTAAGCGATTTTCACTCTTTATTTGCAATAATATCTTGAAATGAATCATAGAAAATGACAAAAAAAAAAGAAAAAAAAGAAAAAGAAAAAACCAACAATTGTTTGTATGTATATATATACGCATAAAAACAAATATAAATAAAACGTCAGTTTATTTTTCAAACTTTCATTTTACATAAAACTGTCCGACGGGAGTTTAAAAATGAGTAAATAAAAATTTTGAAACACTTTTCCCGGAATCGTCATATTTGTGACGCGGAAATATTTGAAAAATGTTTTGCATGCGTTAGAGATGCGAACACATGCGAACTAGAATATGAAATTATGCTCTCACATTATGTCGGCACTTAGAGTATCACAACACGTATTGGTTCGCTCTCGTTGGTTCATATCGCTCCACATATACAACAAACCTAAATCCTGTCAAGAGGAAACTCGTCGAAGTGCCGTATGGGATTCAAGATGGCCGGCTGTTTGAAAAACATATTTACATTTTTGCGAGCGGAAGAATATCCGCCATACACAAGCAGCCCAGATGACGCATAGCGAGCATAGATCGATGCAGAATTTGATATTGATCGAGAACATATGTATTTTGCAGAGTCTCTGAAGCTTTCATCGAAATGTTGCGTACACTCACAACTACACTCACAACCACATTCCTCGGCAGTCCGAATAGTCACGCATGGAAGAACTCTTATTGGCTCAAATATGTCATCCAGCTCACTATCGCACCTATCTACGACGCAGGCGGTCTTATTTTTTGTTTATATTTGTTTGTGTGCAAATGTGTATATGCACGTGCTGTATACTATACTGATGCAGTTCAAATTCGCACACGATAGATTTTCTACCGCATACAAAGATGATTAGACTCATAACAATTATGGCGATTGTTTTTACTTTTTCGTTTGCTCTTTATCGTGTCACGTTCGACACGTTACAATAACTGTACAACGCACAGAAACAAGTAAAAACATTATAGAAAGCCACGACCCACCATTAAATGTCCTGCACCGCTATGCTTCATACTACCTTTCAAAGTAAGTCGTTATATGGAAAGTGGTCACGAAATTGATCCGATCGCGAATCGTTTTTCGTAGCGTTCGTCTTTACGCCGACACACGATGGTGTGACAAGTTGGATCAAAAAGTCTGGAAAATTGTTGCCTGTAGGTTGAACACAAGAAAGCAACAAAGGGACAAAGGTATAGGCCATTTACAATAACGTTCGACCTTAGGCAAGGTAGCAGCTTTCATCAAAATATCTCCATAATTACTACTTGTAGGTTAAAACTGAGTATACAAGATGGACAGGCGGACAGATCATTGCAATAGCTTTGGTTTTTCGGCAAAATTACGTCTGTGTATCAAATGGCGATCTCTAGACTGAAAACAAGACGGACAGACAGGCGACTTACACAGATTTAGAAAAAAAGTGGGTCTAGCTCAAACCTTTCTGGCAATTGCAGGTTGCATCACAAGTGGTGTAAGGTATAAAAATACACTTAAATATTTTCAATAACTTGCTTGCATCTATTAGCGCGTGTCCTTGAATATATCATAGAAGACTATGTTTAGCTTATTTTTATCTTCACTTACCGAAAGTAGTGTTTCCCTGTAAGAAGAAAAGAAAAAAATTAATTTATTTTAAATATTTACTTGAAAGTGTATTGAGTGATGGTACAATTTAAAAAAAAATAATATTACAACAAAACTATTAAAAAATATTTGATATAAACGTTTAATTTTTGAAGCGTAGTTCGTATTTCCAAAAAAAGGGAAAACATTCTTGTCACCTCTTTGAAGAAAACAAACTATGTTAGTGGGAATTTGTAGTATGGAGGTTGGACAGATCACAGGTAATGTATAAAGTTATTCTGTAATGTTATGATCCTAAGACAGTTATGTGAATCATGGGAGTACATAAGAAACTATTGTTTTTGTTTACAGTTTAAAATCATTTATAGGTCCGATAAGATATATATAAAAGTAAGATACAGACAGGCCTTATATTTTTATATCCCACACTAATACTGGCACAAAGCTATATTAATATCGTGCGGACGTATGTAACATCCAGAAGGGGCCTTTCATTATACTGACCGAATCAGAAGCACTTTCTGAAATGATCTAACCCTGCTTGTTTGCCTGTCGGCCTGCCGGCCTGTCCGTATATTCTCCTGTTGAACTTACAGATCACATTTATGGACACAAATTAAACGGGAAAAAAAGCTTAGAAGCTTCAAAAAATAATTGCGAATCGATCGGCGCGCTTCTAGATGTTATCTCCGCACAAACTTAATATTCCCTGTACCACAAATGGTGTAGGGTATAACATATAAGAACAGTATAGTCGGGCCCAGCCCCATAATAATGAGTTCCTATAAAAACTGGGTATAATTTTTGTGTTCTATGGGAAAAATGAGAATGTGGTGTAGGCTACCGTTATATTTACGTGTCGGAAATGCTTTTAAATGGACGCAAATACTTTCTAAGCATACCTGTGGACGTAGCATAAAAGTTAGAAATTAATTGATAAGACGTTAAGCCATAACGTTCCACTAATCAAATCAAA
Organism: Glossina austeni; assembly: GCA_000688735.1. Lineage (NCBI taxonomy): Eukaryota > Metazoa > Arthropoda > Insecta > Diptera > Glossinidae > Glossina > Glossina austeni. The sequence goes on along the minus strand of KK502412.1, from coordinate 2,026,341 downwards.
TGATGGTGAAACTTGAAAGAAAATAATTTTTCTGAGATAATCGATTTCTGAAAACTTTTACAGTGCTTGGCTTTTTTGTTAAGCCAATTAAAAAAAAAAAAAATTGGAATAAATTTCAGTGGACGGGTCCATATGATTTTTAGAAGGGAAAGGAAATGTGTAAATATTTCATGGCGCTCCGACCATTTATCTCCAAGTTACAGTTGCTTTAGTTAGGCAAGTTTTTCGGGAGAATCTAAATTTCGTTTGTTGGTTAAACGTTGATTTTTAATGAGAAAAAATACCAACAGCATTGGCTTGGAAGACGTTATGTCGACTCTTGTCTGTCGAAAAAATTAATTTGTGAGTCGACAGTTGCTTCAGAAAATATAAAAAGCTTGGAATGCTGAAAAATGAAATTGTGTGAGATAACCGAGACCCCAATGGTATCAGAAAGGTGTGTACTTAAGTTCGGCGAAGCGTCGAATGCACTGCTTTACCCTTAAAGGAGATAATTTTAACGAATAAAGTAGAATTTCGTCTAAAAGTTATTATTTTAGTAGCGATCCTACGAACTTATTGTGTGACCTCTTTGCTGTTCTATAGCGTTCCACATATCAGTAAATATGCGTAATAATCTTATAGATATGTGCTTATGTCATAATAAATTCATTGAAGAATTGTTTTTGTAAATGAGTGCCATTACCTGCGGCAATCTGCTATTTATCTTGAATGGTTTGTCTGCCTGTCCACTCATTGTGCACGTTGCAGTTAGTACACGCATTGCATGTTTTTTTTCTCTTCTTTTATTTTTATGGTTTTTTTTCTTTATTACCGACTTTTCTACCAAAATTGGTATTTTAAGTTTGTCAGAAGTACTTCAAGTATCTATCGACAAAACCTGTATACCATCTCTGCTTGTACTAACGATACCACAGCTTAACAACTTGAAGCGTTTGATAGTATTTCGGATAATAATTCGCTTTCACTGATAAGGCTTGTATAGGTGCTGTCGATTGTTATAAAACTACCGCTCAATACGTATTTAGGAACCAAAAATAAGTTCATACCCTAGGCGCTATAGGCTATACACTATCATCATCACACCTATAAGTACAGTGGTCACAGAGATGGTGAGAGGGGAAAATGAATCGGGAAAATTTGCCTTAAATCCCTTGCATCATATAATACTTTACGAACCAAGCGGTGCAGATGATTGACGGGGTATAGAGCTTGTTGCAATCAGAGTCAGAGTGAACACGGAGAGTTATTAGTAAATTTGTCCAATGGCTACGAATGCCACATAATATGCTCGACATCAAAAGGCCAATGCATGAAAATCTTGCTGTGAATCTTGACAAGTCTTAAAGACTGATTTTGTAAACAACACTATGTATGAGTCAGAGACGGAGTAGGCGTAATGGAATAAATATGATACTCAGAAGACGTATCTCTATCTGGCCTTTTACTTTTTCGAAGCAAAAATTTCCGCCCGCCAGCAAAACACTTTACGTCAACTAAGTTACGATAATTCACTCAAACAGCTAAGGGTCGTATTTCAATCAATCTAAATTTTGTATGCACTGTGGTTGTGTCACGGAACTCCATGCCTTGCTAGGGGAAAATTGAAATTTGGTAAATAAATTTTGGATATATTTTCGTGTAATTGTTTGGCAGAATTTTTCATATTTTTAGAAACAAAAAAAAGTCAATGTAATGGAATGTTAATAAGGAAGGCAAACGAATTAAAAAAAAAAAACATATAAGAATATTATAGTCGGGCATGGCCGACACATTGTCTAACACAATTCTTATTATGCCCAGCACTATAAGATGGAGTTATACTTGATTTGTTTTTCTCCAAAATATATGTATGAAGGAAGTGAGGAGGTTCAGAGACCCTATAAAGTCTATATATTCTTGATCAGCGTGAAATTCTGACTTGATTTAGTCATGTTCGTCCGTTTGTGTGTCTATGGGTCTGTGTGATGTGTGTTGTTGGCACTCTGCTGGTCGCCGAATAGAAGATATCCACTTCAAATTTGGTAGAAACATTTCGCGCACTCTGGTTCGTATTGAATTGCGCAGTGGAGCGTAAACTGAATGCAACTCTGCATAAATGGAAAAAATCGGCCAAACCTACACTTATTTCAGGTTTTATGTTTATTTATCATAAGGCAAACAAAAAGGAATATTTAAAGCTATTTCGTACACTCCGCAAATGAAGATCTATTATCTGCCTAAAAATGGGTCCCTTTTAAAATGAATGCGGTGGAAACCGCGACTACTTTTTCCTAAGTAATACCAGCAATATGGGTATCAAATAAAAGAACTTGAAGAGTAGACTGCGAAAAAGGTAGCGGTGGGTATGCGAGATTCGACATTGATTCATAAAGAATATCTCAAGAAAAAATCGCATAACATAAATTTAGTTCGGTACAAATAGAAATTTAATATAACGATTAAAAAGAAGCAAGTTTCGATGGGCGAGACTAAGAAATCCAAAGAACATTTGGATTGGATACGTGTCGATCTTTACACATATATAGATTTCTATGAAAAATACTTTCATTGGAAAAAAAAAAATAAATGTTTTTCTGAATAAGTGAACAATTAAAGTTTTTTACTTATGCAAATTTAGAAAAATCTCTTTTTATTATAACTGTCTAACAATAAATATTAAGCTAACGTATGCCTGTGTTTGATTGTATGTACGTCAGACGAAAAAATAAAAATAAAACAAAAAAAATGTTCACCAGCAATCACCACCAGCAACAATTTGCATAACTAAAGCAATGACTGGATTTGTTTTTATGTTCTTCTACAATTCGGATAAACTTAAACGCTGACAGCATTATTGAGAATGCTTACCGCCACTACCACCACCATCACCACGAACAATAACAGAATTATGTGACTTGAACTGTGATATTTTTTAAAGCATGAATCATGCAAATAATATTATTGCCAGCTTAGAGAACACGTACACGTACTTATATGTAGATTTGCAAAAATAACATCAACATTGTCTACACACACACACACATACACATATATATATATATATATATATATATATATATATATGAATATATATTCATTCAATATATATATATATATATATATATACTTATGTTCATATATACATACCACTTATACAGGTATAGTTAAGTGGCCGCCAAATCTATCTGTCGGTTTATCTGTCGTTGCATACGTTTAGTTAAGAAGTTGGCGTGTTGTTAACAATTAACATTTCTCTATGTACATACTCTAAATACATAGGTAAACATATACATACATCCAAACAGCTCAGATGTTTAACAAACAGCTTTTATACGCAACATCCATGAATAAAAATATGTTCAATTGTTCATTGCGCTTGTAATCAATAGCCAAAATAATAAAAAAAAAAAAAAAAACGAGCAAAGCTCGCATAGCATACACAGATGATGATGGCTTGATTAAAGTACGAATTGATTAGACTTTAGCCTTGACTAGCCTTTAGGTTTATGTTTTCAACTTTCGAAGTAGCAGCAATATTGATAACCGTTACGCCTTGTTTTCAATATATTTTTATTCGCCATCAATAATCGGCTTTAACTCGGTGTTAAATCAATTTATTTGCTGAGATCAAAGCGACAACGGTCTGCAGGCTGTCCGATTATCTTGATGATGGGTATTCAGAATTCGATTTAAGGCGAACAGTTGTCATGTCTTATGTTTTAAGTCCATTTTTCTTTAGTCCATGCAAAAACATAAAATACTATGTGTGTGGCATTATTCTCAACATAAACATATTGTAGCTGTTATTTCAATGCCTATTCGCTTCACTTGTCTCTCATAATTCGTTATTACTAATAAAATATAATTAACGCCTTTTTACCTTCAGCTTTTGTTATCGCCCTCCAAAATCTTACAAAAGGAGCGAGTTTTACTTAACTGGAAAAATCACACATTACTCCAACTGTATGAGAAAAAAAAAAACCAATTCGTGTACATTGTACACTGCAAGATCTCCTTTAATTTGCATTCTGTGTAAAAAATATCCGGAGTTGTTAAATAAAAAAATAAAAGGTAATAATTTTATTAATTATTAAAAGTTTTAGCAAACTATTTAATAGTATTTTGTTTCATTCAGAATAAGCCCCATCGCTTACAAGACAACTACATCAGAGCCGAATGCAGGTCATAGTGGACTCTTCATATATACTGCCTGCACTGGGGAATTTTCTCTTATACTTTCAATTGGCTGGCAATGAAAGTTAATCTGCGCTCTAAGGTCTTACGAGTCATGAATATGTTCAGAATATGTTATTGTTCTTCCCAATCGAGATCCGAACCTTGGGATAGCTTTAGTTGTAGATGCTATCTGTTATCATTTGCAATTTTTCGGCTATTGCTTATAACGGACTCACAGTCCGTCGGTCCGATGGACCGATCTAATTTCAACCTGTCCGCATGAGTAGCCGAGCAGGCAAAAATTGCAGCCAGCAAGTCAGTTCGCGGGAGGTAGACTTGACTTTGGTCAAGACAGAGGCATAACCCACTAACCCACTAACCCACTAAGCCGCCTTTCTTTTCCTTCTCTTTTCTCTGACCGCCATCAGAATTTTATACCGATCAAGAATATATTTACATTACTTCCTACCTACGCATATTACCTACTATGCGTACGAAACGGAAGCACACGGAAGCATTTTCCAGATTGGACCTATCACAACGATTTGATACCAGCACAATGTAGAAATTGTATGTAGGTACGCAGAGTTCACCATCGAAACGAAACAGGTTTTACCTTTTTTTCATTTGCGATGATCAACTATTATATCAATCTCGGTGGCATAATTTCATATCCTGTGCGACTGGTTTTGTTTTTTTAAAAAAAAAAAAAAAAAATTGCTTTTTTTCTTTTTTAAATATTATTATCGTACTTTAATAAATAAAAAACAATGTATGGTTTATGCACATACAACAGCCGAAGAGGAAAAGAGTTCGTCAACACACTTACAAATTTGTTGAATGACGTGCATTTAACAATTTACGTTGCTCGCTGTAATTATTATGTATTGTCCCAGTCATTGAAAACAAGTCATAAATTAACATACTTTGTAACTGCGTATGCTATGAGTTTTGATGGAAAAAGGTTCGCTTATAAAGTTTTCAATATTTATACGTAAACCGAAAAGAAAAACAACAGTAAAAAAAAAAAATATTTATACGATTACAAAAATCTATATAAAATAGGCATGTGGCTCATACCTTTGCGGACCTCTGGGTACTTGAGAGAGAATACGCGAAAATGCATTTAAGTTCATCGTCCCTGCGATAAGCAAATCTGCTCTGGTCTTTATTGCACTACGTAGCTAGTGGCAGTAGATCCATTTGTCAATTTGGTTAATCATTGGCTACCGCGAACGTTTGCAAGGAAAGTTCCTCTGACACCTCCTGACTGAATTTTCATTATAATCAAAAACTTGATGGATTATTGAAATCATCCTGACTTTCTTCTCTTTTTTTTTTTTATTTTATTGGTTTTGCACATTTGCAATAGCACTTGCCCTTGCACCGCGACGGACATACTCATTTAAATTCATTTTCATTTGTAGTCCACTGTTCGTCCAGACGATACCACAGCTCCTGCTTTCCACATTCTGTACATATTTCGCTAAATCCCCACAATTATAAAAGTAATCAGCATAAGTCTTATGTCTTATGCCACTTATTGTGCTATGCTGTCTGTACTTCGGTTATAATATTCCGCAAATTACCGCCTTTTCCGGAATATAACTTGAAGTTAAGGATATAATCCGTCCTAGATTCTATCTACAATTTCATATTTAATTAGTTTCATGGGATTGTATTTTTTGGGTTTTAGTCGACTCAGCGATAGAATACTTCCCTGCGACGAAATGTTGTCTGTCTGTTGGCTGTCAGGGCACACAAATATATGCACACTAGTATTGCGGGAAGTTTAACGAATTGCGAAAATATATACACGCGATAGGTAATGCGATAACGGAACTGCAGCTCCTAACACATGCCACCGATCGCAGTCGTTCCGCCAGTGTTAACGATGAAACTCAATCAACAACAGATTTATCTGATCTGACTTAGGAAACATTCTTGGAATTACAAGAAGAAAATACGATCAGCGAATCGGAAGAGCTAAAGTGAAATTTTGTGAAGAGTATTTGACTTAGGACACCTCCTCGAGCCAGGACACTTTCTATAGTTCTATATATAGAATTGAAAGAAATCTTTTTAGTTTGAAAAGTAGCCCATCATGGCCAGAATGGCAGCAGGCCAGTGGTTTTTAAATTTCAACGCCTTCTTCGGTGTACGAAATCGTGTACGCGATGACTGTGTTTCTTGTTCTAGTTCATTAATTGAAAAAGTCGATTTAAAAAATTGTTTTCATTTATATATATATATATATGTATATGATTTTAAATTATTTATATTAGAATGCTTTCGAATTCACAATTAAAAACTTGAGATGCCAGGTCGACGTTATTATTTATTCAACCGTCTGTCTATTACTTGTAGCTTTACTAGTAACAGTTCTCGAGAGAATGTGTAAGTGTTTGTGTGTATGTGTATCTTGTTTTTTGTTTCTTCTTCTTTGACCCAAAGAGTTTCTTAAACCGGCGAATTTCTTGACCAGAATTCTTGCTGACTCATTATTTAACAGTTTCAAGAGCTCGAATTTTATATAAATTTTTCTTATTTGTCTGCATACACTTTTAACGAACTTGTCCTTACTGTGTCACACAAACGATAACCGATGCTTTTTTAAATGTTGTTCTGGCTTTTACTTGTTGGACAACTAAAGTTTTTTTTTTCTTTTTCATAATTAATGATCATGAAAATGCAAAAACTATGTAAAAACGAGAGAAAAAGAGAAAAACTATATCCCTATAAAAAACATACAACACAACACGCAAAACTGTCTGCCTACGCAATTCAGCGACAGGAAAAATAAGGAGGGGGTAGGAGGATAGAGGTATCCAACAGTAGGTAAAGCAACACGACTCTTAGTTGTTCTTTGTTACACCAGCAGCTGCCACTGCTAACTTGCCGACGACATTAACTTATGCTTTGTGTAACTATAAAAAGTAAAAAATGGTGTCTATCGTGTCTATGCAACAACAAATCAATGCAACAACTATTGCTGAAGAATTCTCATATGGTCTTCTCTTCTTCATTTCTATGAGGTCAAGATGTTTGACCGAAGATTTGCAACTAAATAGCATAAGCAATAATAAGCTGCGTCGTATATTAGTAAGATGGACGCTTTCGTTGTTAAAACGCAAGTGATAATTAAAATAAGACGTAAATTATTAAAAGTTCGTGAAAGAGAGAGAGAGAAAGAGAGAGAGAGAGAGACGGAGAGACGGAGAGAGTGACTTTTGAAAGCTATTTATACGGAATTCATTATATTATAGCGATCGCCAACAACGAAGAAACAAATATTGAAATTTTCCCTTTTGGGCAAAGTTTTCATACTCTGCCTTATGCAAAGTATTGCATACACACCCAAATACATGTATAAATAAACAACTCGAATAGAGTTAGAGTGGAATGGAAAGATAGAAAGAGGGTTTAATCGAAACTAAATTAGAACACAATCATTACGACGTGGGGGCAGAAAAGAATCAAACCCAACCACTAATTCCATCATCTTTGAGGCTACAACTGATGTCTCCATGAAAAAGCAAAATCGAATCTCTTACATCCAAGCCTTTATGCACTAGATAGATATTAGGTTGGGGAAAAAGAAATCCATTATTTTTTCGGTAGATGGCTGCACTGGTAGATTTCCCGTAAAGTAACGATCAAACAATTTCAGATTTATGCTCGTTGGAAAGGTGACGTTTCGCAGTAAAAAAAATTCTTGTGTTGTTTTTTGTTTGGTGTATTCAGTTGTGAGTTACAGCGTGTTAAAAATGGAAGTGAACAAAGAGAAAATTCGGTACATTTTACAGTTTCTCGAAATGCAAAATACGAAAATGCAAACCA
>KK502412.1:1990380-2018304 GCA_000688735.1 Glossina austeni | reverse complement strand
TAAAATCGGAAAAATGATCGGTGTTAGCAGTCGTAACATCGCCCAGGAGCTAAAAATCGACAACAAAACAGTTTTAAACCATTTACACAAAGCTGGATTCAAAAAGAAGCAAAAGAAGAAGAAGAAATAATGGATTTCTTTTTTTGAACCATTTACACAAAGCTGGATTCAAAAAGAAGCAAAAGAAGAAGAAGAAATAATGGATTTCTTTTTCCCCAACCTAATATATACCAGGTACATACAGACGGAGTCGGCAAAATACACGTTTATTGCATGGAATTGCTCAGCAAGTCCCAGCGGTAACCGGTAGAATTTGTGTCTGGTAAATAACCCGCATAGGCTAACGCCTTCCAATTAAATGCCTAAGGGTAGCAAAATTAACGTCAATACACATGCAGGGGACCATGATTGGACATAACAAAGTTATGTTTAAATGAGAATATGTAGCAGTAGAGTAGAGAGTAACGCAACTGCAAAACCACTACATACAGAGCTACTAGTAAAATTATAATAGAATAGATTAAAGAAAAAAAAAAAAAAATAAGAAAAATCAAAATAAAATAAGATTATATAATCGGGAATGAAATCGACCCAAAATAGTATAAGAATAGAATAAAAATCAAGCCAGATGGGAGAGAGAAGAAAATGCAAAATAAATGTAAAAAGAAACTGTAAGTTGCTTACCTGCCATATGAATGAATTCAAAGGCTAAAAAGGTGCGATTTAACGCAAAAGCGATTACCGTACGCATAGAAAAGAAAACAAAAACTAAATAAAACAAAGAGAAAAAAAAAATTCATTATAATATATTTTTGCTTTCTTTCTCTGCCTTCATTAATATAACTCTGGTCGTGACGTCTTTAATAGAATAATCAAGCATTCGTTACATTGCGGAGATGTCACGTGGAAAATATAAAATGAAATAAAAAGCGGTACGAAGAAACTCAATTTACGAATAAAATAAACAAAACGAATTTGAGCTCAATACTTATTAGATTACCTTATATATTCCGAGTGAAAATTTATATCATATGGATATTGATAGACTTTTTATTTTTCATTTTCTTCTGAAGGCAAATTTTTGCAAATTTTGCTTGATTGCTGATTTATCTCTTTTGCAGCGAAACTCAATATTTAGACGTACTAATGGAAGTTATTGCCCACTTCTTTGTGGGGCGCAATGAGAGAGGCAAGAAGAAAAAACAATATATACAGTATAGGGGTACCGTGCAAAAGATTTATTTATACAGGAATTGAATTTCTTATCTAATTGTATCTAATTTGCTGTTTAATGTAATCATTTCAAAAACTTTTAGATTTTACAACAGCCGCTGTAGGCACGTAATTTTTCATTTTCTTGCTGTTGTTACGTTTTTTTTTTTTTTTTTTTTTGTCTTTTTGCTTATATCAAGATTGTCTATCACATTTCATATGTTAATGCTACCGGCAATAACAAGCCATTCGAGCATATATGCATAAATTCACTCCAAAGTTGCTTTAGTTTGACAACTTTTTTGTAATAGAGAGTTGATGAAAAGATTAATCTTTTAAATTGGGCCAATAAATTTAATTAGAATTCATAGCGTGAAAACGCTAAAATAATATAAAAAAACAACAGAGAAGAAAAACATGAGAAAATATGTTAAACTGTCTGTAATTCATAGTCATAAGGGATGCATCAATTTTGTTACCTCTTGCAGAGCCATGAAATCGAGTATTTTTCTTAAATTTAAATCTACTAGAAACGCGAGGACGATTCGAATCAAGTTGTCATCGCTTTCATTCAAAGGTATACTTTGCTTTTATAAGCCACAGTCTTGACCGGTTATTAGTTAAAGGAGTCTACTCGATGGCCACATGGTCGTACAATATTCTCTAAATAAACTTTACATACGAAGTGAAGAAGCCTACAAAGTGTAGTTTGTCCTTTTAACTTCAGTACCATCAAAAAAAAAAAGAAAAAATTCAAATACACATATATAAGAGGTTCTTGCATGTGTTCTGATCATGGAGATCTATTGGTTAAAATGATAAAGCGATGATGTCCAATGTATAAAACAGTAAAGTCCGATTATTTTGATCTTTCTTTCTCTACACAAAATAACAGTTTTCCCTTTAATAGTATTGAGTTATTCCGTGTACACAGACGCTAATCGTGGAACGCTCAAAATTGCATTTTCGACATTCATTACTCTTGTTGTTTGATTTGAAGAAATCTGCTGCCGAAGCGTATCACACGCTTTTAAAAGCTTGTGATGATGCTGCTTTATCGTATCCTAATTGTTCGTTTCAGTTTCGGCAGTACGGCTTAAAAGTGATGATTTCGATGTCAATGACAAGGAACGGCCTGCAAGACCAAAAAAGTTCGAGGACAACGAACTGCAGGCCTTATGTTGACGATTCAACGAAACTAACAATGCATTCACACGCAAAAATTTCTAGTTACGTTCAACTGTTCAATGTTGTAAATTAGATTTTCGTTTAGAGGTGTGCGTTTGCCCAGCTGAGAAGTTAGCGGGCCTAAAGTGTACATTGCACACTTTCTCTTAAGAAACTAACATCTTGCGCAGTACCAATTGGCGACGATTCGATTATAGCGACATAAGCGTGGCGTGTCGGCGAGAATGGCATAATGTAGAGAATACACTTTAGGCTAAAACGTCTATCTACAGTTATCCTTAGGAAAGAAGATCAGCGACATGTGGTGTTTTTCGCGATAATATCAAATCACTTAAGTTCTTATAGGTTACGAACAAACAACACGTTACCTTATTAAAATACGATCGAACAAATGAATATTTCTACTTTTATGTACACGCGTGTATACGTGTAGTCGAAAGTAAAAGGATATGAAATCGCCATCATCAATATCAGAAGCAATACCAACCAATAAGAGCACAAGGTGAACAACAAACGAGCAGACATTGTCATCGTCATCGTTATCATCATCGACAAACCATCAAATATATGATTGTATGATAAAACTTTGAAATGGTTAATAATAAGAGAATCTCTCCACTTTGGTAGAGTAAAAAGACTTTTTCTTTCTGTTTACTTTTGCCTGTTTCTCCCCATTTGAGTGCATTTTTATCTGTTTCAGATTTACTTGAATTATATATACATATATATATATATATATAGATATGCATGCATGCATGTACATGTATGTACGCAAGCCTCCAGAAATGGTTGGATATACTATTAGGTGCATGGATTGTTGTATTATCGATAAAATAGTCATTGTCTCTATTATAGAGTTTTGTCTTCAATTTAATGTGTATGTTCATCTAAGAATGTAGGTCTCCTTATGTGCGCGTAATTGTATTCACATTGAAGCATCGGAAAATTTGTGAATTGCATTAACGCTTATCATCCAACAAACACTCTTGATTATTTATAAATAAATTCAAAGAATTGAAAGGCAAGCATTATCGGAAAGCTTTGTTCAGCTCGAATACCCATTACTTGCAGCAAATATTTGAAAAACGCGCCATCCATTAATTAAGCATAAGTCAATGCAACTGATGCAACTGAAAATATATTTAGAGGAAATGTTTGTTTATTTGATTCGGATAAGTGTTCGCGTACAATTTTCGGTGGGCATCTATTTTAGATATAAAAAAATATAATGCATGGATAACTATATCGCTGAGCTCCAATTGCCACTCACTCACTATATTCACTGTATTCCATCAAACAGTAATTCAGCAAAGACACAAACTGCTAGAGTCTCGAAAATGAAAATTTCAACACAAAACAAATCTATTTTCAACTTTGCTTACCCGCCAGTATCAAAAATTGTTGTTTGTTTCTTGCAATTTTGTTAGAAACGCCATTACGAGCATTCTTCGGTAAAGCTTTAAAGTGATCTCATTAAATATTGCTGGCAAATTTGAGATTATTACGTCTATTCCTAAATCTGTTCGCATAGTGTTTTTGAGCAAATTTCTGTAAATGAATATTGAGGTTATGTCGGATTGTTGCAGTTGTCGAAACACTGGCAGCTTCGATCAAAATTCTCATATTAAATCGAGCCGTGTATTGAGAGGGCGACCAGACGAAAAACAGGCATATTGACGATCGTCTAATCGTAAAGCTTACAATCTTTATGATAATTTATGGGACACTTTTTATCCTCAAAAGAGAGTCTTGAGACTTGAAAAGGCCTTTTTCCTCCGATTAATGTGAAATGCTTACGTGTTTAAGAGAACGAAAATAGTGCGCTTTAATTGAGCTTCGCCAACCTTCCACGCATACAACCAAACAACATTCAATATAAAAAACTTGCTTCCACAATAAGTATATATATATACACATATGTATATATATGTGTATTGTAATTAGACGTGCTGTTCGCCATCAAATTAATTGCTTAACAAATGCAATTTAAAATTAACTGGAATCAATGATGTTTCTCTTAATCACAGGCAAACGCGAATGGCAAAAAGAGATAAAATATATGAAAATATAAAATTGTGTACCGTTCAAATACACACATAAGAGCAGCTATTGCTTAAAGCACAACCTACGCCTAATGGTCTTCTTAACTTATAAGATTTAATGTGTTATGGCTGCTAGTTTATTATTTGATTTTCTCGGTTGTTTAGTTGGCTGTTAAATGGCTATAAATGTTTGTCTTGTAAACTCCACTGACAGACGAGCAACCACCCACACATTTACATATAGAAGCTGTAACTAGAGGAGAAAAATCGAACAACAAATGCATTACAACTTGCATTAAGTTGGATCGACGTTTATAAAAAAAAAACAAAAAAAAAATAATGAGAATACAAAAGAAAATTATATTTACTTCAGACTTCAGAGTGAAGCTTCGACGCCCAATATACTTACAGTAATATATATATAAAATGCTTATATAATTATTGATTTGATCTTACAATACTATGTCTTTGCAAAATCTTTTAAATAAAATTTTGATAGTCTGCCGTTCCAAGCTTTTCTTGCGTTGGCTTATTTGTCAGAGAAATGAAAATCACTTATGAAGAGAGTGGAGGACTAAAGGGATAGCATCATTGTTTTTTTCCACCTCTCGGAAAATACATGGAATATGTGGAAATAATACCAAACCAAGATACTTTAAGAAATTTTTTCGTTGCCTTTTCGGATTTTTCTTCTTGTGATCCGAAGGGATATCAGCGTCAAATCAATTCCTGGTAGGAAGTTACAGCTTAACGTCTTCTCAGCTAATTCCTAACTTTTATAACACGCCAACAGATATGTTTAGAATGTATTTTTGGTCACTTAAAAGTATTTCCGAACGAAAATACTTTACTATGAGCTCACTGCGATGGGCGCTGAGTAGATGTTAGGCTGGGGGTGGTTCGAAGACTTTCGACATTTCTGCGAATAAATTACAAATTTGGGATGACGTTCTTGTTGTTAATTACAAATTCGACTTGCTTGTCGAGTCTGTGTTCGGCAAGTACAGCAAAGGCGGTGCTTCTGCACGCATGTATAACGTTGAAGAAAGAGCAGGAAGGATAATATTTGAGCGCAGAAGGACATTTTTACGGTCCCGTGTGTTTATGTATGTGAGCAAAACAGCCGGAGTGCTTTGGCGCTAGGACGAACGTGGTTGAAAGTGATCCGCATCCGTGGCCATTATCCATGTAACGCTTTATTTTGATCAGTCCTTATACGAATATCTGTCAGGATGGGGTAGGGTACTTAATGTTGGGCCATGGCCCACTGTAGTTGTTTATAGTGTGTGTATAGAGTAGTTTCAAAATAAAGTTTTAATTTTTATTAAGAATAGATAGCTTTTTCTTAAATTTTTGAAAAGTTGAACTTTCTTTCAGCTAAACACCCATCACACCCCTGCGAAGTGTGCTAGCTAGGTTCAGAAACTTTGGTTGTGTTGTGCGCATCAACATTTTGCTTCTTAACCCATTCAGTGCTTTATTGATTACGAATATTCGCGCCTTATCTTCTGATACGCGATTATAGATATCACAGTCAGATTACTTCGTCCTATTACTCTGAAGCGAAAAAAATACTTGAAATTATACTAGCGTCGCGTCTTACTTGAGAATTCATTAAATATAATAGTATTAGCATCGAGCTGGTTACTAAGCATTATTCGTGAAACCGATAAGTTATTCGATGTAATATTTTTTCTTAGATGTAAGCGCTTTTAAGTCATGTACGGGAAAAACTACTTTACAAGGAGAACGCTCAACAATTTGTGTTTCAGTTCAGACATTTAAAATTTCTATCTTCGATTTCGTTGCCAAAACGATTCGGAGTCAAAATCGAGTTTCAAGAAAATCAGTGACTTAAGATTCAGTTCTAGGAGAAGAAGAATTTTTATTTGGAGGAAAATGAAGAGCTGCTTACATTCCAGGAATTTCACCGAAGCACGAACCAATTGAAGGAGACAACAAAACCTAAGACCTTGCTAATCTCAGACATGGTTGGGAAGTATGAGATTCTCTGGTAGAAGCCGAATACGAAGAAAATGGTGGACGCGGACTGAAAGTAGTTTTAAGAAATATCGTGGGTTTTGATAAAAATGTTTAAGGGGGAACGAGATGGCGCGTGCAAATAATTTAGTGTTTGTCCCATTGACCGAAGGATAATTTAGTCTGAAACAATATTAAATAATATTAAAATATTAAATAAATTTAAAACAGAAGAGTCAATCGATAATAATGCCTCTTAAAGAGCAGAAAAGCGGGAAATAGAAAATAGAATAGAATCGAAAGAGATGAAAATGGTTAACTAGGGCCTTAATTGAGGACAAACAAAACGACATGCATATGCCACAATTAGGGAGAAAGCTCGTTCCTTTCCCTGTGTTAAGAGCTCGCAAAGAATGTGTATGAAGCATAGAAGTGCAGAGTGACCCGTAGACGATTGATTGGTTTGATGTGATCTCTAGTACTTCTAGGTTGAATATCAACTACAACGGCAAACGTGACGTGACGTGCGTTTTACGAAGTTTCCTGACGAAATGTTCCTTCAATTTGCTCCTTCATTTGCTGGGGGATCTCATGTTGTGTATTCCTTTTAAAATGTGTTGAGAATTAACATTCGCTCAAATGGAAATAATTCCATATGAAATGGATTATCAGCCCAACTGCTAAGTGTGAAGATATTTATAGGAAAACATTACTACCTCATATAAATTTAAGAACAATTTTAAAGAACAATTTGCTTTTCAAATCTTTCTAAGAACGAAAGAGTTGTGTTCTCTTAGAAACGGTAGTCGTAAATAAAGAATAATTGGTGCGAAAATTATATTCGGTATTAATATCAGAAACAAACCGAAGGGACATACATACAAATTATTATTTGTGTCTATCATAACTGAAACAAGGCGTATTCTAAGACATTTTCAAGATAATAATTTATAATATATATGTGTGTTCGTATGCAAGAATTAGTTCATTCTTTTACAATATTCTTAGTAAATTTCAGTACAAAATAATAAGTAAATTGCGCAAAAAAATAAAAGAAATGCATCAACGAAAGGCCCCGGCGAGATTCGAACTCACGATCTCCTGTTTACTAGACAGGCGCTTTAACCAACTAAGCCACGGCGCCCGATAACCTCTGACCTTCTTCTTAGAATAAATACTTCACATTTTATGCATTTATAGATTAAAAAGAAAAAAAAAAGTGTAATTTCGTTTATTTAATAATCACACGCACATAAACAAATACAGTGAAATCAAATTCTATTTGCTTGCGGATGATTCGTTTGTACGTGTCGTCACTGTTATCACAAGAATAAACAAGAACAAGTAAGAAAATTAAATTCGGTCGGGACCGAATCTTGTACACCGTTTACCCCAAACAAAGACAAAAGAAGTAAAGGAACAAAATTTTCATGCCATATAATGTGGAGTGGGCCCATTTGATTTCTTCTATTTTCAAAATAAAAGCTTTTATCACATAGGCATGTGGGCGTTGTAGGCGTGTCCTTTGAAAAGTCAATTTCAAATTGTTTTTCAGGCTTTTAGGCTAACAGGAAAATGTTTACCACAAATACTACACACTTTCGCACAAAGGCAGGTGGACAGACGAACAGGCGAACATGTTCAGGTGTATTCAAGATTGGAAACTAGGCAAGCATTTGTACACTTTATGGAGTGTTTAAAGCTTGTTTCTTCCTTTATCTTTCAAAGGTATTGAAAAAATAATTAAATCTTAATACACTATAATGTTGGGTAGGCGTGGTCAATTTTTTCCATTCTTGTGCACAAATGCTACAGCGTCACCCATAGAATATGCGTTATCAGATATAGTTTATGAGTAATGTGCAAAAATCTTTTCATTCCTTTTGAAAAACAGAGGTGTTCTCAGTTTACGTGGTGCTGTGGGCATGTGCCTCGACCGATTTGACCCGTTTTCAATAGTAAGTTATTTGCAACGACTTCCATCGTTTCTGCAAATTTGAAGTCGATAGCTCTATTTTTGGGGACCGAAGAATGTTTACAACAAGCATTAAACAGGCGGTCATAGGGACATACTTAAATCAATTCAGAATTTTATGTCGGTTAAGAATATACATATACTTCACAGCATATCTGGCCGTTCTTCATTGTTGGGTATAATCAAAAATTTAATGGGAAAATTTTGCAAAAAGAAAAGAGAAAACCGATTACTGATCCGAATAAATTAATGCACTTTAGGTGGTACACACAATGCTAAACGGTCACAAGCACAAAATAGACGTCAAGTAAAAATATTCGTTTATTGATTTATTCAACTTATATACTATATTATAATTTTGGCGCGAAATATGCTTAACCCCCACACACATACTGCAGGAGCGAACGCGCAAAAATAATCTCACACAATATATTAACAGACATTAATAAATTACTGAACAAATATAAAAATGTTAAAATTTTTCATTAACATTTATTTAATCAGGGGAACAATTCAAACAAACGGCTTAAGACACAAATCCACTGAGAGCATAAACTCTGTACTTAAGCTATAAAACCTTCCCGCGCAAGTTTGCCAAAATTTTATATAAATCATGTGGTTAATTATTTTACATTATGAGTAATATTGTTGTTTTTGTCGCTGTTAGCGTTTTCTGTTTTGTTTCTTTTTTTTTTTTTTCTCTTTTCTATTTTTAACATCCATAAATATACAGTGAAGAACATAAGTGCATTGCCGGTAAGAACGGAGAAAAAAAATCGTATTCATATAAAATCTCGCCTGAGTCGCCATTTGGGTAAATGAAAATATTATTTATTGGAAAGCAAACCCTCGGGGCCCGAAACTGAGATGTGCAAAAAGAGCTTAAAAAGCGAGAAGTAACGATTAATGTCCTGTGCATCACTTTCCTACAGCATTCGAGCATAGATTCACGATTTTATTTTTAAAATCTTTAGTTGCGAATGCTTTCAGATGCATGAAGAGATTCCAAAAATCGAATCAGAAATTTAGAGAGAGAGAGAGAGAGA
The DNA here is from genome assembly GCA_000688735.1 of Glossina austeni. NCBI lineage: Eukaryota > Metazoa > Arthropoda > Insecta > Diptera > Glossinidae > Glossina > Glossina austeni. Next base: position 2,008,861 of record KK502412.1, on the reverse strand, counting down.
GAGAGAGAGAGATTAAATTATTATTATTAAAACGATTCATGGCTTAAAAATATAACAAAAATTTCAAAAAAAAAAAAAAAAACTAAAAATAAAAAATAAAAAAAGATTAATGAAAGCCCTTAAGTTCACATCGCACAGATCAAGTGAGGCATAGCATATTGCTTAAGCGATCGAGATAAGTATATTCATCCACAAACTAGCCAAAAGGATTGTTGTCTGTTTATATTACAATAAATAAATCAGGATTTAAATGATTTTCTCATTTCAAGTCATTTCAAGTTGGGTTATATTGAAAAGTTCATGAGTGGCTGTGAACTTCTATTTTTGACTGTACAAACAAAAGCTCGTTAGCAGCGTTTCAATTATGCGCCGATTATAAAACCTTATTAGGCAAACTATCATAACTGTAGCCGAAACTTATGCAAGTAAGCCACACCATAAATTTTCACACTTCCTAACATCCAAACATAATGCAAAGCATAATTATATATACACATAAACACACATATATATGCATACACATGAAACGTTAAGTAAATATGTTAAAAAGCAGTCGGCATAACAATTATGCGTAGGTGTTGAAACATTTTAACGGTATATTCAATGTCTAATGTAAAATGTCTAATGCCGTAGTTTGTCGTAGACACCATTTTACGCGCGCAAACACACATACACACATGCAGACATATAGACATACATCCCTCACCATCATCTTGCTGCCAAGCAAATGCAATTGCACCTCTCAACCATGAAAATCTATTTAAGATTTATTTATGATTATTTTCAATAATGCTGTACAGACTGTAAATAAAAAGCTAACATTCATCATAACTCAGATTATGTAGAGTTTTTGTATTTATTTCTCTCTCTCTCTTTCTCGCTACCACCATATATTTGACGTTTTCACACTAACATGGAAGACTATAATTATCAATTAGATTAGATTCCCACCATTATTGGCGCACAAAGAAATCACGGCTAACATGGCAGCACATTTGAAGGCAGAATTTGATGTTTTCTTGTTATTTATCGACAAGACAATCAAATAGTTGGAAACAATTGAATTCATTGTATTTTATAGATAAAGATTTATTGAATTGATTTATATTCAAAAGTCTTAAGACCAAAAATTTAAGTTATAACTATTAACGAAGTCACAGACGCTTTGCCTATTCAAACTTTTTACACTTACGACGACAGCAAATAATTTAGATTAGATTAGATTAGATTAGAAGACATATTCGGAATGCCTTGACCGAAGATCAAGATTCTTGACTAATATGAATAACAGAACGAATTTCAGAAGTCAAACACCTTTCTTTTTGTCGTCAGATTTTCAGAAGAGCAAGCTTGATTTTTAAATCGCGTCTTATTGCTTTAGTTATCTTCGATCTAAATCGCCCCACACTTGGCAAATAACTGTATAGTTTCTTAGTTTATAAACTTGAAATTTGTGGGGTTCTTAGCATTTAGCGTTTTAACGCTCGTCTACACATATTTTGGAGGTCAAAGTGAAAAATTGCTCGCCTACAAATCAAACAAAACGTTTCCAAAATGAGAACAAAGGCCTACGATTTTAGAAAAGTCAATGCATTTCATTCAAAACAGTATTCTGGCGAGCCTGTACAAGGATTTGCACAAAGATTCTCAAGAGTCACGTGGAAAGAGCGTTATTCACGCGTACAGGTACGCGGTATCGCCAATCTTTGAATAGACCCAAGGGCCATGGCAACGTCACGTTTTTCCCTAATTATAATATTTTCAGATTTTCACCTTTTCTTTTCTTTGCTTTCCAAATGTAAGTGAAACGATGTATCCGACGAATTTAATCTTTAACTTGTCTTGAAAGGCGTTTATAAATCGATTGGCATTTAATTGTTTCAGACAAACTGATCAATCAATTGTTCTCAAATGTATTCACAATTTAGTCGAGTTTCGAACCTAGAAACATTCAGTCTACGACGATGATTTCCGAAAATTTTCGAGCGAATGAAACTTTGTGTCACGTATTTTCCGTCTTTCATATTAGCAGACGTGCAAAAAGTCAATAAAATCGGAAAAACGGGCTCAAGTCCATTATCGCAAGAGAACTGCACGCTTTCTGTTTCTATTTAAATTTCTAACTCAAATAAATAACGAACACACATCAGCTCCAACTAGACAACATGCTGCATGTCTGCAACATGCTGCAACAATATGTGAAAAAATAAAAAAAAATATGCGACGACAATATATGAGAGACGATATAAGATCGATATGTTGACTGCATGAGTCGTCTTACATCTTGATATCAAGCAAAGCGTACAAAAATTGATGATAGCAATAGCTAGAGATTCCATTCCTTTAAGGCCGCATATAACTGTTATCTTGTGTTGTGTGCTTTGAACAGACGATAGTGTGTGTATTGTTTTGTAAAGAATCGTTAGGGATGAGATACAATTTTATATTTAGACATAAACTATGCATTTAAATTTTGTTGTTGTTTTATATTCAATATGTTTTTTCTTTTTTTTTTTTTTTTTTTTTGTCTTTTTCAGCAATCTTAGTGAAACTTAAAAAAGCAAATTCGTGTTAAACTGCTGTCAACAGCATTCAGCCTTCAAAGATAATAAATTTATGTTTTTGCATTGTGTTTAACAAGAGTCAAGGTTATGCATTTTGATTTAATAATTCTATCATGCCTTAATGTAGGTGAAAACAATTTGCTGTATTTTTGGGGCCAGTAGCTGTTAATATTATATATAACCTGAAGCAAGAGGCAAAGTCTGCAATGGAATATAAAAACTTCTTAGCATAATGCTCTGATGATTTTAATGTTTATTCTTTTCGCTATGGCGATCATGACATCAAGTTAAACTTTGTTGTTGTTATTGTTGCTATTATTATATAATTTATTTAATAAAATTTTAAATACATGCATTTATGCGCCAAACAAAGATTATATAATAGAAAAATAAAACTTGATTTCATAAAAAATCGTGATGTCTATGGTACTTAATTAGATGTTTTTCTAACTAAATGAAACTTAATTTTTGATAAACCTGCAACTCACTTGCGATTCAATCGAGTTCGATTTAATTAAAAACATTTGCTTAACATTGAGGTCGCACATAAACATTATAGATATTTATAGATATTGTTAATGACGTACAAACAAAAAATTGTTCAACATTTCTTGTATAGCATTAAGTGAAAAAGTTCCGGTACTCCCAACCAAAAATTCTCTTCCAAATATCTTGTGTATACAATTGAAAATCTTAAGGTGACCGATTGGTCTTGCGTTTCGGATTCAAAGGAATGGCACACACATGATGCTGCACATTCTACTCATTTCGATTCGAAAACCATTGAAAATTTCTGCGCATTTCAGCATTCACGAAGCTTAAGATGACGATAGACTACAGTCCGTGACATCTAGAAAAGCGTAAGATTTATGCCAAAACACTAATATTTGTTTTGCAATTTCAGAACAATGCGGTAATGGGGTCCTTCCTAGGTAAGGGAAACACTTTGGCGAGAGTTTACAAAAACATGTTCGTATTAGAAGGATTAGCATAATGCGGCGGGAAAAAACAGGTTCACCAAATACGCCTGCCTGACTTTTAATTAATATTTTTTTTGTATGAAAAATGCCGAAGGAGAACACGAATTTTGAGTACCAGGTTAATAGTACTGAAAAAACGAACTAATCTAAAAATTAAGGTAAGCCTAACAACAAGACAACGTTAATAGAGCCGACAGTCGACCTTCAATAGCGCATAGACCATGTGCCGAAACTCAACTGCTGAACCCTTTTGCAACCTTATTATTTCACCACATTTTTATCTGGAAGCATCCAACGGTGGACACAAGGTACTTGTCAATTAAAAATAATACTAAGGCGCTTGGATTCATTGAACTGATTCTGCGTACATTCAGATGAAGTATTCATATGCTGATGTGATATAAGCAATTCGGAGGAACACAATTTTGTGCATAAGTAGACTTTGGAGGGCTTTAGGTTTGTTGTTTGGTCCAATTTCCGATTCTGGTTAAATGAAGAAAACATCTTTCCTGAGCCTTCTTCTTTTAAATTTACTTGAACTCTATTCCAGAGCAGTCTACGAATTCTCTTACTATGGGCGGGTCACAGCTTTGCCTCAGGATTTCTTTAAATTAATTAACAAAAGAAAACAAAAAAGGGAAATACAGACGCTTGCGTAGAGCTGCTTCCTTAAAATGCTTTTTACCATTTGCTCGATGGATTTTAATTGTTTGCAACTAAATTACCGCCAGGTAAAAAATTATGCACATTCTTTCAAATTCTTGCAAATTCTTGGTATTTAGCAAATATTTGCTATCGTTTGACATCGCGAACGCATTGTTCCACTAGTCGTTACAACTTCTTTATTTAAAATGCTCTTGTAAGGGCATCTTCTTATTACAGATTTTAGTGTTTTACACTTGGACACCACCTACTGTTTGCACTTATTTTTCATCTGTACCCGTACCCGGTTCAACGCTTCAAGCTGTGATAGTATTTCTTCTCCGAAATTTCTTTCTTTCATTTTTTTCATCTCTGCTTCATTTTAAATTCTCTCATTATCTGCTTTACTGCCGACGTATGTTTTTTTCGTTTCTCTACACTCTCTCGGTTACTTTAAGAGCTTCTTTAAATATATATATATTTCTTCTTCAGATCTAATTCTTCCAATTTGTTGCACTCTACAAATAATCGCCACGGGAGCTCAAGTTCTTTTAAACTCAGTCAAATGATTTCTTATGAGCTATTAGCGAATTCTTCTCTGTATCTTTTTTCATTTCAGAGTTTCCTGTTTCTTTACGCTCTTACGCTGTTGTGACCGTTAAACTAATTTATTTAAATTTTTATTAAATTTCTTCGCTCTTCCTCAGTCTTCGACATAAAATCTGCTTCGGAACACACGTAATAATAATTGTGATTGTGTTGCCACGTTTTCTTAAGCTTTTCGATTCATTCTGTTGCTCTTTCTTCGAAGGGCAGCTTTCTTGGTGGAACTGCTATGTGTTTGAATAGAGCGCCTTCATTTTAAGTTCAGTTTCCTCCGTGAGATAATAGAGGGATTTTGAAAAGGAGAAAACTGAATCGTTCCCACTTTTTATTTTTGGTCACTCTGAAGATCTGGAATGACTATGCGCCAGCCACAATATTGAATCGTACGTGTTAATGGCCCGACGATGAGATCTCACCACTCCACCACATAGAAACTTAAGTAAGTGTTTCTAATTATCATCCGATCTGCTTTAGACTATCTGGAGGACGTTGGCGTCATATTTAATTAATCAATTCAGTCTGCTGGACTAGCAGTGTAAGACGACGATCCGTTGCGGTATCTCTGCCTCACTTGGTGAGTACGCGGGGGCTATAACTACCCGCTGATTTTCATCAGGCCATGGCACCCCAGTCCAAACCGCCATTAATTCTACGAAAATGGGAAGGAGATTATATCAATGCCACTGATCGTTGAACATGAAAACCAACCTGTCGATCTTGTTGCGTGGGTGAAGACTATGTGCAGACTCTCGTTTTTGCATCATTATTAGCTGCGAAGTATACCTTGCTCAGTTCGTGCTGCCTTTATCTCTCCCTTACTCCATGAGTTGAGGATTCGACCCGGGGCACCGTCTTGATTACACTATACACGGTGTTGGGGCGCATCATAAATTGTTTCATTTTCAAGAGCTGTAGAGCTTGGTGTAAGTTCTTGCTTGAACGATAAGTCAAGAAGGTAAAGGGTGTGCACGGGGGTAAGGTTGCCCAAAGTAGGATTGCTCCGACAGGAAGATGCACACTACCCATCGGAATGCCAGACGAATGCCTTCTTGCCTGACTGCTGGGTATAGCTCTACGGGGAGTATTCGTGGTGGCTGTGGTTACCCCAAAGTTTCGCGGGGAGCTTTTTAAGAGGTGCTTAGATAGGCCTCGAGCGAGGCCACTAAGCGAGAATTTGGCCCACACCCATTTTCTATTGCGGTACTTCAGGGTAGCGAGGCCCCCTTCAATGGGGATTGTCTCTCTCCCTCAATCAACTAACCTCTCGATTGCCAATGGTTGTAGGCAACCCGTCTGATTAAGGCACGTGCCAGGTGCAGACATTAACACACAGACATATATCTGTATAGCGAATCAATCATAAGAGATAGTTCGTCGGTTACATTTAAAGTCTCCATCTAAAGCTGACTACATCGGCCTCTTAAAATGTCTCAGATCTACTTCAACGCAACGTTCAAACAGGAACCGTCCACAGTTAAGGAGAATCTAACCTTCATGTATTTGGACCAGCCTATCGATATACTAATTAATTGTGAGGCAATAAATGTCTAAGAGCAACAAATTCCCAAGACGCAATTTCATCAGAGCTTGGGGGTACGCAGCCGCTGCCTGCAATTATTTATTTCCGCAATGTATGTAAACTTTAATGTAATTTAATCGATGCAAAGAAACTCTAAAGCTTTTGAACCAAAGTTTCGATCAATTGAAATGAATGTGTGTGTGTGTGTGTGTGTCCAAGCATAACGTATATATGAATAAAAAAAAACTCTTCTCAGTTCTTAGACAAAAAATTTTATTTTTATTAGAACAAATGCATTGAGGTCCCGTTACTTTTCAACATATCTACTATTACATTATATTCAAACATATTAAAATAGAAAACATTATGAGGAAATATCTTGAGATAATTCTATTGTATCTAGCGTTTCATTTGTTAAATAATTTAAGATTATCGCTGCGGTAAAAATCTAACAATTACTTTAAAGCCCCAATACTGGGAGAAGTAAAAGATGCCTGATGACAAAATGTGAACGCAATAAAAACAACAACAAAAACAAAAACAAAAACAAAAACAAAACAAAATGAATTAACCAAAGTTTAATGATTCCTTTTCGTATTTTCGTTTAGCGGACCACGAGAGATAAGATATCTTCCTAGAAAAAGAGTGGTTGCTTTTTGTAGTTAAAAGGTTTGCTTACATCATGCTCAGGGCATTTTAAATGAAACCGTATTATTATGACCATAACTAAAAGCTGCAATAACACGTCGTTTTGCAAAACGTTTTTAATGGTGAATGTGAAGGAGAATTTGTATACGAATGTGAAAATAAAACAAATATGGCAAAATTATCAGATATATATCAACTAAGCACATAACAAATTTCATTTACATCATGATTGCGCATGTACGGTGAACACAAACGAAACGAAGTTAGAAACGAATTGTGAACGCTATTAAGTTAAAAAAAAAAAGCAAAAAAAAGAAAACAAATGTCTCTTAGTCGCTTTAATAATACGAGAGATTGGAGAATAAGAGAAAATATTCAAATAAAAACAATATGCAAACAGAGTTAGAGTTAATTACGGAAGAGTGCAAGCATCTAAGCGACATTTCCATTCAATATTCTGATTAGAAAGGTTAAGCCTTCTGTTGTAAGGGTTTGTGATTAGTATTTGCAATTTTCTTGGCCCACAGTAAGATTTAACTATTATAGACTATATAAACATACAAACATACAAACATATATATATATATATATATATAATATATAGATGAAATACATAAAAGATCGCGATATTCGCGATATTTTCGTTGATAATCAAGTTAATACCGGCAAAAATTATATTCTTAATAACTATTATGTAGGAAAGAAGAGGATAGAGAGGCAATACTTGATAGCAATATATAAACGAGCCACGAATAGCGTACAAAAATACAAGTAAATAAATGCATTTATAAGCGCAGCCAAAACTATACAAGAACGCCATCCCAATGTAAAATGACAAGAGTTGAAAGATACAGAAAAGAAAGTAACTCGACTATAGAGGACTAAAGGAACGCATCACTACAGGATAAGTGTATATTAGATTGGCCATCCCCTTTGTAACGCTCACAGTTAATTATGCTTATTTTTAATGCTCATTTTTAATTTTTAAATCTATAGACAGCAAAATGCCGACAAAGCTACTATCATATTAACTTAAATATGATATAAATATCATGCCTCTGTGCAGATTTCTAACGAATATTGTAAATAGAAAATATTTAATCAAACTTCGCATATATACAGTTACCGACTACATTTAAGATTACAGAACAGTTGAAACAGCAAGGGGCAGTTAAAATTGCCCCATCCGATGTCCAAAGTAGACCTTCGTTAAGCCCTTAAGGGGAGGTAGGTAGGAAACAAGAGTTTGCTACAAGAGTTTGCAACAATAAGTCCTACTTTTAAAGCAAACTGTAAGATGAGTACTCACGATTCGCCTTAAGACTGTAGAACGATAATTGTTCCCTGTTTTTATTATTATTCTTTCAAATGATTCAAGAGATTTCCAAGTAATGATAAGAAAAGCTTAGTGAACATCGCTGACAGTAAATATAAAGGATTAACAATGTTCTTGGCACTAATAACAACCCACACAAGCGCACACACATCAAAAACACATTTATACATATGATCACCTCTTATTATAACGGATTATTTAAAACTTATCGAAATTTTCCTTTTAAATTCCTTTAATTGGGCATTGTTTGTCAATTAACTGACAGCTATTTAATTCCAATTTTTTTCTTTTTCTTTTTCTTTTTCCTTTGTTGTTTTGTATCTTTTTTTTTGTTTTCTTTTTTGGTTTAAATACAACTTCTGGTTACTTCAGCGTCGTAGGCTCTTTCGTATGGACACATGTAAGTCTTTAATGTAATCTATGAAAGGAACAAAAAAAGCTTTCGTGATAAATGTATTAATTAATTGGTTTCTGGATAAAAAAAAAAAAACAAAGCCCATAAGATATAAGGTATGAAGCGTTAAACTGCCATGATTTTCGCACGCATACAACATGTTTATGGTGAACGCATGTGGGTCGGTATCAATAAAGAGTTTTTTGAGAAAAATACAATTAAATAGTTCACACTTCATTAGCTTAGTTGGACTTTGGTTTCTCTTTCTCTTTCCTTTTTTTTTTCTTTTCAATTTAGCAAAGAACGTCAAAACATGTTTTAACCACGATCTTGGAAAGGTTGGAAAGGTGAACTGTCGTTGCTTGCCCATTGTGAAATAATAAAAGCTAAATGGCGAATGCAACCGTGTTGTCGACTAAGCCCCTAGGAAGAGTTTGCGATAAATAATGCATATAAACCTTACATATTTCCTATTAGTGTATGTGTATTTCGTACATAGATCTTACGGTTGGTTCATTGCTTCACAAGCGGCACCGCCCTGATGAGTAGTTAACGCCATCCACGCACAAGGCATTAAATTTATATTAACCAGAAAAAAAAAAAAAGAAGAAGAAAATCATTCGTTACACCACCAGGCCAAAAAGGCGGAGGAAACTGCCGCTCGTTACGGTTGAAGTGTTTATTCGACCATTGCTCCCAAGTTTTCATACAGACAGAGCACACGAGGCAGATTTCCTTCTTCGCGTACCGCTAGGAGTGTGCAGTTTATACGGCCAATACTCAGAACAAGAAAATTCATGATTTTTTCCATGCACTTCCGTGATCAAATTCGCGCACGTAAAGGAAAATCTATCTCCTAGTGTTGATTTGTCAAATGTCATCGCAATGACTCTCGTCCATCGACATTTCAGAAACGGCTCGAAGGCAATTTTTCAATCCTCAAAATGAATGAAGAGATTTAACGGAAAACTTACAACAATAAAAGCTTTCCCAACAACGAAATTCGGCTTAAGAAATGCTAAAAAAGGTTCTCGACACCTCGTCGTGCAAAGCAGGCGTTTTTTGTTTAATATAAACTGTTTAATAAACATAGGGCGAACACGTCGAAAAGCTTTTTTCGACGATGAATGCACCAAACGTGACCCTCAATTATCTGTTGCTCAAATATAGTGGACGCGCAATTGGAGACATTGCCAAAATCAGGCACAATCCGTTTGGGTTCATAATATCGAGTATGTGCACAAACGCTTCCCATAATGCTTCGGTGGTGTTGGTTCTTCGAATTTAAATCGTCCCGAATCCGCCATATTTGATTGACTTTTGACTATTTTCGAGACTGAGAAAATTGCCCTGGAGCCTTGATGTCACAGAAGCGATAACACCGGACCGAACAACGCAGTTTTTTAAATGAAAATAAACACGAATAACCTATCAATTGTTTAGGATATTTGCATGGAATTTGCACACCTGTCAAACCAAGTTGCTGCCGAGGTAAGACGAAACGAAACCTACTCGTTATACTGGATATAACCGGGCCATTTAAATGCAATGGTAAAGCCTTACCACCTTACAGTAGAACATATATTTTACATATTATACGTTTAATTGTTTTCGCTTGTGACAACTGCGATCGCTTAGAACAAATATACAAACAGTTGAATGCATTCGTTTAACGCGAAACAACACAAGCGCGTATACAGATTTGAAACATATATATATATATATATATGTATATATATGTATATGTATATATATATATATATATTGTGTCATGTTGCAAGCAATATTGACAAAGGAAATGTTTCACAATAAATTCAAGTGTCTTTCAATTAATGTAGGCTTGAAAGCTGACTCATGACATAAGCAGCAATGGAGAACTTTTGCAGACAAACTAACATATTACGTGTAGACGTCTGTAAATAATACTACAAATATAAATGAAAAAAACCAAATTAATAAAACTTCATAAAATGTAATTTTTGTTCGACACAAAACATTTGTTTTTTTTTCTGATTTAATTTTTCCTCGCAGGTGTTTGCTTAAGAAAAATATTCGCAGCCGCTTTTGCTTCGGTGCGGCATATTCATCTTGTCACAATTTTTGCAACGTACAAAGGGAGCCTTCAGGCATATGGAGCCTTAATTTCTCTATTATATATAATTTCGATCACAATCAAATTCCGACTCGATTTAAGCATATCCATCCGGACGGACAGTGCGCACTTTCGCGAAAGTGCAAAAGTCATGATATCGGCTTTAGCTTGGGGCAAAAACATAGCACACACAAGCTTTTACACGCAGAAAGGCCATCAAACAACCACCAAACAACATAAGCTTAACAGCACTTTGTCTTTAAAATCAAAAAATTGGATTTTTTCCGACTATTCGTCCATCAATTTCATTTTCTATTTTACGTACAGCTGTAATCAGTGCAGTACTGATTAAGATGTCGAAGCATTGTTGTTGCAAAATTGCGCCAAAGGAATTCCGTTTCAAAGGAAACTACACACAATCAACACATTCACAGAAGGCATACATGTTGTCTGCAGCAGAATTGGAATAAATGTTACGGGACGGAAATTTATTCAAGAATTGAAATTGATGGCGGCACGTTAAGAAAGAATCGGTCCAGATCGGCGACACATTCGGAGTGTAATTATGAGTTAAACAGGGGGTTTCCTTATTCCTTAGAAGATAAAAACGCGTCGCAATTTTGGAAAATCATACGGACGATTATTTCCATAGGCCATCTCGATTATTACAAGAATCGGCCATAAGCTTAACCTTAAGAATATAAGCAGAAACCGTTTTATATAACTTATCTATAGCTTAAGAATAACGAAAAACAGGGAAAAACACTATAGCGGGCCACGTCTCTTCATTAAATGCTCTACACCACCTTTCCGTTATATATATAAACACTTTTCAAAATAACGCCTTTTAAGGGAAATGATCGAAAAACTGATCCGATACGAAATCGTGAGTTCTAGGTTGAATACCACAACAGAAAATTATATGTGTTTGTCCATCCAACCATCTGCAAGCTTAAACCGCATATTTCGCCATGTGATACAGGAAGACTTGATTGTGAAAAATTTTGATTGATTCTGCGGGACAGAAAATGACAGCAGCATTTTCGGTATACATAACTTTTTTTACAATCGAAAAGGTAAAAACATTGTTCAAGCAACAAATCTATATTGAACGTGTCTGGGGAAGATTGATAGAACGTTTGAGCGAAAATTCAGTTGCAACATTTTCGAAGGCCACTTGGACCTGATGAAAGAAACATAAAATACGATTATATTAGAAAATCGTCTTTCATTTTGATCAGGAAACGAGAACTACCTTATAATCGAAGATTTCTTTATAAAGTCTATAGCGTTTCTGTTGAGTTCTTTAGCTAAGCTGTACATAGAACGCGAGTAAAAAAGAGCCCGCTACAAAAGCAAAAAAGTATAACTGTCACCGTACTACGTTTTAATAGAATCAATGCGTAGCAATTCGTAAGTCAGATTCCCTTGATAATCAAATAAGCCTGCTATGAATAGTGAATTTGTCTATAAAAATGTTTTCAATTATCCGCTTTTTTCGAAATTTCTTTCTTTTTTTTTTCAAGGGAGGGAACGCAGATCATTTTCTTCTACATTCCAAATAAAATTTCTTAACTTTGAAGAAAGAAAGTAACAGAGAGAGAATGCCAGCATAGAAAGACGGATGGACGAACGTGACTAAATCAGCATAAAAAATGTCTATAATATTAACGCATACTTTATCAGTCTTGCAAACGGAAAGACAAATTTGGTATGCATTCTCTGTCTGAAGGGTGATTGGGGGAAAGGGGGCTTTCGTTACATTCTACAGCCTTTTCATTCATTTTTTTTTTTTTGCGTAAAAAGAAGGAAGAAGAAGAAGAAGTGATTTTAAAGCAAAAACATCTGGAACGTAGAGGAGGATCGTTTCTTGTGGAAAAAGCGATTAAAGAACGATCTGTCCCGCGGTATGTGAACACTGCCAGGACGAATGGATGAGAACGCTGAGAAAGTCCAGTAGTTCTTTTAAGGAATTTGAATGACGAACAGACTTCTTTGACGTCTGGGAGACAATTGCTCTATACATACTTGCACGTAAACGGTAAGACTAATTTATTTAACAGCATCAAAAATTCGACCACAGCCGCACATAAGTTGCGCACTTCTTAATTTATTTACTTAACATCAAGTGTGTTTCAATGCCCATTTGTCTTGATATCAACAAAACTGTTACAAACTTTACGCTAAAGGTTTTAAATGCATGCTTGCGCTTATATGTGTGCGCATAAATTAAAAAACAAAACCATCGTAGTAATCATTTCCTGAAGGCCCAATTGTAAATATAGTTAATTAATAATAATTGCATCGCACGCTGTACTGAATTATTTGCTACCACCTACAGCGCTCAAACAGGTAGGAGGAGTACCACATCATTTACGTGCATGCATACACACAAATGACAATTTATTCAGATTCGCTTACTCTTGTCCAAATTTGTTGTGGCATTCTTGCATGCATATAGTTTGCGTAGAGTGTTATGAAAAGTAACGACATTTAATTACCGCATACGTGATTTGTTCATTTACTTAGTTACGTCATCGTTTATATCTAACATAGAACTGTTGACTTAAGACTTAGTTAAGCTTGCTTTCTTGTTATGCAAACTCCTTAAATACTTAGTTTGGTTGAGCAAAAGAAAAGAAAATGTTTCGGTCTTCACTTAAAATACATTTCCCATAAGAAAATGCAAAGTGAGCTTATCTTTGAATAAATCTCTTCTACGTCTCATCAAAAGCGCTTTTTTTTTTTTTCACGCTCTCGCGTAAGTCATTAGAAGTAACAGCTAATGCTGCGATATTCTTTTATTTGTATGAATCAAATTGCAGATGAGAAGTATAAGACAACAAACAGTACGAGCATTGTTTTGCTGTTGAAAGCTGAACATGTCGAATCTTCAAAATTCTCAATTTTTCCTAATAAGGAAAAAAGAGGTATTAAATTGTTCGGGAGGCTGGCTCGTCAACATACTATCTTGAAACAACCAAAAGTTGGCCTAGGCTTGCAAATTCGGCAAATTCTGTTCGAACATGGAAAGCTAGCTTGTTCGGAAGTGAAGGGGGTTACAAATCGGAGAAAAGGACGGACACACAGTCAAAGCTCACCTAACTAATCGGATGGCCGTGATGCTATGGCCAAAACTCGTAGTATGTAAACTACACTACATTTATAATCCACCTTCCGCTACATTTCTATCTGTAGCCCCCAAACCCAAGGGATCTCACACCCCTAAGCCTACTTTCCTCTCAAAAGTAAAGATTGTAGCACATTTTTAAATATTTAAGGACAGATATTTATTAACAATACTAATAAAAAATAAAATTTCCTATATAAATATTATTCATATAGAGATATATTTACAAAAAAAATTTCTGAAAATAGATGGAGGCAGTACTGAAAATTATAAATAAATAAATTTGTGTACAAAGAATTGCGATAAATTACGAACATATGGAATATTAACGGGTAAGAAAATTAAATTCAGTCGGGACCCAACACAAAGAAGTAAAGGAACAAAATTCTCATTCTCTCTAATACGGAGTGGGCGCAGCTCATTTCTTGTATTTTCAAACTAAAAGCTTTTGCTGAAGAGACATGTGGGCATTGTAGGCGTGTCCTTTGAAAAGTTTAGATGAATTCCAAATTCTTATTTAAATTTGTAGGCGATATCTTTATTTCCGCTAACGGGAGAATGTTTACCACAAATACTACAAAGTTGCGCAAACAGACGGGTGGACAGATGAACAAGCGGATATGTTTAGATGCATTCAAGACTTGAAACTGGCCAAGAATTTGTGTACCTTATAGTGTTTCTGAAGCTTATTTCCGTGCCTTATAAAGGATTGGAAAAAAAGTTTAATTTTGATACACCTTAACATTGGATAGGCGGGATCAGTTTTTTCCATTTTTGTGCAGGTACGACAAATTCCACCCGCAGAATATGTGTTCAAATTGTTGTAGATTTATCTACGATAGTTTATGAGTAACATGCAAAAATCATTTCATTCTTTTGAAAAACGAAGGTGTCCTTCGACCGACTTGGCCCATTTTCAATACCAACCTGCATGGAAGAACTTATAATGTTCCTTCCAAATATGAAGTCGATAGTTACATTGTTATGGCCAGGAGAATGTTTACAACAGACATTACACAGACGGACAGACGGTGAGACGGATAAGCTTAAATTGATTTAGAATTTGATGGTGATCAAGAACGCATATACTTTGTGGGGTCTCTGATGCTTTCTTCTAGGCGGTTGCAAACGTTTCGACAAAATGAACATACCTCTCATCCTTCGGTGAAAAGTATAAAAATACAATCATCCAAAAACGAAATCGTTGTGGAAAGTACATAAATGTTGCACTTAATAACTTTGATTTGATTTTATATCTTGCCCGTGTTGCCTCATTTCTTAAGAGGTTCTTCGGTGGTTAATATAAAACTATGACGAGTGCAGAGTGCTGTTTACTCGACTGTCGCCGGCAATAACGAAAACGATGATAATTATGATGATCCTAATAATGATGTTGATGTTTACAGTAAGGATGATGTTTACTCATAAACATGGTGACGTTTGCTTATAAAGATAACGACGGTTAACTCTGCCTCGGTGGACCTTTGTGTTCATAAGAGCATAGTAGACGTTAATAATTCTTGTAACTGCTCTCTGCTTTCTCGCCAAAAGTCTTAAAGTTAAATTAATGTTGTTGTTATTTTTAATCGATGACAAATTGTATTCGACAAATGTCTGCGTCTTCCACACAAGAGGAAACCAACTAAATCAGTGGCTTCATTCGACACATGACGGAAAGAACATGAAAATATTTTTCAAATTTACACGACAACACATATTTATAAAGTTGTATGTCAAAAACAATATTTCTATTGTAAATGCACAGTAAGGAAACTTTCAGGTTCGTTTTGTTCAATATGTGCCTGTATTTATACTAGAAGCGTTCTTCCTCTACAGCTGCTCTTCTTAACTCCATTTTATGCCCTGGTTTTTTTTTTTTTTTAACACAAAGTCACAAATTAAGCGCATTGTATAGGGCAACCGTTAACTATATCTAACGTATTAAGAACTTTTTCGGAACGCGATTTCACATACGCCACACTATTTCTTACAACACAGTTATATCAAAACTAAACAGAAGGGACGTACAAGTGATTGCGTGCATCCATCAAATATTAACAAAGTGAAGCAAGGTACGAAGAAAAGGATTAGCAATTTTGAAAAGCTGAAACAGGGCAACAACACCCCACGCATTCTGAGACATTTTCAAGATAATATTTTGTAATATGCGTTGTATTCGTATGTATTCGTATGCTGACATTATTATTGGGAATTCGAAAAAAAAGAAAAGACCAAAAAAGAAGTAAATCGCTCAAAAAAAACACTATTCTTGAGAACATTCAACAAAGGCCCCGGCGAGATTCGAACTCACGATCTCCTGTTTACTAGACAGGCGCTTTAACCAACTAAGCCACGGCGCCCGTTAGTTCCTGACCTCATTCTTACAACAAATACTTTTCATTTGTGCTTATATATAAACAAAGAAGAAGAAGAAAATGCTGCAATTTTATTTTTAGCACTCACACACATAAACAAACAGAAAAATTCTATTCGAATGCTAGCGATTCTTTTGTGCCCATCATCGTTATCAAACGAATCAAAATAAAAAGAAAGAAACTGAATTTGCATTGTGTGAGCGCAGTTGATCTTTATACCCATCGCCGGAGGATGAGGGATATATTCATTCAGAAGGAAATATCGGAGACCTCACAAAGTACGTATATTCTTGGTCACCATCAAATTCCAAATCGATTTAAGCATGTCCGTCTGTCTGTCTTTGAAATAACTTTTGGAACCATAAACGACATTTCACATGCCAACCGAAAAAGCGAACGGTTGGCGTTCTCCTATAATAGTCTGAATAGATATCATAAAGTCGTCATTTGGATAGAATTAAAACGATGTGTCTCGGTGTCATTTAAAACACTTTAAGAGAAATTTTGTTCTATTTTACTTGCCGCATAGATATAAAATATATCGGAAATATAGGGTAAGGACCTAATAAGTGTAGGTATAATTTTAGAAAACGTGTAGGAATTGTTGATAGTCCGAGAGAATTTGTTTCGGTACTTTTGCTTGCTTGCAGATATCACATGTAGAGATATACTCTGCAGCTTGTCAACCATTTCGGACCAGAAAACGATTTTAACCAAACCTCCAGGGGAGTTCGGATCATCACTGTAATTAGAAAAAAATAAAAAGTAAGAGAGGCAGGAATCCATAACTTCGATGACGACATCTCTCGTAGCGTATTCGGTTCGCTAGTAAATATATGCAACGTTGATCTCTACGTCGAGCAAATGTTGTCAAATTGCCATGCAATCGATCTCTTAAGGAAACATTTTTGTGGGATAGGAACACAAATCAATTTCTATGGAATCGGCCATTTCCTCTAAAAATGATTTATCCAGACCAAGCGACCGTGCAAATCCTTTTGAAACATCAATCATTTAAGAGAAGCGTGGCCTGTGATTACTTCAAACCCATATCCTCATGTCATGTCAAGCACGGAACATTTTAATTGGAAGTTGAGCTACGAAGCATTCTTGTTCTGAGATGGAATAATTTCTTTGAGCACTATTTGTCATCACTATGTGACATAAAAGCAGTTGCAACTTGTTTTCCGTTTTCATTCCTTTGAGCTAACACGGCACCTACATCGAACTGACTTCAGCCACATTGAACTGAAAAGCGGTTATGTAACAGAGTCGCAGAGTATAACTGTTCCTTAAAATCTTCAAACGAGAGTTTAGCTTTACATAATTTAAACGGCGTTGTTACAAATTTATATAGGCTCGCGATGAATCTTGCCTTTAGTAGCCTATTCAGAATCACACCAACCAAAGGTAAAGGATAAGTGACTTTGTTCGCCTTTCGAGCATCTAAGGGCAAACGAATTTTTCCTGGCTTAATATCTAAAGCAACAGGTGAAGACCATGGATTTTGGGATACCTCTATAACTCCTATAACTAGGGTGAGCATTCCATCAATTTCTGCGAACGAAGGTCTTTCAACAGCGGCTGATGTCCGCGATGAAATGCCTGTGTGTAATGCGTTTATTGTTATGTGTACGCGTATCAATAGCATAAGAAGTTAGGGAGGTCCTACCCAATCCTGCTGCTTTGTAGGAAGTGATAGCACTTTTCACATCTCTCAATCTATTTTCTTCCGTTTTATTTCGATCATGAGTAGTGTCACAATTCACTGTTTCGCTACAGTAAAGAAAGATATTCTTTTAAAAAACAGATCTTAGAAGATATCAAAGGCTCGAACAAAATCAGTTCCTAGATAGAAATTTTCTTGCAGTGTGGGAAATATCAGAAGAGTAATGATGTGGACCTTGGCCCTAACGGTCACGTCGGTGTTTATACAGCCTGCTGCAGCTGTTTCCAAAGATGTGTTAAACTTTTTCCAAGAATATTTGTTTACTTGAAGAATCAGAAAGGACCTACAAGTGATTGATTGCAAGGAAAAGGATTAGCAATTTTGAAAAACTGCAACAGGGCAACAACACCCCACGCATCCTGAGACATTTTCAAGATAATAATTTGTAATATGCGTTGTATTCGTATGTATTCGTATGCTGACATTATTGGGAATTCGAAAAAAAAGAAAAGACCAAAAAAGAAGT
>KK502412.1:1933545-1985183 GCA_000688735.1 Glossina austeni | reverse complement strand
CAGAGCTCTGTAAAAAAATTTTGGTTTGTGTCTTTGCTAGTCATATTTAAATATAACTTCACACCCTTCCTCCGGATGCATTTAAATGCTCAAAATTTGAGAAGACCACAGCTATCGCGAAACAGTCGCAGTAGAAGTAGATAAAGAAATAGAAGAATACACGTCTACCCTTAGATTCCCGTGATATAGGTGAATACTGGTGACATTTTCTAGTTTGGCCGCACTAGAGTCTCAAATTTGGGTGTTCTTCCATGCCCATTTTTCGCTAACATACAAAATTTCAAAAAATCGTTAAAACCAGTTCCCAGAAGCAGAATTTGTATTTGTTTAGTTTTTGTGAATTGATTAGGCCATGTCTGTCCGTCCGTATGTCTGTATGGTGGTTTTGGCGCTCTTCTATTAAGATATCGGCTTCAAATTTGGTAGGAACATTGGAAGCTTTTGCACGCAGTCTGGTATTGAACATGCGCCAAATTGGTCAGAGCAGAAGCCCGCATGGGAGCATAAATTGAACGCAAGTCCGTTTTTCTTAACAAAAATTTGTTGGTTTTTCCTCGTTACTCGGAAGCACTCTTCCCTTTAGGTGCAAAAATGGAAAAAATCGGCCATGCCGACACAAAGTTACAAACGATTAAATTTAATTTTTTCAGTTTTTTGAGGTTTTATGCTTTTTTTTATCATAATCCGAACACGACAGAATGTGTAAAATTATTTTGTACATTCCTCAAACAAAGATATATAATCTGCTTAAAAATGGGTTAATTTTAAAATGAATATCCCATAGACCCTGCCATTAATTTTTCCTTAATAATACCAGCGATATGGGTATCAAATGAAAGAACTTTGAGAGCAGAATGCGAACAGCATAGTGGTGGGTATGCGAAATTCGGCCCCCGCCAAATAAAACTTTCTTACTTGTTTTTATATAAGGAAAGATACTAACACATGGATAGAAAAGACTACGTGGCAATTTTTTACTTGTGAACTTAATTGTCAAAGGTTGCTTAGAAAATGAAAATAAGTTATAGAAAATTGGTTACTCAAGAACTTTCATATCATGTACGGGAAAAACTACTTTGCAACAAAAACACCCAGCAACTTCTTACTTAGTTTAATCATTTAAAAATATTATCATTGACTTATTTGTCAAATCTCGTTTATAAAATGGGAATATTTCGTAGAAAAATCATTTATTCAATGTTTTGTTGTAAAAAGAAGAGCATTTTCATTTCGTGTAAGAGTGATTGTGTGTGGAAAAGTAAGTGAAATATTACTTAATTTTTTTTAAATTTTGCTTAAGCATATTCTTTGCGAATTAGTTTTCAATAAATATTTATTTTATCCGTATTATCAGGTAAATGAGGCGAGGTTAGTGAGCGCATTTTGCATTTTGAAACAAAAAAAGCATTAATTCATTGGTCCTTGGTTTTGCTCGAAGACTATAGCACTTGCAGGCATTAGAGTCCGGCGCCCCCATCATTTTCAATAAACCCAAATTTTAACGCATGCCTTCGATTAAATATATTTAAAGGTCCCGTGTAAGTTGACAAATTTCGCAACTGCTGTAATTCCATTTTTCAATTTATTTTACAATCAACTCAGTGCGGTGTCAGCGGAGGAAGGCAAGTCTTCACGGAAGTAATTGAAGCTTAATGCTTGAATCTCCACATAAATAAATATCAGGTAAGATAAGCACCACCATAAAAAGGGAAACACTTTGGAAGGATTTGCAATTAAGACGTAAAATGAATGTAAATCGGAATGTGACGCTTGCAAAACTTCGCACTCAGCGTAAATTTTTTTAAATGCATCGTATGCTTTGCTTTTTTGTTTGCAGCGTTTCAAAGCAAGAAGTATTGAGAAGTGTAAAAAGGTCTAGAAGATTCCAATAATGAAATAAGCAGAGTGCAAAAGCTCGTAAAAACGTAATATACAGAAACTTTACAAACAAGCGAACAACTCTTCGTGAATTGAAGTGTTCTTACTTCCCTCTCGCTCAGAAGTAGGCCGATACAGGGGATTTCATAATCGATTAATATGGATGTTATAGCATATGCAGTATTTAGCGAAAGTCGGGACTGCAAGCCCGCATGTTTCTAAAGCGTTCCACAAGGTCGGTGCAAGGTTAATAGAAGCCGGAATCTATAAGAAAGGGTAGGACTCGGAAGTTGTGTGAAACAAGTGAAAGAAAAATAAGTTATATTGCCTTCGCAATCGAACTCTGTACCGAGAGCACATCTCAGACGGTCTCCGATAAGTGCAAATCAAGAACCGGTGAAGCAGTGAAACCCTAAACATCCCTTATGAGCACGTTGAACACTGTCTCTGCCTCGGTCGTCAAATGCATTATTCCTAGATGTTAATCGAGACGCGCCACACATTAAGTTAATAATTTTTAGAACAAAAAATTCTGCAAGATGTGCTTGCTCCCATCACTCGGAAAGGTGTGACTAGTAAATAAGTGAATTCATTAGCTTCCATTTAAGAAAGCTTACTGTTTACGCTACTTTTTATTTACTTTCAAAATCATCTTTAAAAAATTCTTTCTTAAGATCTTAACTTTAGTTTTTACGTCGACGTTAATAATTTCCATTTCGGGTGTTATCTTCTATATCTTGCGATCAATTTTCAATCGCTCCCTGATTAATGGCAAGCCTTTCCCGAGAACAGTCCATCTTGTTCTCTGCTTTAATCGTTACGGAGGCGCTATTACCGGCAGGACTAAATGCTGGCTGCTGCTGTCCCATAATGCTGGCTTTGATACACTCTTGCTCTCTTCAATCAATGCGTTCAGCATGCGAATGCAACCAATTTTCTTCACATTCTTGCACAATTCCTCTAAATATATTTTTCGAAATTTTTTTTCATTTAAAATGCATTCGATTTCTTGCAATAGTTCGCTTGTGTCTTCCATTCCCGTTAAAGTTGTGCGCCCGCTTCGGCCCCAACATCTATAGTGCCGATCTGTCTTCATTCGCAATTGTAAACATTCGTCGGTATTTATTAGATTGGTTCAACTTCTTTTTAACGAATTTATGTATAACGAATATATGCGTCATAATCCGTCCATCCGTCTTTGTCCGATTTCTTCATAAAATTTTACCATTATAAACGTGTTTTTTTCCATAATAATGTATTTCTGAATCTATGTATGTCGTTTTGTCATGTTCTTTCATTACAACCTAATTTCATATTATACCTACTCTGGACATGATGAGTATATTCGTCATAGCAACTTGTTAATCTGAATCTGGCAAAAATTTGTGCAACATATGTTGTTCTACGCGAATGCGCAAATTCTGCCACCTCTTGACATGGAGCACGTAAGCTACTTAGTTCATACATCATTTTTTGGCTCTGATGAGCAATCTGCCGATGAAATATGTTCTTGTCAACAGAGTCATATGCACTTGTAGAGAATCGAACAAATTTTAACTAACTCGCCCAAAACTGAAAGACAGCTGTTGCGATTGTAAGAGAAATCTAGCAAACAGAAGCTGACCAGAGCAACCTATGAAAAAGAGAAACCACTCGAAATAGAATCGGTTTACTAGAGCAGCCTAAGAAAAAAAAAAAAAAAGCAATTCTTCTAGAACTTTAAAAAGCTAGTCGTGACATCGTGAAAATGTCGTTGCGAATGTGAAAGTTTCAAAATGGGCGGCACCAACAAACACTTGTAAGAAATTTGAACCATTTTAAAGACGAAGTGGACGAAGATGAAGAGAATCGATATCAATAAAATGTTAAATGTTCTGTAGTAAGAGTGAATTTAAAACATCATCTGGGCTTACCGTCCAGTGAAAAGTCGGTTAGAAGAGTACGGCATTAAGTATAATAACGCCTCGGAAACTGTAAAATCAGGAAAACAAGATAACTGTCTCGCCATTATAGCAAAGAAACCCAGCTCACAAGAGCTCTGTTTTCATCTGCCACTTTTCCGTTTTTCCCCTCTCCCAACTACACTCGAAATGGAAGCTTTATTAATTTATTTTGCGGCGAAATCATCTTTGTTCACGTTTTTAAAATTCCTCTAATTTTGGTAAAGTAAACATTTTTCAGGTTGCATTCCTATTATTTATTCCCAGCTGATTCTGTAAACATGTGCTAAATATGTGTGACCGTAAGTTCGAAATTAACTAGTGAAGACATTAACCAACTCCCTTAACAGAACTTTGTTAAGTAGTTTCGAACGAGGTATCGTTGGCTAGCACAGCACTACTCCCTCCGAAAGAGTTAAAGAAATTGAAAAATTTGTTGCCCGGAACTATTTCGAACAATCTTGCGAAATTTGATAGGCTGCCATAAACCGGCCATAGAAAATTTCCCAATTTTGAGGTTCTAGCTTTCCCGCAAACTAAAAGCTGTCGCCCATATTTCCCAATATCACGTGTGTCTACACGAAAATGCATTTCGAATGAGCAAAAAGAATTCATCCTTTTCTTTCCGAAACTATTTCTGGCAAGTCTTTAACATGTGCAAGTACAAAAGTACTTGCAAGTGTGTACGCATGTGCCTTAGAATTGCCATTTCAACGTAGTTGTGGAAAAAAAAGTTTCGAGTTTCCTTAGATCGTTCCAAAGTTGTTTTCATATATAATGGATTCACATGATATAGGGAGGTATAGGCGACATCTTCTAGTTTAGCTGCGATGTTGAGGCTCAGCTGTGACTATATTTCAATAGCGGTTTTATGCCAATATATGAAATCATCATCAATTCATGGAATGGGACATCCATCCTAATTTAAACGAGCTAGGCCTCCAAATCCAATTATATTCTCGATCGCAATTACTTAACAGCGTTTTGTTAGGGCAATTACAGAACTACGTTGAGGGAGTTGGTAAATTTCTTCACTAGTTAAATTCGAATTTATCTTCACACTTTCTTTTAAATATGTATTAGAAAAATTACTTTTTAAGCAAAGAAAATTGTTCAAAATAAACTTCTTCTCGAAAAAACAAAACTATTTATAAATGCATTATAGAAAAGAGATTGTGATGTACATAGATTAAGTGACACAAACAAAACTTGAACTGTTAAGAATTTGCATTAACTGAAGGTCAAGCGGAAGAAGTCGTTAACTGAAATGGTGTAAATCGGGTGATGGTGATCAGAAATCCTAATTTACCATAGAACCATAGGTATAATATTCAACTGGAATTATCTAATAAAAGCCGACTACTTATTAAAAACATGTATGAGTATTACTGCAGTGCTTGCAATTGAAACCTTATTATGTAATAAAAGCTGACTACTTATTAAAAACATGTATGAGTATTACTGCAGTGCTTGCAATTGAAACCTATTTTCAGAACATAACATAAGTGAATAGAGCAACACAAAGTGTAAGAGCAAACGCAAAGAAACTATATTTAATAGTTGTTTGGACCATGCAGATTGTAAAGTACTTGTCCGTGACTGTTTCACGCACAAATCTTCAACGGCTCTGCATAATACTTCAAACTAACTTTTAGTATTTTCTGGACAAAAGCTCCACGAAACGCATTAAAAGAATATATTGGGGGTTTTTCGGATTTCAGTTTTTAATACCATTTGAATAGTAAAGTGCTTTGTCTATTGCGCTATAGCTGTCGTCCAAAGGCATAGAAGAATCATATTTACACGACTACAAATAATAAATACTCAGTTCAAATGTTCTTAAATATATTCTTCGTTTTGGAGATTAACGAGCGTCAAGTTTATTCGTAAGTCGAATTCATTTCAAATTTGTTTTAAAACGTTTGGTGATCGATTCAAGGCTGCTTACAGACTACGATCTAAATCTGATTTTTACAGTGTACTGCATTTGCAACTTGCTGTTCTTGAAAAAGGAAGAAGAGTTCAAGAGTTCGATCAAATTCGCGATTTCTTTAATGCCTTATGAATGAAATTTGATTGCAAGACGGAGCGACTGAATTGTCGCTCTATCGTTTTTGTCGTACATTATATTTATAGCAGATGTTTTTAAACAAGTAGACGGCACTTTTTGACTTACTGAACGATAAACGGTGTTTGCATGGTTTTTTGGTCATAGTGATCGAGCTTGGCACAAAGAAAGAGTGAAAAAATTTAGGACACGGATTAAAACGTCAATTTAGTTAAAACACTAAAATATTTGTTCAAATATTATGTTACCATATACCATTTATATTTTCAAGATCTTGTCAGGCAATTTAACAAAAATTTTTTAGAATTTGGTTTAAATCAATTCTTAGCAAATACCTGTATGACACCAAGTGACCTTTCTTTTTTTACTTAGTCACTTCGGCTAAACATGATAAACGTGTTCAAGTAACAGCATAACAGCGCTAGGAAACTTTTTGATGTCGTGAGTGTGCTCGAAATTCGTGTAGAATTCTATGCAATTAATTAAATTGATTTAAATATAATGCAACAACACAATATCAAATTAACTTTACGACCTTTTAAATAAATATTTTTACGTAGTTTTTATTTATTTATTTTTTATTTTTATTTTTTTTTGCTACCTTTGTAATAAAAAAAATGTAGAAATATTCAAAGTACTTTACTAAAAAATAATAGCTACAGTTAGCTATAGATTTAGCTCACGTTTCAGTTAATTTGTGCATAGCGTTTGGAAAGAATTTTTTGCTTCTCAGCCGAACAATTCGTTGCCTCAGTTCATTATTTATTTATTTTTTTTTTTCAATTTTCTTTCATTCTCTTCTTGCTTTACATATAGAAAAACACCTTTCGCATTGATTAGAACTAAAAGAACTGATGACGTAAAAGCCGAGACAAAAACGCCCGCAATAGGTGAAAGACATTAACTTACGACCTTCAAATGAACGACTTTATGTAGGTTTCCAAACGCGCATTTAACTGTGTTTTCTACTACGACTACACGTTTGGCGGAACTAATCGATTCAAGGTTTGTAAATGTTCTTCTTGTTTATATAAAATCTCGCCTTAGTGACTTGACTTAGAATACCTACAATATGTACTGCCGTCTACTGCAGTCCACCAGCGCATCATCGTTTATGCTTTCACACACTTCTTATACGTGTTTGGCACACGTGATGAAACGGAAGGAATAGCACCAGAAGTTCCTATGCTCAAACAAATGTTGGGTTAAGAAAATATTTATTTATTGGTGGCTTTTCCCATGTGTATGTTTAGTAAGACATTAGTGCATTTTTATTCCTCTCCCGAACCGGTGTCTCTTCGTCAGAAACCTATTGATATCATACGAAGCATTGGGGCCTCTAATGGTGAATCAAATTTCATCCACTTTTTCTCTACTTTACTATATTAGAACACGACGCATTCACCACGTCCACACTCTATTCACATTGGTGTACTATTAGTGCCTAAAACTTTTGCGTTACTTGACGTTTTAATAAATGGCCCTTTTGTTGTTGTCCCTGTACGAAAGAAAAAAGAAGAAAATTATCACCTATAACTCTTTGGGAAGGACTAAATAAGTCGCATTTTAAATGGTAGCAATCAATCAAAATTAACAATAACAAAAATCGGAGCCTTAAAAAACGATTCATTAGTCTGTGTTTGTATCTTCAAGGCTTTACATGTCACGAGTTTAATATTAAGGAAATTTTTTGTATTTTTATTGTGTCACAATAGGTAAATAGCAGCCGTGTACACACGTCTGGACGGCAAACAGAAGAAGTAGCTGTGAATAAGAAATTACTTTAATGAACTGTTACGCAGATAAATATGTGAGTGTGTTTATACGTCCTCTGGAGAGATCTAGGTTTTTTCGATTATCTTTTATCATATGAACTGATGAAGACTTAAAATAAGACTTAACTTGCCTGAGGGGGAAAAAATATAGACTTACTCTGGCTCCTATTGACTGGCTAACAAAAACAACAGACAATCATTTATTAGCTATTTGTTTCTTTTATAAGCCACATGCACCTATGGCCATATGTCTACATAGTTATTTTAGTTGAATATGTATGTCAAAAATCATGTTTATGATTTTCGTTTTTTCCTTTCTTCACTCCATTTTTAAAATTATGCTTTTGCTGACAGGCAGGCGTGACTTTCTATAAAAAGCAATGTGTTAAACTGAAATATGTTTGCCACAAAAATACACAATTTCTAACTAATTTATTTACACTGTATTTTTTAATAGTCATCGCACGCTTCTCGTCTGTTAGATGGGTCGAAGATGCGCTTTCGTATAGATCGCCTATCGTTTAGTATCTGTCGTACGTCGTATTAACTTTTAAAAATGAGAGCGAGGAAAATTAGTTTTAATAATAATGAAAAAAAAAAAAAAAAAAAAACAAGTAAGACTTGCTCGCTCGTGATCGAATCTTTCGTACCCATCGCCGTTATTCTAGGGAAAACAAAAAAGTAAAAGAACTAAATTTTCATGCTATAATATGAAGTGACCGCAGCTGATGTTTTCTATTTTCAAAATAAAAGTTTCCATCGCATAGGTGTGTCCTTTGAAAAGTTTAAGTCACTTCCTCAATTCTTTTGCAAATTTATAGGCGATATCTTCATTTTCGCTAACGAGAGAACGTTTATCACTTATACTGTACAGTTGCGCAGACAGACAGATGGACAATGAACGAACGGACATGGGTAGGTGTTTTTGAAATTGAAACTAGCCAAGAACTTATGTAATTTATAGGGTTTCTGAAGCTTGCTTCTGCGCGTTGTAGAGCTATTTAAAAAAAAATTTAAATTTTCGTATACTACAATATCGGGTAGCCTCGGGATTTTTATGCATGTACTGCGGCATCGTCCATAGAACACACGTTCAAATTTTTGTACATTTATCTACTATAGCTTATATATATAGCAAAAGATCAATTTTTTATTCGTTTTGAAAAACAGAGCTATTTTCAGTTTACTTACTGCTGGGAGTGTGTCCTTCAACCGATTTCAACCGATTTTCAATACCAAGCTACATGAAACTACTTCCACTGTTTTTACCAAATCTGACGTTGATAGCTTCATTACTACGGTCAGAAGAATGCTTACAACCAACAGATGGATAGAGACACAGACGGACATGCTTAAATCAATTTAGAGCTTGATGATGATTAAGAAGATATATACGTTGTGGGATCTCTGATGCTTCGTTCTGAGCGTTGCAAACCTTTTGACAAAATGAATACACCCCTCATCCTTCGACAATGGCTATAGAAATAAAGCCAAATAACTCAACAACTTTAAAGGAAAGTATTCGAGTTAAATTCTATATTCTTTTAATTTAAATTGAGATGCGAATTAATTTAAAGAGATGCCCACTGCACTGTACACGAATGTAGAAAATTTCATCCAATATCCCAAAAGCTGGGACCTGTAGAAGCAAGACGGACAGGCAAGGTTAGAATTACTTTTAGAAATCGATCGGTATGATGAAATGCAGATGTAGCTCAAGTCCTTCTGAGTATTACATACATCCGCCCACATACATACATTTAACATACCTATGTACGAAAGCTGATATTGATATGAAAATTAATTTGAACTCGTTTGAATTCTACGTTTTTTCAAGTACGCAATTTAACAAAATTTATTGAAAATAGTTCTAGCAAAAAACATTTACATTTTTTTAGCTCGTGTTGAAGGTATTTTCATATAGATTCGCATGATATATATATGAAAATAGTTGGAATTTTTTAGTTTGATTTAGTTTCTCAGTTTAGACCACTTTCGATCGTCGACTACAGTCAAAATTAAGACTTTGAAGCATTTATTAAACGAACTTTACGAAAGCAACATTTCACTTTTTTTACATCATTGCAAATGTTAATATAGATTCACGGGATGTTTACAAGAACATCTTAAATTTTTTAATTTGGATAGATTAGACGTCTAATTATATATGTGTGTATGGCTTGATACTAAATATTTAACAAAGTGAATGCCGTTACAGAGCTCTGCCCTGCCGGCAAACATCTATGTTGCTTAAATGCGAATTTATGTTTCTAACACCTTGCCAGTAATTTATGTATTTCTAAGTTTCTAACAATTATGTTATAGAAAGAATTCTGATAATAAGATCAGTAGTGCAAATTGATTGTAAAATTAATGTCATTTTTGCTAGGAAGAAAAGTTTTTTTAAATTGTCATCAAAATGATCATGTACAGCCAAATGTTGAATTGCGCATTTAAAGTCGCTATTCCTAGGACCAATAAGAAGTGCATTTAACTCAAGAAAAACTTCTAATTTAGTTTGGATTACCATTCCTCAAGAATATAAAGCATAAGTTATTATAATCATTATTCATAATTTAATTCCAATTTTTTTTAATTAAAGTTTAACTACAGCTTCAAACATAAATTTTAATCACTTGCCTAGGATTGACTCACGGTTCGATAATAACTAAACAGGGTACTCGTATTTCGATTTGAGCTCATTTAACTTCTTAACCACAAACATTTCTGCAACTTCTCAACACTTAACATTGTCCACAAATTCTAACAATATTACTACCTTTTCACATAAACTAGCAAAGTAAAAAAAAAGGAAAAAAAAAAACAAAAAAACAGTTGGAAAGAGTGACCACAGCAAATTGGCTTACACTTAGTTATTTAATTGTGTATTCATGTGTGTGGGCAAAGCATTTTTATTAACACTTTCTTTATAATTTTTTTAATATTTATTTAATATGATTTCGCTCTTAACACTTTTTATAATCCACGAAAATAAACACAAATTCGTTCAACGATTTCATAAAACCGATTATTGTAGCTCTTAAGAGCATAAGGCGTGAAGATTAACTGAAATGAGATTAAATTGAGCATGAGAGAAAGAGATAACTATAATCCCTTCGATTATTGCGTAAAGTACAGTAGAAGAAATTTTAATGAGCCCAAATTGAAAAGTAAAAGTCTTGCATGATATTTGTAATTTTCGTAAGTTAAACTTAAAATGCCTTTATTTAAAATAAACAAAAAAGTAAATAATAAGTTCAGCTGTATTAAAATGTCATTCGCATAAATGAGTAGAACATTTGAATTTCAAATAACAACGATGAGTTAAAGAGCGTTATGCAGTTATTCACTGTAATTGATGTTGTCTATACGAAACTTGTCGAAACTTGCACAGCAATATAATTTTTTTTTTGTATATTTATTACATTATAAAACAAATGCAACGAAATCTATGTATGGATGTATTATGAAAATTGCTCAAGGTTATTCTTTCAATCTCCCACTCTCTCGCTCATCGCATCGCATCGCATTCTTTTTAGCCAATTTCATAAGCAAAGGAATAATAGAAGAGATCTTTATTTTGTAATACGCATATTACTTTCTAAGCTCGCGTAAAATATTGGTTAATTTTTAATAAAGTGTAGATTATATTATAATAAGAAATGTATAAAAATAGATATCGAAAAGAAAAATGTGAATGATGTTGTGCTAAACGTATCCTTTATTAGTGCTAAACGAAGTGAAGACTGTTTACATTATTGGTTGTCTAAGCCTGATTATACCGTCCAATGTAAAATGTTTCAAAGACACTCTTTCTATATACATACATGTAAATAACTTTATCATATATAAATAAAAACAGTAAATGTTATACACATTTTTCCTCAACGGAAAATATATCAATTGATTTTAGCCAACTTTTCCAGTCTATCCATGTATCTAAGAATACCCTGCAAAAGTTTTATATGAGTTGTTTATATATACCGTATGTATGCAGGTCTTTTTCGTAGAAGACTAAAATTTGCCTCAAATTGTTTATTATTATTTTCCCTCAAGTTACTTACAAGATGCTATGGTCAGATAAGAGCAAAGATAAACAATTCAAAGCTTTTCGAAATTTTCGATTTTGCCAATAGGCGGCAAAACAAATTGTAACAGATCTGCATCTTAAAAATATTCTCGCCATGAATACTTTGCATTCAAATGCCTCTATGAAAGAAGAAATACTATATACAATCTAAAAAGATGAATATTTACTAATTTTTCTTCCAAGTTCTAGAAACACACTTTCTTGGTTAATATAAAATTTTCTTGTTGCCCATCCACGGTTGTTTGAACTGTTTAAGCCGCTTAGGGTTTAGGTAGAAAGTTGAAAAAGGGACGTCACAAGGCGTACATTTCGTGATGTAAAATTCAGTGACCAAATTATTTGCATCTGTTCATCTCCATCCTTATGATCGTGAAAACTTTACTTTTATCTAAAAATCGCAAAAGAAACATTTTTTAATCAAATAAATAGAAATTAATATATATTAACAATTCGTTAGTAATACACACAAATGTGGGTTAAAAATATAAAAACATATGTATATAAATACATATGCATATAAATATATAAACAACCAGCATGAATTTCTGGAATAATGTCGCGATAATCAGTTGTCCGTTCGTATATATTCTGCAGGAATTTTTTACTATCGAAAATTACAGAAAAAAATTGAAAGTTAAGTTGTGGCTTCAATTACGCTAAACGCGGCATGGTAAGGAATCGGGAATTGTATAATTTTATTTTATATTTATTTAGTAAGTTAGGATTTTTGGTATAGGGGACGCAGATACAAAATTCGACATATATATCAGAGAGACCTCCAAAATTTTAAAACACAAAAAAAAACAAAAAAAAGCTAAAGAGGTAGGTATCGAAAATTCCTTAAAGTTTAAAATTTTTAAAAGTAAATAAATATTTTGAATTTTACAGTGCGTCTCAAACATGGCGGCCGCGTACCGAAATGGTGTAATGTAATGAAAACGATTTTTCTATCCACGATTTTTTTGCTTCGAACTTGGCTTAAGAATTTTTTCAAAAAAATAAACGCTGGACATTAAAAGACCCTGAACAATTTACTTATATCGTAACAAATAGATCAATATCTGTTAATTGATTATGCATCTAGGTAAGTGTCTTATATATGCATAAATTTGTGCAATATTGCTTTTTCTGTTTATTAGACGTTAACTTTTATGCTTCAATCCCATATTAACTTTAATAATATATAGACATATATGTGTATATATTTATATGTAGTGTATTTTTTTTATTTATATTTAAATTCGTTCGAAATCTATCTAAAGCCGCAGTAAACGGTCGTATATTTTAATATTAACAATTTTTACAGAAATTTACGACAGATTCATTAAGATTATCATAAAACAAAATCATAAAATAATTATTGACTATAGTGTCTTATGCTCGTAACTATTATTCAACGATTGTGGCTAGATTGAATTTAAGCTTACGAACAAACGATGGAAAGGCACTAAGCAATGAAGCGATTGCTAATTCAAAGATAAAACTTTGCTTTTTAATACTTGGACATATATTCTATTTATTGAAAACACTTGTATTATAAAAGATAATTAAAACATTTCTAGCGATATTGATAAGAAAAACAAGTAGGAAAGCTGCATTGGCACTACGACGAATATATGCTACCCATCATTTTTAATCAATATTTAAAAATTATTAAGTATTCTGTGGGTGTATCGTAATTAGTCAATTTGGAAAAATTCCTTTTGGATAGCTTGACTTAATATTGAGGAATAAGTTACAATTATATGCTTATTATGAACTTATGAAAACTTTAGCTTTAAGTTGTCTATTGTAATTCCAGTCTGTTACTAACAATGCGCGGATTTTGTTCATTTCCACATTTGATCTTTAGTCCAGAATATATGCCTCGAGTTTCAGAAAAGTAAGCAGACGAAAACCTGGACAGATGGACATTGCCAAATCGACTTGAAAACTTAGAAGATTTATCTTGTAATTTACGAAGCGAACTTTTGGTGCGTAAGACTTTCAATACATAAGCATAGATAGACTTTTATTAAAAATCCTATCTAAACAATTTTGCGCTTTAAGGCTGGGTATGTTTTTCAATAAATTTTTTAAACCAATATAAATATATATTTTATATCAATCGATAACTTTTTTTCTATTTTATTAGTAATATCACTTACAGTTTTTCTACTTTTACTCTTACTCGTTCAAGTTCACATGATTATGTATAAAAAGAAAAAAAAAATCTCATTTATACATCTGTGCAAGTACTATTTAATTTCGCTTTCGATGGTGGGAAACGAATTATTAATTTCTTCTCTTATATCAGCGCTTTACTGCCCAAGAGTTCAATTCATGCAATAATGAATAATTTTCATAGAAAAACAATTTAGAATTATTTGTTTTTAATAAAAAAAAGTTATCAGATCAACTAGCATTTTGTACCCTATCCCACTTGTAGTAAAGGCGTATATTAAATTTGTTCAAATGTATGTAACACCAGAAGACCCGAAGAACTTGAGATAGGCCCACCTTTTATTATACCGATCGATTCAGAATCACTTTCTAAACCGATCTAAGCTTACGGTCTGCCTGTTTGTCCACTTTGTTTTCAAGACCGGAAGAACTTGAGATAGGCCCACCTTTTATTATACCGATCGATTCAGAATCACTTTAGAATCACTTTCTAAACCGATCTAAGCTTACTGTCTGCCTGTTTGTCCACTTTGTTTTCAAGACCGGAAGAACTTGAGATAGGCCCACCTTTTATTATACCGATCGATTCAGAATCACTTTCTAAACCGATCTAAGCTTACGGTCTGACTGTTTGTCCACTTTGTTTTCTTGTGTTCGACTTGCAGGCTACAATTTTTCTGAACATTCTATTGAAATTCGTTACAGTGGCATATTTTGGCCCAAGGACTAATGCTATTTAAAATGGTTCGGACCGGATCGCGTTTTCGGGCACTTCTCATTTGACACTTTAATTTGAAAGGTCGTTATATGTAACGCTACTGTAGATGGATGCAGAGTATTTAATGGTGTGCCGCAACCCATTAAGTTGTTGTTCATTGTTTTTAATATAAATTAAAATCATTTAACAATTTCTCCTCGTTTAGGAAAACAAGTACACGAATTATCTTAGCGTTCACTTCTTCTACAACGTCCATCACCTTAAATGAAAACAAACATTTCAGTAATTTATTAATTCGAATATTATCAGTTGGCTAATCAGAATCCTGATTACACTGATCTTCTAACTGGTTCTAGGAAATATTATTGTCAGGTTTTAGAGCACTTCATTGTAATTTTAATTTTTTTAATTTTTTCAATTTTTATAATGAATCTTTTTAAGATCCTCGTAAATATATGTATTTTTAGATGGTATGAACAAAAGGACATATCTAGTGTGATGACCGTAGGCATAAAAAGTAAGACATTTCGGTGCTAGCGGAATGCGATCTTCGCTTGTAAATAAAAAAAACTCACTTAACAGTGTAAGCTGTTTGTTGCACTGAAACGTTTCATCCTTGTTTGTGAATCTGTCTTAATTTCGATTTATCTCATTTCTCTCCTCTGAACATATTTATTAACGCTTACAATCAGAATTAAAATCTGTACAAAAAATAATGTGCATCGCTTGTAATTAAAACACCTTTAGAGAAGACTCAACCGCTCTAATCGTATCTATCTTGTGGCTTGTAAGCAATTAAACTAGATAACACCTCCGAACATGCTAGTAACTAAGGATTGTAATTAATTATCGTTTTCATTTAAGATTAGAGTGCTTCAGATAAGATGTTATTTACAAAAAAAGAATAGAAAAAAATTCATACAATTTTTCTGATAATTTTCTTTTATAAGGTCATGAAAAAACAAAAAAAAAAAACTGAATTTTTTAACACAACTTGGCATAAATACCCTACGCTATCTAACTAAACAGACATGTAACGAGATTGGATTACATGGATTGGAATGATGAGGACAAATGCGAGCAAGATTGGAATCACTTTCCAGTTTAATCAATTACACAAGAAGAAACAAATTACATTTCAAATACACCAAATCATGTCTAACATAAACCGATTCTCTTTATTTTCAAACCTAATCTGACGAAAGTCGTAGAAAACAATTTATAATAGCCAGCCTTGCTTGTTGAGTGCAAAGTCCTAAAATCTTAAGTGTGCCATCAATAGATACACAAAAAAAAAATAGCGGACAGACAGATATGGCTAAATTGAAGAACACACTATCCCGAAGGTATAAAAGGAAAGAGGTTTACTAAGCGATTAATATCAAAAAAATATGCAAAAAAACATTCTCTTCTTTAATCTATAATTAATCCAAATTTACAAACAATCCAAGAGGTACGAAAAATCTTTGGAGACAAACAAATAACACACATTTCCCTGTCATTTCACTTTTACATCGGCGGTTCATGCTTTCGACAAGTATGTGAAATGATTGCTTTCGTCTACAATACCACTCTTCCTTGATGCTTTCCCGAACTTGACCGTTTTTTCCCCCCTCTGGGCTCTGATAGAATGGAGTCGCGATTTATATTTTTTTGTTAGCCCTCGGAATAAAAATTAATTGGAATTGAATCGAATGTTCACCTTTTATTCCCCGGCCTGAAAAAAGTCGCGACTTTATTGTGTTTGGGCCTTATCATCACTTTAAACCAGATTCTGTATGTTTTTAGGATTAAGATGTGCTAACGATTACAAAACAGCAACATCTGCTTGGATACAGGTGAGGATTTGTTATCGTGCGTAAAGATTCAACACTGCATTAAGTTGTGACCACGTAAGTCCATTTCTTGAATCCGATCTCATAAAAAGGTTTGCATGAAAAGCTTACTTGTACATAGAAGCAGAGCATAATTATTTCTATGTTGTCATGAATATTCAAATGGATGAAATGGTGAAGGGTGTTTAATGGTCGGGGTTGCCTGTTTTTTTTTACTAGTTTTTCATTCAGAAAATATCGCTTCTACTTACTAATTTAATAAGATTATCAGTCCTATTTACGATAATATATATACGATAAGATAGGTATTGAAGCTGTGTTTTTTTTTACTTTCTGATGAAGCGTCCGTTTTATTTAAAATATACTCGTTACAGAGCTTAATACTCGAAATATGCTCCGTCATTATCTACGCTATTTGCCATTTAGCGCTAGGCTTATGAGTGCATTAAAGGCGGATAGGTGTCCTTTAACGTCAATTAACGCCTTTCTCCGTCTACGATAGTTCTACAGGATCCATTTTCATCGCCTATAATAATTTGATAAAAGTAATAGGACTTTTCATAGCTTAGCTTAGGCTTAACAAGTGCAAGCAGATGTCAACTCTTCGACTTTTGTTCTCTTCGGTTAACTGATGAAGAACCCATTTTCTTTCCTTCTCTATCTTTCCCATTGTATGCAATCGAACTGAAATTGCTTCTCGAGTTACACCTAACTGTGCAGCCATTTCGTGAAAACTAATCTTGAAAGGCTCAAGGCCGAGTTGAAAAGTGAATTACCTTAATTTTGATGGTGATGGCGCCCGTAAAA
Source organism: Glossina austeni (assembly GCA_000688735.1). Lineage (NCBI taxonomy): Eukaryota > Metazoa > Arthropoda > Insecta > Diptera > Glossinidae > Glossina > Glossina austeni. The sequence continues at coordinate 1,967,909 of KK502412.1, read as the reverse complement.
GTTGCCTGCTTTAGGAGATCTATGCGTAAACAGCTTCTACTCTTGTTCGTGCAGCCCACCACAAGACAAAGTCCTGCTTCTATTTGTGATGGATATTAGCAGTCGTGAAAGTGCTCGCTTACATCTCTTTGATAGTCCAATTTAAGCCTCCCGATCCATTTGATTATCAAAATGAAATTGACGAACTGTTATGTAAGCAATTTGAATCACTTTGCCTAGTTCGCGGCAGTGGGCTTGGTTTCCTTCTTCCCCGCTTAGCTTTATTGTTCGCTTCGGTTATACTGAGGATTCTCACTGGCTTTCATTGTGTGGGGTTAGGTTTAGCGAAACTTCCAATTTTGATTAGTGAAAGTTGACGTTATGTCCGATTTCTCTGATCATCAAATATGGATCCGAGTCGATTGAAGTCTTGTTTATTTATTTATTTTTAATATCGACATCTCTACTGATTAACCATTCCGCCAGCAAAAACTACAGCTTTTACATAATCCGCGATATTGATATATATTAGCGATCGGGTAATGATTGCAAACTGCTGTCGAAATTTTTGAAAGGCTTTATGTAAAGACGTAATACATTTTTAACGTGCTATTACTATAGCAAGTTGACGCAGTTGAATTTTATACGTGTATCGTATCACTTGTAACGCACAGGCCAGCCGCATTCGTTATGAGATGACCACATAGTTTTTTTTGTTGTTGTTGTTGTTGTTGTTGTTATTGTTGCTTTTTAATTGAATAGTACACTGGGGCTTGTATTAATTGTATGCCAGTAAAGTAATAAATATTTTGTAATTTATTGCCATAGAAATTCCAAAGAAAGCACTAACTATCATTACTATCTGGCATCACATTGAATGAATAGCTGTCACAAGCATGTCTCTGTTTCAAATCTTAGTCATCTTATCGACTGACTGACTTTTATTAGTGTATGTGAAAATATTTGGTAAAGACTATAACCTGAAAGCTTTAATTCATTGTTGCGCTGCTCTCTCAGGTTTCAAGTTTTAGCTAAGCAAAGGTTAATAGTTGATTATCATTTCACTTAAGAACACACAGTGCTATGTCTTTCCGTCACATCTCTTTCGTAAGGCCTGAAAAACCAACGGACAAACAACATTCTCCACATTTTTATTTCAATATAATGAAAGGCATTCCGACTGAATGATCTCAACTGAACTGAAAGAAAAGAATTTAATTTGAAATATTAAAGACGTTAAGAACTTCTTCCCTATCACCGTTATATTCGAAAGTTTATCTCGTCTTCTAGGTTTTATTTTCAAGTAAATTAGAATAGAGTGTTCAAGGTTCGTTTTAATGCAACGTTGGTTTGTTCGCGTTCGCGTTTTAAGTAAACTTAATTTACAGATAACATGTGTACATAATATCGTGATTCAGTGCTCGCTCACCTAAGGTAGTTCTGTGCACTGTGTGTCTCAAAAGATGATGTGACAAGAACAAGTGCAAAATGTTGTACGTGTTATGGTTTCTTTTTCTTTTTATTTTTATTTTTATTTTTATTTTTTTTCATTATATTCAGACTTATGCTTTTTCAGAGAATTGCTTCATCTTTTGGTTGCGATGTTTTTTTTTTCTTTTTTTCGTTTTCTTTCTTGAAATTAAAATTTACTTTATCTAAGCGCAAGATTCTGACACAAGAGGAGAAAATATCTGCACAATTTTATAGACATTACGTGCACTGAGATTCTTTCACAGAATTTGTTTTTAAAACAAATAGTGACCTATTCATGTGCTTTTAGGAACATTTCGTCAGAAAATTTATTTCAATAATACATTACGTCAATCTAACATTTCATAGGCATAGATGTAATAACAAAACTTTGTTCCAGTTGATCTGTATGAGAAAACGCATTCTCCTCGAAATACTTAAGTTGTCCCATTAGAGGGCTTCTCTATTATTTGGATGGTTCAGTTGCACAATCGATTAACTCCATAAAACAAGAAATGGGAGAAAAACGATAAAATGTTGTTGTTGTTGCTTTTTAAAATTTTTGAATTATTATTTTATTACGGAAACATGTCATTATATAAACATATTGTTACAGAAACCCTCACTCAATCCAGTTCATTCCAGCTAAGGAATTTTCCCTTCCACTTCTATTTCTATTTCCACTGAACCTTTTACTCTATTATGCTTTTGGACATTTCGGTTCTATTTACTAGGATTATGGCGTCTTTTTCGTCCAGTCGGATTATTTGCTGTGATCAGATGGCGAATCCGAATACATACAAAATTGTTTTCTTGAGCCGAGCTTTCTACCAATAATTTGTATGGAAGAACAATCCGAAAAGCACTGCTATAGAAGAAAATCAAGAAACCCGAAGCTCATGCTGATATTATCAAAGCATTTGTGCCGCCCAAGAATATAAGCAGAAACAATAAATAATTATTGAAAGACTTCAATGAAAACATAATTTGAAAAGTAAAATATTTATACCGCTTATTGAAGACATAAAACAATATGTTAAAAAAAAATCATAAGATTGTAAATATATGCATAGCAAAAAATAATTTTGTTGTTCCTCGTGGTAAAGCAGTGTTAGAACAGAAATTCAAATGTTAAACGGCGATGTATGGGCATCGGTACTTATGGCAATGGCCAGATTTGCGTTCACAAACCAACGAAATACTCAGCGGGAGTTCTCTGTGTTCTGCTGCTGTCTTAATTTTAGTCGTCTATTTGCATTGTGAAAATATTATTCATTCAATGATATATAAGCCGTGTTGTATTATGTTCAGTAAACACTCTACTACAGCGTTATCTCAGGCGTGACAAAACACTTAAGAAATATTTTTCAATTACCCTGATACCATACACATAAACTTGCACACACATAATATGCATTTATAAAGATATTTTGTTGTTTTACATTCATATCAAAACTATTCAACTATATACCACTGATAGAAAATTATACTACCATTAAAGTATATATATCTTTTTTGTAATAATATATTTTTTGCAAAAAAAAAAAAAAAAAAAAAAAAAAAAAAAAAAAAAAAAAAAAAAAAACGTGTACAATAAATCCAATAAATTTCACACTCCAAACTACGGTACAAACGCTTAGTTTCGTGTTTGCATATATATATATAAGTGTCTGAATATATTATTCATGATATAATGATTAATAAAAATTAATTTTCATTTAACACTAAACGAGGAAAAAAAAATTCAATAATTATGAATATGGTTAAAGTTCAAAGTCACCTTTTTGTCCAGAATTTTATTAATCTTTAATAAAAAGCAAAAATAATAATAATGACAAGATATAAGCAACAAATGGCGTTTCTTGCCTAAGATAACATGGCAGTGCACGTGTGCCTTTTCTTGTTTTATTTGTGGCTGCGTTATTTTATATGCTACGATATTTATTTCTTTTTGCCTCATTTAGGGTAAACTAATTTTAACTCCTAAAAATCGTGTATACAAATGTCGTCTTTTCGCATGTAACACGAACAAGTAGGAGAGCGCCCACCCATCTCTCATTTAACTTTGATTTGTTTGTCGATTGTATTGAAATCACATTAACAAGTACTATCGGGCTTGTAGGCCGACCATTAGATATCGTACATCACTTCGTCTAGTGCAATCCCCCCCCCCCCCTTTTTTTGTTAAGAATCATCATAAAGAAAGTACGAATTAGATTTTCGCTTCTTGTAACGCTTGTTTCTCATGCTAAACCCTATATATGTTGGGGTCTAAAAAAATAGTCCAATATGATCCAAACAAAGTATCGATAATTTTCTCACTGCTGTGAACGCATTTTCATTAAAAAATATTAAGAATTAAACCTTTTTCTGAAGGACGTACTATTCATTGAAATTCTTATATGGAGTAGCGTCCAAGAAATAGACCCATGTGGTTCAAATTTTGTTCACTTAATTTTTACTTCAAATTACCGTCATGAGCGAATTCTCATCATAAAATTTTAACAATGAGACCCTTTTGGCAGTTGATATGAGTTCACCTTCCTGAAAACCCTTCTACGCTGTGGTATAAAAAAAATACACCTAATGCTCTAAATTCGGTAAGGTTGGTACTCGCAGGTAGCATTAAAAAACCACGCGATAACATTATAGTGGGCAACGATCCGCCATTAAACGTCCAACAGTAGTCCATAGTTTATTCACATAAAAGCCACTCAAGAAAATGCTTTCTATGGGAAGCGATCACAAAGTTTTCTGATTCGAACCATTTTGAAAAGAGTTCGTTGTTGGGCCAATACACGTCAGTGTACCAAATTAAATCAAGATATTCCAAAATTTGCGATCTGTTGGTTGAACATAAGAAATCAAAATGGACAAATGGACAAGCACGAGAGAATTGCTTTCTGAATCGCGGGCCAATCTCAAGTCCTTCTAGATATTACATACAACCGCACGAATCTAATATGCCCTTGTACCGCTCAGTTATGAACTATTTTGAAATTAAATTTTATGCGTAAAGACGATTAGACCAGTTTCTCATCTTTTTGATATAAAAATTGATCTTTGATGTGTATCTTCGTGTCGACCAATCTAAGGAGTTTAAAGAGTCAATTAAAAAATTAACATTAATTGGATGCCTTCTTGGATGATATGCGTTATTTGTTGCTTTAGCAACGAACGCGAACAAGTGTTCAAATTCTTAACGAACCTCAAAACAAATACTTTACTTAGCTCTTGTATGCAAACATAATAAATGTGCTCGAAACTAGTTTCAAAAATGCTTAGTTTATAGAGGTACGCTGCCTATTTATTACTTGCCGTTAAAGACTCTATTATCTCTGGCCATTACAGAATAATTCAGTGCCCGCCCGCCCCAGTGCAAACTTGTGATAATTTAATTTGCATTTTACTAATTTATAGCTGATAGATCTTTAAATAGTCGTATCTCATCTCCTTTCGCAGTGTTTTCTCGTCATTGATTGTTCGATTCTCTGGTCTTCAAAGTAAATACAGTGAAACCTTTTCACAAGCGATAAAATTGAATAAACAAGTATTGCACGTGATAGAAAACATTTCAAATTTTCAATTTAATATAATTGCTTGCCTATCCATGTTCTAAAGCCAATCAAGAACTCACTTCCACTATCTAGATCTTCATCTCAATCTGAAACGCTTTTCCTTTTGCTTGAGTATCTGCCAGCAAAAGTTATGTAAAGCAATATCATTATTGTATGAAATTTAGTCCCCGACTCCAATTAAAGACGTTCCAGCTTCTCCGTCTGGCTTTTCAAAGGGCCGCATAGCACAGAATAGACATGTATACGCCAAGTGTGCAAGAGTTCACTTAAAATTCAATCTGCATTCTTCAAAATAGAAAAGGATACCATCTGTTCGAGCGATCTTTTTGTTCTGAAATATTGTTCAAGTAACGTAAACTAAAGGTTTCTCTGTTTTAAACTAAAAGAAAAAAGAAATTGTTCCTGTGTAGATTTCACTTTTGTTTATATATTTAATTATTTATATAGCATGAATGTATGTAGCATTTATCGTTCTATTAAATATGAAAATTGATCTCATGGTTATCTTTTTCGATGATTTTTTCTCTCATACATGTTGCTGGGAATCGAGTATCCATCATCATCATCATCATCATCATCATCATCAAGTGGCATATGCTGTTGTGTATGCTGGCGGAAAGTTTTCTTCCACGACAAAGTATACCTTTTTCACTTGTAAACTCTTTTCACTCTTACAAAACTCATAACTTTTTCGATTACATGTATAAGTAATTATCGATTATCTATTTTTTACTCTTTTTTTTTTTTTTTTTTTTTATTATTCATGTTTTCTTTTTTATCTACACTAAAAATAACATATTGAAAGAAATTAAAACAAGTAAGTACAGTGTGGCCCATCATCAAATACCCTACACCATAATTAGTTAGTACAACGACTTTTCAAAATAAGTCGTTATAGGGGAAGTGGCCGAAAGAGTGGTCCGATCGGAACTACTTTCAATAGTATTCGTTCGTGGGCAAGAAGATGTCATCAAAAATCATCAAAAGTCATCAAAATATCTCAAAAATTCCGGTCTGCAGATTAAAGACAAAACAAGTAAGCAAATAATAGTCGGCTGGGATCGGCCAGCATTAAAATCTTTATCTTCATTTGAGGAATGCATTGAAGGATTCCGTCTTATTTACCTAATGGTTACTAAGCGTAAAGCGACTCAAAACTTTGTGTGGACATGGACGATCTTTTCGATTTTGGCGCATAGAAAATTTCAGACTCCTCTCTTTCATAATTTGTGAGTAATGAGCAGAAACGCACAAATTTTTGCTTAGACAAACAGAGTTTGGTTTCCCTTATGCTTTCCCTAATTTAGCCCATTTTCAATGCCTGATACTTGCGTACAGAAATTTCCAATCCTTCCACCAAATTTGAAGTCGATATGTTGACTCTTGCGACAAAGAGAGTGCCACCAACAAAGCACACACAGGCAGACAGACGGACAGACATGGCTTAGTCGATTCGGAACTTCGCACTGATCAAGCATGTGTATACCTCATAAGGTCTCTCAAGCTTTTTTTTGGATGTTTCCAACATTATGACAAAATGAGCATGCTGCCACCCTTCGGTGATGGGTATGAAAACTCCTGCTTCTTTCTTAGATGCGAAAGATCTTTCGTAGATCAGACACCTCCTATATTTTGTTTAGCTTGGAGGGAGCTGATTGCATATCGCCTCACACACATGTCATACATCGGGCATATTTTGGATTATATTCTCATACGATTTGATGGTACTTTTCCGGTCATCGTAGAACCTATGACCCATATTTATAAGCTCTGCAATTTTTTCATCACTCTCGACGATTCTTCAATTTTCAAATCAAGAAAATACTTACGGCCCAAACTTAAGGCCTATAGCAGAAACGCGACAATTTTGAGTTGAGTTGGTGGAGGTCCAAACATAACTTGACAAGAGTGAAGAAAAGATATTGTGTGTGCTTTTGGTAAGACTTCAAAGATGTCATCGTGATTTTCATAGACGAGTTGATTAACAGACGCAGTCGATATTCGTGCGATCTCCGGTGCGTGTTTCAAACGCAATATGTAATCCTATATATAATACATTATGTATGTATGTAATAATAAATTGCTTGAGATTATGATTGTCCAAAAAATATGCCTCCAGGCATACATATCTTTTTTTACTTGTTTTTGAAATTTTTTTTTTCTGTCATTAAAAAAAAAAAAAAAACAAAATGTATAATTATTGGTTGTTGGCCTGCCAACAGCCTAAAGCTTAAATTATTTATTCAAATTCACTACAATTAACAACTTAAATACAACATATCAGTTGCGTTAAGTCAAAAATTTCAAAAGAGCAACAATTTTTTTCTTTTCATTTAACTCAACACTACTCTTTAGTAATAAATTGAATAAACATTTCAATTATTGTGAATATAGTCAGCTAACGAAAAGAAAGACCAAAAAAAAAACAAAAAAAACAAAGGCTTGAAGAAAATCTTTTGTTCTCTAAGAAAAAGAAAGAACGCAATTGTTTCAAAGTCGATTTTCTCGTCTCATATGAAAATCGTTTTCACTCACCTAAACGACCGATTTAGTAAGATTTCTAAAAGCCTAAGGCTATCGATTTTTTTAAGCCAAAACGCAATTTATCACAATTTTTAAAATCTATTAAAACCATCAAAAGCTAATACTCGTCTAGTCCGCAAGCGAAAACAGCAACCACACAAACTATTTTAATATCTTCATTACAATTGTTTTTTGGGTTTTATTTGTTTTACTCCTTCCTCCTTAATGTTATTACAAGAAAGTATATACAATAATACCTTACATTAGAGCATACATACATACGCACATAAGTACATGTATTCTTTTTCCCTGGACATGGTCTCAACTTATATGAACACATTGAACAACATTTGTCGGGCATGTACATGTAATCATGTATGTGATCACTGCGTGGGTAGAGTGTTTAAATTACTTTCGAGCACATCTTCAAATAATAACAATAATAAGAATAAAAAGCTACAAAAAACCAAACGAAAAAATCTACAAACAAATACAAACTATTTCAATCATACGATAGTGTTACGTAAGCAGGCTAATAAACCTCTTAGAAATGAGGCAACACGGGCAAGATATAAAATCAAATCAAAGTTATTAAGTGCAACATTTACGTACTTTCCGTAACGATTTCGTTTTTCGATGATTGTATTTTTGTGCCCAACACCGAAGGATGAGGGATTTACTCATTTTGTCGGGACGTTTGCAACGTCCAGAAGGAAGCGTCGGAGACTCCACAAAGTATGTATATTCTTGATCAGCATCAAATTCTATAAGCATTCTTTAAGCATGTCCGTCTGTCCGTATGTGTAAAATGAAGCTATCAACTTCAAATTTGGCAAAATTGTTGGAAATTTTTGCACAAAGATTGGTATTGAAAATGCCTTGCATCGGTCGAAGGACACGCCTACAGTACTATGTAAAGTGAGAACATCTCTTTTTTCCAAAAGGAATAAAATATTGATTTTTTGTTCATTACTCACAAGCTACAGTAGATAAAGCTGCAAAAATTTGAATGTATTTTCTATGAGCGATGCTGTAATATCTCTATGAAAAAGGGAAAAATTGACCATGCCCATCCAATATTATAGTGTATTAAAATTTAATTGTTTTCTCAATACCTTTATAACGCGTAGAAACAAGCACCATAAACCCCATAAAGTGTATAAATTCTTGCCCACATTCAAATTTCGAAAGCACCTAAACATGTCCGCTTGTTCATCTGTCCGTCTGTCTGTTTGCGTAACTTTACAGTATTTGTGGTAAACATTCTGTCGTTAGCGAAAATGCAAAAGAATTTGAAATTGACCTAAACTTTTCGAAAGACACGCCCACCACGCCCACCACGCCCAGATGCCTATGTAATAAAAACCTTTATTGTGAAGATAAAAAAAAAATCAACTGCGCCCCCTCCATATTATAGAGCATCAAAATTTTATTTCTTTACTTCTTTTATCTTTTTTTGGAGTAAGCAGTGATGGGTATAAAAGATTCGGTCCCGACCGAATTTAATTCTCTTACTTGTTATTATTATTAATGTTACGCATTAAGGAATTGTTGAAAAAATTAAATATTGACATTAAGCAGTCTATGCACACGGACGTTTGAATCGTTTCATATATTTGCCAGCATCTTCTCATATATTTGTGTATAAACTCGTTTGAAAATTAAAAAAAGAAAGAAAACGTTTATATGATTAAAGACTGCCATCCATTAACTTTTGTGTAATAGCTATCGTTGGCAGAATTATAGTAAAATGAAAATAATCAACGTGTGGGCTGAGCGTACAATCCTCCAGATCGCGAACATTTCGCTCGCACTTACAATTACCGTACACACATTGATACGTTACATATACAAAGTATATAAAAAATTCTTGGGCAGAATTTATTAAATTAAGAAATCTTTATGTTACGAGTTCGTGTGTGTGCATAGTTGATACTCTTACTTGACCTGTTAAAGGAAGCAATTTTTTTGTATATTTTTCCGGAGAAAGGAAAAAGAAAACTAATTCTTCTGAAATTGACTCCAGTATGGACAGTACATAACTGACTGCTAGTATGCCTCTGCCTCCTAATGAAAGATATGATGGATGATCTTTCTATTCATCACCACCATATACTGGCGCCGTCATTCGTAGGTCACAAACAGTCAACAATTAGAAGAACTCATCGCTCTACTGCATTTATTGGTCTCATCGTCAAGAGGACTAATCCATTTTTTCACCCAAAAAAAAAAAGAGATGGAAGACATTCGCTAGAACTTTCATACGCTCTATCTCTAAGCGATATACAAGAATGTTATTATATGTCATTTCCTCTTCCTAGTGGACATTTTGACTAATTGATTAGGACCATCTTCGCGTAGAATGTCTACATGCCCGAAATTTAATTTTAGATTAATATTTGTTATAAATTAGAAATCGTAAGCGCGAACTTATCAGCGTAAGTTATGGCGGTGGGGACTAATAAAGAGTACTATCTCAATCAATAATCGTACTATAGAGATTGTGGTCGAAACCTTAATAAAATAAAACGAAATGAAGAACAAAAAAATATCTTCTCTCTATTGCCTGTCATTCTATTGTCTGAATCGATTAACAGTTGTTGACGCAGGGGATCTTTTTATGGTCTTACTAATTATATTGAATCGTAAAGATATGTCGCAAATCCCACATATAACCAAGTGAAAGAGCAGAGAAAATAGCGATCGAGATCATTGGTATTGCCATGTATAGCAAGCAGAGAGCATTCGGTTTTATTCGACTTGTATTTCCTAAATCTAGGTAAGGAAGCTGATCACGGAAAATTTCCAAAACTCATAGTTTCTTACTTGCTAGGCACCCACGAAACCATAGTTTCGTTTAAAATCAAAACATTTAGTCACAGGTAACTAAAATATCCCAAATGTGTATTAAGCAGAAAAAAATGGGGCCTCAGATGTGGTTTCATCGGCAAAGTTGCTGCATCGTTGCTGAAAAATGAAAGTCTCTAAAGCAATGGACTCCCTCTGACATAAAGGCATTTGACAAATAGCAAGAAATTCGTAATTAACAGTAGCGACGGAACGGCTCAGCTTTTACTCATAATTTATATTTTTTGGTTGCGTTAATAAACGTTAGTTGTCTTGGGCGCGATGTCGCATGTTTTAGCACCAGCAACCATTTAAATAAAATTCATGCAACACTTAGTGTGTGGTGCACTTGCGGCGCATTACAATCTTCTGATCATCTTTCGTTTGTCTCATCTATTCGCGAAACTATGCTTCGCTCCCCCTCCTCCTTATTATCTCCTATTTATACGAAGAATAAGATCTCCTCCCGAAGGCCCCAACTATTGTTCTTACAGTTGAATAAATGTTAGCCGGATATACTGTAATGAACGCAAGCAAACTTCCCGACTGCTTAAATCTACCATCGAGAGAATTCTAAACAAATTGATGGGACAATGTCTGAAAAGTAGTCAAAAGATTACAGAAACGATGAAAGGTTACCGTATCGATTGGTCGAATACTTCTGATATAAAGAACTTTGAACGTAATGACGTTCGTCCTTGGGCTCCAAAACATATTCCGCAAGAACAACTTAAAAATTACAACGTGTAGTTTGAGCACAAGAACACATGGACAGACATCAGACGGACAAGCAAGACAGATGAACAGGCAGAAAATGATTCCGAATCGATCGGCATAATGAAAGGACGATCAATTCTAAGTCGTTCTTGGCGTTACAACCGTCCGCACAAACTTAGTACGCCCTGTATCTCAAGCGGCGTAGGGTATAGCAATTAAAAAAACCAATCAAAGAATCCAAGCATGTTAATGCAAAAATACACAAAGTTTGTTGTTTATTTCTAAAAGTTCAACCTAAGGTCCTGCCGTGAATTGTCATTATCGTGAGTTGCATAATCACCTAAAAAAAAAAAAAAAAAAAGAAACGAAGACAAACGGTAGAGTCAAGACCTGAATTCATGAAACGAAGATTATAATATTAAATGAGTTTGACTTAAGCTATTATATCATTTTCTAAAGCAGCTACTGTTTCTTATCTGTAATACTATCCGCAAATAGTTTATACTCAGTTTTTCATTCTGTTTGCAACGTCGAGCATGCAATGCATTTGCGGGAAGTCGTCGAAATCGCCAAAGTTCAAACAGAATTCTGAGCTTTACTGCCTACCGCATATCACATTAATTCGATAGAAGGCAAAAGTCGAATATGAAAGTTCCAAGAGCTCTTCTACAAGAGCTTAAATGAAATTAAATCTGAATGTGCCGAGCGGGAAGCAAACTCATTTGCATTTATTGCCTATATAATCCGTCCAGTGTAAGCAAATGATTTTGCCACACTTTACCTAAACATCACTCGCATCTTATGGGTATTCTGGATTCGTATTAAAACGAATAAAATTTCCTTTTTCGTTCACTAAGTTTTATGAGCAACATACCACATTGCATATGCAGCAGCGATGCAATCATTAATTAGCTAACAATATATGGAACCAATTTGTGATTTGTTTGCTAAGGGTATCGTTTCTAATTGTTCTTAGACTGTTAACATAGTCAATGAGAAGCTCTGACATAATATTTCGTATGTTATTGTGTTCTATGCATTTAAGCAACTTTGGTTTTATTCGCTGAATTTTTTCTTTTTTAAATCAGGCCATCACGTTAGACATTTAACAAAATCGACTCGTGATTGAGTAAATTCGTTATAAAAATATCTGTACAAGTGATTCTTATGCTCTCCACTTAAAAAGCAACAGCATTTTTATTGTAATACTAATGGTAAGAATAAATGGTTTTTTCTTTTTTTTCATATATATTTTCATAATTTATGTTTGTACACTGGCACGATCAAGAGAAGAGTTTTAATAAAAAATTTCTCAATTGATTATGTTATTTAAACTTCATTTTGTGTTTCTTTCAAGCATGTGTTACATACATTACGGTGCAGCTGTAATGGTAGTATGAGCGTCCCTCCTCAACCCTTCTTTTCGATTCGATTGCGAGTGTTGTGCTCATATCTAGCAAATTCCATTAACAATGTTGCGCATGAAACTCTTTTAATCTTGAAAAAATTTCGCCACTTTTCACGGCAAGTGTCGACCATAGCAACTTGAACGTCTTAATTGTCGTAAGCATCGGAATTTTTGCAAAAATTTCTGATGTTTATGTTATAGTTCGCTTGGCCTTATCTAACTACACCGGTATGAACCCATTTCGCGGTGTTCTGTCTCTTGGTTACGTCCGTTATAATAATAATCGCTATGTTATCGCAAGTAGTGGGTTTTCTTCCTTTCTTCTTCATTTCTTTGCTTACTTTCATTCTTCGTGTTTTACTGTCCATCATCGAAGGATGAGGGGTGTACTCGTTTTGTCAAGACGTTGAGAAACGTTTTCCCGGAAGAATGTTTTATTTTCTTGAACAGCACCGAATTCTGAATCGATTTGGACCTGTCCGTCTCTCCGTCCGTGTAAACATTATCCTGGCAGATAAATTTATAGAAATTTGAACACATATTCTATGAGCGATGCTATAGTAGCTATTCAAAAATATAAAAAATTGACCACGCCTACTATATAATATAAGAATGTATCAAAATTTTATCTTTTTTTATAAGTTTACAAGGCGCACAAAAAGCTTCATAGTTTCAATTTTGGAAAGCACCTAAACAAGTCTGTCTATTTGTCTGTCCAAGTGTCCGTCCGCCCAATCGTGAAATTTTTGCGGTAAACATTCTCCTGTTGGCGAAAATGCAGATATCGCCTACAAATTTGCAAGAGAATTTGGCAGGGACCTAAACTTTTCGAAGGACACGCCTATGCGACAGAAATATTTGTTTTATAAATACAAAAAATAAGCCGCGTTCTTGCCATATTATAGAGTGTGAAAATTCACTGCATTTATTTATTTATTTTTTTTTTTTTTGATTAATGAGCAAAAAACCAATTTGTTATTCCTTTTGAAAAACACAGATGTTCTAAGTTTAGGTGGTGCTGCGAACGTGCCCTTCGACCGATTTGGGCCATTTTCAATATCGAACTTGCCTGCAACAATTTCCTTCTGCGAAATTTGAAGTCCAACATAATACAGACGGACAGGCAAACATGCTTAAACTGAAGACTTTGATACCGATCACGAATATATATATTTTGAGAGATCCCTAAAGTTTCCTTCTGGGCGTTGCAAACGTTTCGACAAAATGAATATACCCCTCATGGGTACAGAAAGCTGAGAATGAAATTTATTAATGTATGAGTTAATTTGTTAATGCTCGAAGTATGTATAGATTGCATGCACAATCAAGTTAATGTCATTAAAACGCAATTCGGCCTTTTTGGTAAGATGTCGCTCAGACAAATTAAATAAACACAGCTATGTTCGTTATTAAGCTTCGCATAAGCCAGTGAAGACACATGAATCAGGCTACAGCATGCAAGTTTATAATGCATTAAATAAACAATAAATTTCCATAAAGCGTAGAAAAATTAATGAATGACTCTTTCAGCATTGATTTAATGAAATGGAAACACTACAGTTGATCACGGCCCATCATAAAATACCCTACACACCCTACAGTTATCCATATTATCGAAATAAGACGTTATATGGAAAGTGGGTGAAAAAGTTGTTTCGAATCTTTCGAAGATTTTTCGATAAGACTCGTCTGTGGACCAGAACACGCCAGTGTACTAAATTGCATCAAAATGCCTCAAAAAATTGTAGCCTGAAGTGGCTGTACACAAAGAAATGATACAGATAGACAAACAGACGGATGGACAGGTTTAGATTGATTCAAAATTTATTGATTCTATCCCAATTCCGGCTGGGTCTTGCATACATCCTCACAAACTTAATATACTCTTATGTCATATGTGATGTAGGCTATAGAAATATATGAGCATAAAATTGTTTAGACCTTAAGAAGAAAAAAAAGTTTTTTATTGATCAAGGATTAATTATTGAAACGAAAATAAAAGCTACATCCATCAGCCGAGGAATCAAAAATACAACAAAAACTCCCCCTTATTTATTTGGAGTAGAAGAAGGAAATATTTTTGTTTTCTTTCTTTAAATAGCCAGCAAATGAATCTGAGGTCCGATTATATTCGGTTTTGCCTACGGATTGCAAATTGTTTTTTGTATTGAAATGCTTACCCACTAAATTATGAAAACTCAAACATAGCTATGAGGCTTCGCATCTATTTTGAAAACTGATTTCCAGACTTACTTTTGGAATCTTTTTATCTTAATTTCTCTGGTTTTAACAATAAAAGGTGAAGGGCTGACTCAACCAAACACTATACTGACTAGAAAAAAAAACATATATTCTTTGTTAAGTTTCTGATTAAAAGGAAATCATCATATATCGATCGTCGACATAAAAGGGCAGGCAAACTATAAAGACGACAGTGAATTTTTCCCAAATCGGTAAGAGTATCATTGTATGTACACTGAACGTTTCAGTCACCCGTTCGATGCTATTTTTCTTACGATCTTAGTTACGATGTAACTAATGAGTGTTCGAAGTAGCTGTCAAGTCAATGCTTACAAAGGTTTGTTAGTCATTTTTATCCGATTTTTCATGATCGCTGCTATACTTGAGCTTTTGCGTTGGACATCTATTACGAATTCATTAGCAAAACTTAGGCAAGGTTAAGTGCGGTATTTCACTGTTGCCTTAATAGGAGAGATAGAGCAAAGCTGAATCGCTTCCCTTGCTTATCTTTAAGAGACATTTAATTGTACGAAATCTGTGTGTGTTAATGTAAACCATTTTGGCCGCGTATAGTGTAAACATCTAATTATATATCCATAAGCAAATATATTGTCGTACGCTATGTTATGGAGAGATGCCGGCATAAAGAATACGATGAAATATTGATTTCAAGGCAACTGCCAGTGTGCTTGCGCTCTAACTTATCTGATTTTGTATCTTAACCTAACAGGGGTTTAATTCACTTAAGAGGCTGGTGTGTGGTGAGTATAATATGGAATGATGTGGTGGGTATAAAAATTAACAACAAAGTTTCCCATTTTTGTATATAATTTTAATTTATTACAGGGAGGAATGACGCAAGAAATCAATACTAATCGTTTCATATAACAGATTTATTCTCAGTGTGACGCCTAATTTTTTTTCCTGGGTGTCTCTTGCTTCCTTTTTCTTTTTTTTTTTGTTGCTGTCGAAATTGAAAGTGTTCCGCAATTAATTTTGCGATTTGTCAAAAAGCAAACAGCACATATGGGTCTTTACCCCTTTATATCCATATATACGCTTGTACAACATGTATAAATATATTTTCTTTTTTATAAGCTGTAGAATATCGATAATACCTTTAACCATGAAAAGGTTTCGATATATTTAAAAAAAGGAAAAAAAAAAAAAAAATGGGAAAAAGCATATAAATGATTTTGAAGTTTTGTAAATGCCACACACCGAGTCAAGATTATATATGCATTAAAAAAAGAAAAAAAAAAAAAATGATCAAATAAATTATAATACGATTGTGTTAGTTTTGACAAAGCGAAGGAACGGGCCCTCGACTCAACCATAATTAAAACGATTCCTGTTTTCAAAAGAGCAAATACGTAGCGCTACTAAGAGAGCACATGCGATACAGACTTCAATATACAGGATTTTTATTTCCTACAATCCTACAGGATTTGCCTGATCGCAGAGATCGCAGACTATATTCATTTTATTTGTCTCCGATTAGCGTAAGATTTTTATTCGTTGTCGTTTCAAAGTACGTCCTTAAAGTGAACCTTTAAGATGTTCCGTTGTTCATCTGCCCAGCCTCTATTGATATCGGTTTAAAATCAGAATTTCAAAGTTTCCTATAGTCTGGTACGTATTAATGCAAAGATACATGTCAGACTTTGCATATAATGCGGTTACGCGAAACGATAATTCTACACTTGCCAGTGAATATCCTTCTCAAAGAGAACTTTGTCTCTCGCATTTGGAGGACTCTTCATCGACCTTAATTTTCATGAAGCAGCATACCCTATAGTATGACATGGTCACAGTTAGAAAAAACTAATGGAAGGAAAAGGAGATAGTTGAAGTGGGGGGACGCACCATTGTGCGTGTGTGGCCAATCGGAGGTCTTGCGCCTTTGCCTACTGAGGACTTACTACTTATATCAATATTGTCCACAGTCTCTGTGTGCTGAAAAATTTCTTTCACTGCTTGAACATAGTCACTAGCAAAAGTGTATTTTGAATATGAAGGATTTGGATCCAAGCGTCAAAACTTGAACTTAAGTATATCGACAGTTGTTTAACATCCGTAAAATTATGAATGGAGTTATTGCCCATGTTGCCGATAACTTGCACATTTCCTATTAATACAAAGACTTGAGACAGATAGCTAGACACTAACGTATTGGAAGCTAAACGTAACTCCACAATTGACGCAACAAACTTTTTGGAAGCCTGATACAGTGTTGATAGAGTTTAGATATGTCACAGTAGGCAAGAGTCCTTCAGTGCGTTGAAAGTTACTTAAATTCTATCTGCTATTCTATCTGCTTGACCTTTTTTAAAAGGCTTGATATTCATGAGCAGAAACTATACCAATTTGGGATTCCCTGCTACTTCGTACAACGCATCTGCGTCGTCTGTCAATGCTTACTGCATTATGCGTGGCATTCGGAATGCTTCAACGCATTGATGCACCAAAAATTGGTGTTCTCCTTAATCAAACTTACAACAGTAGTACATAACTTATATGTATCGAGGAGAATAAGGAGGGTCTTAAGTGTGTAAGAATGAGGAATATATTAATCGAAAGTACATCCGTGAAATAAACACTTGTGATGTACTACGCCGGTGCGAAACAAACCGATCATGTCAATGACTTTGCAGTTCCAAGTATAGGGGTTAAATGTCTGCACTAAGGCTCAACTAGTTCTGTTATAATTCTCTTGCGTCATATTTTAAAATGCATTTTTCCCAATCTGTTTTATGACGACGGCTTGCTTTTAAGTACAGAATATGGCTTATGTTGCTTCAATGACATGAAACTTAAATGATGCACTGTTTATAAAGTGTTTATAAAACGAAGTAAAGCGGGTCGTCAGCTGAAAAGAAAGAATTCGCGAGGCTTTGAGGTATTTGTTATTGATTTAATTAATGTGGTTTACGTTTCAATCAAAATGACGCTAAACTTGTGATAACTGGATAATTATTGTCGACGTAAGGTGTCGTGGCTCTTATTTGACAGCTGCAATCAACACTGGCAAAGTTTACAAGGAATGATTTGCAAAATCTCCTTGCAGTGATTTCGATTCGATGTACACGAGCGACGATTGTCATTCTGGTGAGCCAGTTATGTAACATTGAATGTGTCCTCAACATTTCCCACTCTACAAATTCGAGATAATTTTCATATAAAATATACTCCACACAAGTGTAAGGTTTTCACAGAAGCCCCATACACATCCATCTTGTGTGTAATACACAGCATTGACTTTACTTTGTTTCTTCAAAGTTTTGCGAACTAAAATTCTGGCTTTCTTTAGCGATTCACGTTTGTGCATAAATCTTTCTCACGTTTCTCCATCATATTTATTAATATGTCAGCTTCATTTTCCACTTCGTTAATCGCAGTTAGATAGAGGGAGATAGCTTTTATTTAAAAAAAAAAAAAAAAAAAAAAATCGTACAAAACCAAAACCGTGTAATTCAATTATTTTGCTGCTCTATTGCTAAAGTTAAGTCTTAGTTGAGTTTACTTAGACATTGTGTGAGCCATGCAACAGTCATACACTTGTTGTTGCTTTGGTAAACGACCAGGCACAAAAGACGATTCGGCTCAAGCAAACGTTTCAAGGGAGAACTTAAAATTTACAGCAATAAAGCAACAAATTTGCAAATAGTTTATGTTCAGTTAATGTTGCTATTATCGTTGTTGTTGCATCGCTGTAAGTTGTTCAGAATATACAACATTTGAGCATAACAACAAGTGACATTAAACAATGAATGCTTTTCGAAATGTTTATATTGACACTGAACAACGTTGGCCGTATTTTAACACAAACTTGGCTTCTTGGCGTTGTAACTTCAACGCAAGACACAGCTGTTGCACAAATGTATCTTCAATTGATCGCATTTATTGATAAAACCAATATTCGTCGCTACAATTGGAAGAGAGGCTCTCTCGTATGCCTTTCACCTTTTTTTTCTCTTTTTCTTTTTCTTTTTTTTTTTCGATTGATTTGCTTATGATACATAATTTGAATGGTAAAATTTCGAAATATATTTATCACCGAAGAACAATAGAATAGTAATTTTATCATTCGATTTGAAATCGAAGTGCACAACTTCTGTAAGTCTCCAGTTCATATAGAAATTGTGCGTGAAACGAACCCCCGAATCGTTAACCCATTGATGTTTCCAGGGATGGGTGCAATGTTTCTAAGTATACGCCTAATTCTCGAAAATGTGATCAAAGGCAGAGACATAGGTGATCCTGACATGCTTGTATAACGAAACTTCAGCAGATATCGGTCGCGTATATCTGTCAACCATGTGGAGTAGTTTGTATTAAATTAAAGTTGAAATCTCTGGCGATATTTTAAGAAAGCGTTTATTGCGATCCGTAGTATTCACGAGTATTGGTTATATTGAAAACATTGTGAAAATATTGACATTTACGGAGAAAAAGCTATTAAGCGTTGCATCGACTGGAGTTTTTGCATATTTTTCTCTCTATCGATCAAATTGAGGTTTGAAGCGGTTCTCACCTACGAAAATTGTCGAATCTACCGTTAACCGCAAGGAGATACATGCACTTCGCAGAGCTTACGCCACATGTAATTAGATATTACGCATAGAATAGCAAAACTAGTGTATGTATGTGCATCGAAAAGTATGCTCTGTAAGGCTTATGCATAAATTGCATGTAACCGAATAAATGTTGGCTTCTAGTGTCGTGTTTTATTGTATATTTGTATATACACACACACACACACGTAAATATACACTTAACTGTAGATTTTATTGATGTTAGAATATTTTAAACGATTTATTTGTTGATGTTGGCATAAGCGCTGCTGTTATGTGTCTGTTAATAGAAACGTTTATTGAAAATAAATATTTCTGTCAATTACAAAACACTCTGATGTATATAAAAAGAAAATGAATATAAAAAAGATTTAAAATTCATTTACATACATCGACAAGCAATCTTTCTTATGCTCTTTGGTAATGTTCATGTTTTAAGCCTACGTGTCCTTAAAATGTCACCAAGTCAACCATTAATTTGCTATTATGGGGCTGTTAGCAATGCTTGTGCACTGTAACAGTTGACTCGGTTCTATGCCTCTATGACATCAGTATTAGTTCGAATGGGTTTGGATTATGTAATATGTATATCCAATCAGGCTGTATTGCATAAAACATATGCACATATATCTATTGCTTGTCTGTTTGCACAGAAGTAAAAGCAAGCAAACAAGCAAGCAAACAAGCAAGCAAACAAGCAAGCAAGCGAACGAAAAAAGAAAAACACAAAACAACAACAAAATTCAATGCATACGTTACACCATTATAGCTGTCGCTCGTTTGTTCGTGTATTTCACGTTTGCACAAACAAATGTATAATCTCTAGAAAGATTGACTGAATGTTACGAGAACTTCCCATTCGAACTTTTATTTCGTACTCTAATACATCTTAAATGCACTTTCTTATGCGTATCTCTTTTCGAGCACACTTTTAAGCACACTTAAGCTCCCTTTAAACGCCAAGTGTTGAAAACATATGCCCATTAATTTCGTTTATTTCAATTGCGCGGTTAGAACGATGTTGAGTGCATAAAACTCCGGTGAGTCCTGTCCGCTCTTCGGCAATTTTTAACACTACAACTACCTCATTTTGATCGTTTTTGTCCGCCTTACCAAAGTATGAGACTTGCATTCCTTTGCAATGCCCAGGTGAAAGGTTGATAGATTCCACAGTGTATATATATTCTTGATCAGCATCAAATTCTGAATCGATTTAAGCATGTCTGTCTGTCCGTAAAGTCAAATGTAAACATTCTCCTGGGCGCAAAAATTAAGCTATCGACTTCATCATATGAGGAAACATCGGAAACTCTTGCACGCAAAACCGGCACATAAATGTACGGAAAAGGGGGAAACTGACCACGCCTACACAGTATTATAGTGTATGAAAATTTAATTTATTTCTCAATACCTTTATAACGCACAGAAGCAAGCTTCAAAAACCCCGTAAACTATATAAATTCTTGGTCAGTTTGAAGCTTGAGATGCACCTAAACATGTATATCTGTTCGGCTGTCCATCTGTCTGTTTGCGCAACTGTGTAGTATTTGTGGTAAATATTCTCCCGTTAGCGAAAATGAAGATATCGCCTACAAATTTGGAAAAGAGTTCCGGAAGTGATCTAAACTTTTCAGAAGACAAGCCTACTACGTCCTCTCGCCTATTCCATAAAAACTTTTATTTCGAAAATAGACAAAATCAGCCGCATTCACCCAATATTGTAGAGTATGACAATTTTGTTTTTTTCCTTTTTCTTCGTCTCTTTTACTTATTATTTTTCCATTTTCAGAAAGTGGCCCTACCGTATGTAATATTTCAAAATTTTATGGTACCTTTACTTTCCAAAAACTTTATTATTTCTCGACTTCTTCGACTTTCTCTCCACGTAAGGATTTACTTTTCGTGATACTCCCTATATATGTGAAGGTCTAAAAAATAAACCTAAGCGATCCAAATTCTTTACCATTAGTTTCTTCTTAGTTGCGGTTTTTCAAAATAAAGTGTTATATGGGGCGTGGTCAAAAAAGCGTTGTGATCCGAACCATTGCTAATACTGTCCGTCCTCGAGTCCAAGCCCGTCTTTGTACTAAAATTTGTCAAAATATCTCAAAAATTGCGGCCTGTTGGTTGAATACGAAAATACATGGACAGACATCAGACGGACAGACAAGTTGATTCAGAATCATTTTCTGAATTGATCCGTATATTAAAACGTGGATGTTACGGCTGGATTTTAACGTGGATTTTAAGGCTTTCTGTGTGTTCTATGTTCCATGTACCACAAGTAATGCATTTTTTGGGATATTTTGATGAAATTTAGTAAACCTACATGGAGTCGACCCAAGTAGACGAACACTATTGAAAATAGTTCGAATCGGACCACTCTTCAGTTGCAGTCCACAGGACGCTTCATTTATAAAAAGCCGGTATTCAAATATCTATAGGGTTGGACCATGGCGTGAATTAACTGTGTGTTAAACGGGAGACGCCTGCATTTGCTTACCTAACAAAATCAATGCAAATCAAATTTAAAAAATTGAGTTAAAATGTAGAACAATTGATTTTACGTTTTGCTAACTTTATTCTCTAATAAATAAGAGCGATGAGTGTACGAAAACGAAGCAACTTCGAGCCGATTTTTTTAACGCTCACAATTCTGTCTGTTGATTATTGTGCATGGCTAGGCTCACAGAAACACAACGTACCATACCCATGAAATTGTTTAAATGACGTCGAAGTGTTTGTATATTCCCATGAAAAGACTGCAACGATAATATACTTACGTACCTATGAGGTACGTACGTACACATGAGGCTAAACAATAATTGCTCTCCGAAACTTTTCTGTACAGACAGACAACAGCTCTAATGCATTGATTAAAGCTTTTCAAAATGCAGTGAAATGATATTTATACCAACACATTCAATACTATTAGGTGCTTGCATGTATTTCGATAGGCGACTTGTACACAGATAAAAATGATAAAGAAATGGGAAATGCGAGTGCACATAACGATTAAATTCGATGGTCTTAACCTATTATTGAGTTACTCACCGTGTGCCGACGCTAATCGCATGGAGCGTTCAAAATTGCAATTTCAACCTTCATTACTTTTGTTGCTTGATTTGAAGAAATCGGCTGCCGAAGCCCATCACACACGTGGCCACTTGTTGCAAGAGTTGTCAAATATACACTGTTGCAGTCTAGAGTAGTCAACAGACATGGCGCCTTCTGATTACCATTTGTTCAGATCGATGGAGCTTGGCTTGGCTGCCAGGCAGCTTCACAAAAAGGTGAAGAAGTGCCAAAACGGATCGATGATTGGTTCGCTGCCTAACCAATATAAGTTCTTTCGACACGATATCGCCATGTTGCCAAAAATACGGTGAAATGTTGTAGAAAATAATGGAAACTATTGTACCGATTTTTCTCAACAAATCCCTTTTGCAAGCGAGAAGACTAGCATGCAATACATGCAACAACCTAATAATACTAACAACAATTGCAAAGGTTTGGTTGGCGTAGATATATGTTTTCGTTGTGCTGTGTGCGATGCTTTTTCTATTTATTTCTTGATTGAAGCTAATACGCCGCCTACACAATCATATGCTTGTCGGCGACCGACTGCCTGGCTGTCCGTTTGACTTACAGTGCTACTATATTCTATCGGTATCTATGATTATGTTTTGTTTGTCTATCCATTTCTCTCTGTAAGTCGGTGGTTTGAGCTGCTGTCAGGCTTTTCGAAAACAACAACAAAAACTACACTGTTCAGCACTAGTTAAATAAACAGGCGTTTTACTTTTATTAACAATCCAGAGAAAACAAACACTAGAAAAAAAAAAAAAAAATAGAAAAGAAAAGAAAAGAAAAGAAAAGAAAAACATTATTTTTTTGCAAGTGAACACTTACACTTACCTACAAAACGTATATGGTGCATGTGACGGTGGCAGCAGCAATAACCAACAGATCTGCTCATTAGTGTGGAAATTTTAGTAAAAACAAAAACAAGAATAAGAGTAGAATTGGAAAATGTGTACGAAAACGATGGATTTTGTTGGCATTAAAGTTTAGAGAGTCGAGCGATTTTTTTTGTTTCTCATTTCTATTTTCTTTTGTATATACACGATCACATTATTTAATTCATTAATGCGAACATAACTAACTAAAAATATAATAACAAAGCAAAATTACGTTTTCTCTCAATTGGTGTTCTTATAAATCGCTTCGCATTAGACAGCTAAGCCTGAAGATTTAATGGGATTTAGTTAAACGACAACTTGACATTAATGCTTAAAAAAAAAAAAAAAAAAAGAAAGGAAATTATTAGGTAGAGGAAAAAGTTTGTGTCGTTTAAGTCGTTTTATGGCAATTAAAAAAAAAATTTATATTTTGAATAAACTTTATTAAACCAAATATATGCCAATGTGTTCGATAAGGTTTTGCAATGTTTCTGGTGAAACCTTTATGCAATCACCGTAGAGCATCTCGAACGTCTAGAGCATCAGATCTCTCTTCAAGTCAGCTTTACACGAGTAAGAGTGGAGGGCAAAACAAACTGCAATCGGTCAGGTAAAGAATGTCTTACAATTACAATTACAAGCCACAGCGCGTGATCGTGCACATCAGTGTCGGCCTCTGAATTGTCAGGCGAGTCGCCAAATTATTGCATCTCCGTTAGAATGATGTTTAGGAAGGATTAGATTTGGTTATAAAAAAACATGCATAAGTCAAAGATGATTTGTTTTTAAAATAGTTCGCCCTTGGGATATACTGAAGATATTTAAAACGGTCACGAGCAATATCAGTGATTAAGCTGCACCGAATGACTGCAACTAATTAGAAGATTGAACGGGCGAATTATTGCAGGATGTAATCGGTCATTGCAAACGCCCTCGCAGCCACGCGTTAAAAAAAATCTCTAGTCCAATCTTCATCAACACACCGTAAACGACGATTAGTTTAATAAATTTTTATAATAAAAAACAAGTAAGAACATTCGGACAGTCGGACGAGGCCAACCATTACATATCCTACGCCATAGTGTGTAACGCAATTTTTATTTTTATTCTAGAACACAAAAATTATATTTTGTTTCTATATAAAGGCCAAAACACAACCCAATGTAGTACAAGTTTAATCTCTACATACGACAGGACTCAAAAATAGGCGTAGATGGCCCAAATTTTGTAGAGTTCAAATTTGTACGAAATTACAAAAAATTGGAATTTTTTGCTCTATAAAGAATCAATTTTCGTGAAAATCCGTGTTAGAGTAGGATCCAGAAAATAGGCCAGAAATAGGCGGAAGACAGGACTCAAAAATAGGCGTAGATGGTCCAAATTTTGTGGAGTTCAAATTTGTATGAAATTACAAAAACTTGGAATTTTTTGCTCTATAAAGGATCAATTTTCATGAAAATCCGTGTTAGAGCAGGATCCAGAAAATAGGCCGAAGTGGTCCACATTTGGTACACTTAATTTTTTTATGTGAAATTGCTATTTTTATATAAATCACGAAGTATTTCAAATTATACCCATTTGTCGTGTATGTTCAATTTTCATTATATGAAGGGGTTCGCAATCTGCCCCAGCCGGTCCAAGGTTTCCATACCAATTTAGAATGAACAGATACTAAACTATTTCGCCACTTTTGCTGAGAAATTTTGAAAATTACAATTTTTTTTCATATAACAACTTTTCAGAGTATGGCGTTGTTGAGTGATCGAAAAAGTGGGCCGATTCAAAGCATTTTCCATAGCGTTCGTCTTTAGGCCAAAACACGTCACCCGACCAAATTTCATCGAAATATCTCACAAATTACGACCCGTAGCTTGAACATAAATTTGCGTGGGCAAACATCAAACGGACAAACGGACAGACAGGCTTACATCAATTCAGGTAATGATTCTGAATCGAGCGGTATGGGTCCGTCTTAAGCCTTTCTGCGTGTTGCATACGACCGCACTAAGTTAATATACCCTGTACTACAAGTGGTGTAGGGTATAAACCGAAGAAACGAAACCCGCTCTCAACTTTTTTCACAAGAAAAAAACAAAATATGCTGACATTTTCATTATGAACAGTTTGATACTCGATTATAACTGAAATCTGAATATTTGGTTATTGACAGCAGAAAGCAGAAGCAATTTAAATAAATAAAAAGAAAAAAACCATTTTTTTAAATCTATAAAAACTAAAAGTTCTATGATATTTTTGAAAATATTTTAAAGTTGAAAATATCACTAATTATTGACACATTCAATGAATTCTCTACCATTCAAATGTCATTAAGTAACTATAAAAGACACTACGTGCTTGAAATTATATCTAATGAAGATTACTATCGAATTTCGTGAAGAACGCAACAAGAAGATTGAACCAATAGTTAACTCTTGATATTCTTCATTAATTTACTCGTATTTTTGCTTCCTAGAGGTAATGTTTTAGTTATAGATAAGTCTCGATAGACGATTCAAATGCGTTTTAATGTTTCATTAATGATGCGAATCTCAGAAAATATTTTTACCGTTTCTTCTTCTTTTTTAATGAGGCAGGTTGTTTGCATTTCCAAGACTTGCAGATAGTCTTGTTTATAGTAAGCCACAAGCAGAGCATATGCCTGCAGGTTATTTCAATTACTCGAGTATTTAGTAATTAATCGACGGATAATTGTTTACAAAATAGGCGGAGCTATGGAACAGACTTTGAAACAGCGTCGGTTAAAGTCTTAGAATTGAATCTTTTATATATTTGCTTGGAATAACTTTAAATGGATTTATTTAATAATTATTTTGTAAAGTTATTTTTAATAAATTTGGAGCAGCACCACTATAAGCTTCTGAAAGTGCTGTACGATGGTCTGCGGCAGCAGATTCCTTCAAATCAAACAACAAAACTGATGAATACCGAAAATGCAATCGTAAGCGTTCCAAGATTAGCGTCTGGATATGCTGAATAACTTAATAATACTAAATGGAACGCTATTCCTTTGTGTGAAGAAAGGTGAAAATCATCGAATCATTAACCGTTGCACATACAATGACATGTCGCATTACTTCGTCATTTTCGCATATAGATATCGCTGATTAAAATACATGCATGCACCTATTATATAGACGCAGTAATGTAAATCGATACTCCGATCTTAGGTATGAAATTAAGTTTAAAAGCAGGAATTTTTATATGATTAATCAAGCATTACATCTTTATTATAATGCGGCCACATTTTGAAATGTAAAAACAGTCATTAACTGTATGGCGAAAAGCAATTCAAGCATCGTAAGTCTAAACAGACCAAAACAAAGCAAGCAATCGTGTTAACAACCTGTTGTCGGTTCCCGTGTTGCATTGCTTTGCCATTCGTACGATCAAAACTTTCGATTTATTTGCATAAAGTACGAAAAAGGCGATGTCGTCTTCAACGAATGCAGAGACTATAGCAAAAGGAATAAATACTGTTTGCTGTTTGTTAGATGTATGTTATGCTTATTTTACATTTTGATGCGGGATAATACGGTTAATAAGCACTAGCTGCAGATACATAACTCACAATACGGTAGTAGCCGTCATAGTAGTTGTTCTCCTTTACATTTTCTATTCGGTGAATAATAATGGCAGTTAAACAGCCACAACAACAATGATTCCAACGAATTCAAGTAAATGTGGTAAAAAACACAAATTAAGATCGTTATTGGGTCAGATAAAACATTATCGTATATATATATATATATATATATATATATAAATGTATGTGTGTGTGTAAGCAAAAAAATGTTGCGGTTAAAGTGGCAAGTGAATGGTGTTGCCACCACACAATAATAACGAAAGCTATGATGATAATTCGCCGTTCGCCTTCTACCACTTGGCACACATATATATATATTTATATATTTATATATATATATATATATATATATACATATATATCTGGTATTTAGTTAATTATATTTTTATTTTTACAAAAATGAAAAAAGAAAAAATGTAGGCGATAAGAAATAAAAACAACACAAAGCCTGGATACTTTAGCATTTGAATTAAAGTATAAAAGAAAAATAATTTTAAATATTTTTATGGCTTACTAGCATTTGCACGAACGAAACTGTAGCAAATGTTTGACTTCATTCAATTTATTACAGTACGTGGGTTGAAAAGTTCGGAGACAAGAAATATAGATGTATGTATATATATATTCATCTTTTCCAATGCATATGAATGAATGTGTATATATATTCATATATGTATGTATATAGACATATATATAAATATAAAATAGATTTTAAATTTTGATTTAGAATTTTTCAAGATGTTCCCAGCCTTCAATCAATCAATCGTTACTGACGTATGGTCAAATCAAAAACTTCATCGGAATTTAGTATGTGTATGTGTGCACTTGAAATTATTTATCTATTTCCACTACGGATTTTAATGGAGATTACTATGAGAATACTACGGTTTTTCCATTTAAAACGCTCGAGCAATTAAGTTTTTTTTTTTCGCTTAAATTCGTAACAACTTAGTTGCTGTCGACATTAATTTATACAATATATAGTTATTTATAGTTGTAGTAGTAAACTATAGTTAATAAATAGTTAAAGCGATAACATCTCTTACTGTCGTAGAAAAAGTGCATTCTTTCGTTTTTAAAAGGAATACAAAATTCCAAAAACTGGTTATATTAAATTTGCTTCAATGGTTCTTCGGCTTTGTACACATTGACGGAGACTTTTGTTGTGAATACATTGTCCAGATCAGCCAGCGGATGATAGGCGTTATACGCCCTGCCACATCGAGCAAATTAAGGCTATCGTACTCAACAAATGTTGGTTGACAATTAGAGGCTTAGTTGGTATCGCGATAATAATGTTTTTATCAATTTTGAACAACCACATGGGTCTCAGTCACGTCACACGCAATAGTGCATCTTCTTGCACTACATTTTGACAAGAAATTTAACTTATGTCACCGTTCTGTAGCCTTCCTATTCGCACAATGTGCAACCATTCGGGTTCTGGCTGTTTTCAGAAAACCAATTCGTTTTGTTCGTTGCATTTAGTTCCTTAAGACTTCCAGTTGAACACAAAAACACCTTCTGAGGACGTCAGAGGAGCAGGATTAAAGCTGAACTAAAAATTGTCTTTTAGTTTTTTCTTGGATGGAAGTAAGCAATCGTATCGTTACTACTACAGGTATTGTAATAAAATGTGACGCAGGTAGAGTTAAATTGCAGTCTAAGACAAAAATGCAATCATTTGCATGAGCTCGAGCGATTTGAATGGAAAACTCGTATTGATTTTTGATCGCAATTGTTTGCCCCATAGTGTGTGCATCTATTCTTGATTAATGTAAGCTTCCGTCCGACCGTTCGTTTGTCCGCCTAGTGTGGAACTGCTTGCAATCGCAACAAATTGATTTTTTTGTCTTTCCAAGCGTGTCACCTGTGATAAAAACACTGTGCAGCATACAATCCAGATTTAGGTCGCACAAAATTCTAACGGTATGTTCTCAAATAAGAAAATATTTTAAAATATTTTGAAACTTTTTTGCTTGGCATCGTCCGCTGTTACCTCAAAAATAAATGTTATAGAAAAAAAGCTAATTGACCTTTTAAAAGGCCTATAAATTGCAATAAATAACGACACTCTCTCGGAGTAATCTACTAGATCAAGAGTGTTTAAGAGCAGTGAGCCTTCGAAACAAGAAAGAAGTTACACTCTTTTCGTAAAGGCTAACCACTAATTGATTTACGATATTTGACCGTAAGGTATAAAGGAGATCAATTGTATATTGTGCATACTGCATGGGCGGGTCTATGCAGCGATTTTGCTAATTTCGAAATTTCAATTTAGGGATAGAGAAAAAACCCATTTGAGGATCGAAGTTGTTATTCAAGGCCACACTTTTATTTCATGTTTACCATATAAGTGAAGCGACAAATAGATGTACCGCTATTCAGGATAATGGTTATGTGTACGCACCTTGCGTGCCTTGTCTCGTATGTTTCTGTTATTTCAAATATTTCACAAATCTGACATATCATCCACGATTTTATCGGGCTATGTATTGTGAGGACCCAAAGTCGTACCCTCGTTTTGGCCTCACGGACTCTCCGTCTCTGGGGAGGGGGAGTGCTAAAATAAGGATAGCTTAAGATAGAATAAGTAATAGCTTAGGAATAGCTTAGGAATAGAATAAGTGATAGCTTAGGAATAGATTAGAAATAGAATAAGTGATAGCTTAGGAATAGATTAGGAATAGAATAAGAAATAGTTTAGGGATAGATTAGGGATAGCATAAGATAGAATAAGTATAGGTTACGAGTAGGTTAGAGAAAGTGAGTTTTAGGCAGTCAATGCTGGGCCCTCGAGCCGGCAAGAAGTAGAAGTTTGGCTCTCGAGCCACTCGTGGTTGGGCTCTCGAGCCGATAAGTTGTAGTTAGGCTCTCGCGCCAGGGAGTCGAGTTAGTTTCATGAACATCAGTAAATGAATATCGCGATTAAATAAAAGTGATTGCGAGAAAACGAATACAAGGACAGCAGATTCCAATTTATAAACTCTGATGAAATTTACTAAATGGGATCAATTAATGAAAGAAGAATCAAAGACAGCCGAATACAATTGATAAACTCTGATGAAATTTACCAAATGCAATGAATTAATAAAAGAAGAATCAAGTGCCTGCAAATATAAATTTTCTTGTGTTTGCTTTCCTTCCCTGGGCCGCTGAGCTGCCCCAGCCAAAGGATAGGGACGAAACGGCCTCACAGTATATGGAAGGCTTGAATGTGCCTGCGTATGCTGATTCCCAAAATACTTGGGAGTATTGATAGGAAGACGATGTTTTGAGTTTCGCGGGACCAGTTAAGTGTGCACTCTTATCAACTGCTACAATCTGATGAAATGGTTAATATAAGACACTACCAACAACAATTAAACGATTTGAACCGTTCGAAATATTCAAAAAAGACTACACAAGGTCATTTATTATTTACATGACATCCGTCCATCCATCTAAACAGGGAAATCGGTCCGCAATACCTTGCAAGCTGTTAGCTGGGAAGGGTTAGCTCGCTCGGTGTATTCAATGAATTCGAGTTCTGTCGATTGTTGCTGAGACTTGCTGAGCAACGCTTCGCTTTTAAGGGGAGGTACGAAAATGGCTCGATAACTGCTTTCCCTCAAAGGAACAACAGTTTTTTTCTTTTTTGTGCGGTTTACACAAATTCACAAACAGATTAGAAAAATGCATTGCTAACGATGAGCTATATTTCGAATAAAATATTTTTTATCGTTTGCATGCAGTAAAAGTGTACGTGCTAGACAAAAGTTACGGTTTCATATGTACATACCTTGTGAAAAGAAAGAAAATATACAGTGTACAGAACATATAAAAAATGAACATAATCCTTCATATTTTAACATTAAGTTTTCAACAGCAAACACAACGACAGGCTAGCAGATGTTCGACGATGTATTTGCTCACAGCAAACTCTATGCAACTATTCCTCAGCTCTAGCAGATATTTGATACTAAACGTTTTCTTATTTTTACCGTTTTGCAAATTTTGATTTCTTTTTAAGAGACAAAGACAAGAGAGAGTCAGTGAGAGACAGAGAGAGAGAGAGAGAGAGAGAGAGAGAGAGAGAGAGAGAGAAAGAAAGTTTTTTCATCTTTTCTTATTCGACTAGTTTTCGCTATTTCATGCGTATCCCGCATGTTTCCTTTTAGTGCTGCTTTTCCATCTTTTTTCCCAGCTTTCCTCCGCAAAGTGTGCATTAGCGTAAAATACAATTTTCTTGGATACGAAAAACTAATTCCATCATACAAATTAATGTCTTAAATAATATTTTAATTAAACACCTTTGCATTTTTTACGGATCAAAAAATCGAAATAAAAATTTTTTATTAAACACTTCGATATAAGAAAACCCGCCTTTGCTTCTCCCTGTTACGAAACCTTCTAAAAAGATGTAATTTTCATAAGATTCATACCATGACTAGCATCAAGAAATCGTTTTGAATGAAAACTTTACCCCAAGAGCCCATGCTTATCCCTCTGTCCATCCGTCATTTCGCCTATGATTGACTTAAGAAATGCTGTTATTGCTTTATATTATATTTAAATAAATTGAATTAATTGCTTCGAATTCTATATAAAAGACACACAATTTTGTTGTGCAGTTTCGTTAATTGTTTTAACGATTATCATGTCTTGTCGAAGCGAATATTATAAAATGCACAAAAAAGGTCAATTGGTGGCACACAAGTTGACTTAAATCCAAATCTAAACAATAGCAAAAGAATTCTGTTCAACCATTGGTATAAGGCCTTGAGAAAAGAAAAACACATACACATGCACACAGAACATTGAAGTCAAAAAGTTATGCGATATTTTAATTAAACTCACGTGTAGCGCAGAGAAAACCCAGCATAAAACAAAGTCATTGTTGGCTGAAGTGATTTCTCATTTATTGTGAATATTCCTAAAATATTTGCTTTAGTAGTAGTTTCCCCAAGTAAATAAATCGTGATCCATTTAACGTAACATAAGGCATGTACGCGTCAAGGCGGTTTTATTGAACACTTTTTTACTTGCGGCCACAAAAACGAAGTTATATAAGAGCACACGACGGAAGCGTATTTCTTGACAGATAGCATGATTTGAAGGGCCAAGGGTCTCAATTGCATATTGTCTCAGTTTCATGAATGGAAGTAAAGCTTTTATCTATTTTCAAGTTCACAGATCAATCTACAAGATATATACAAACACCGAAAATAAATATAAAATCTTCACAAAGATTTTCAATGCGCGACTCCTTACACCAGAATTTTATCGAAAGGCGAAATTTCGAACCGACTTGTTTGTCAGTAATTCTGTTCGTTCTTCGAATTTGTAGCATACTACGTTGTCTTCTTGAAAGCATCTATTGGACACATGAAAACGGAATGCGAAATTATGCAACACCTAGAAGAACTTGAGGTAGATCCACCTGTTATTATACCGATCGATTGGGACCTCATTTCTGAATTGACTTAAGCTTGTCGGTCCGTCTTGTTTCTACATATTTTGATGATAACTGATACACTGACGAGTTTCGACCCAAGGGCGAACGTGCGCCATGGCTCTCTAAAGTGTTTTTATTTGTTATCCATTCAAAAATCTCACATCAATTTACGTGCACTTATCCCGTCGTTCACGAACGGTTTTTTTCGCAGCTATGAGTGAAACCAGGGTTGGATGAAGCTACCAATAATCAAAGTGCGGAGTTATTTTTCCAAATGAAAGTTGAAGCTAGTCTTGTCACTTCATCAAGCGACAAGACTGACAAACTGATTGGCGGTGCAAACTATTGAGACCTAAGTTCGTCCCGGCCGACCGTAAATGAAAATCCCTATAAAATATATTTGACTTCAATTGTATCGTACCACTAATCAAAATTATAAGTTGGCTACTAATTAATACTTGTCCTTACTTACTTAAAATTTGACTCGTAGTCGAAGAAATCGCAATCGTAAGCTTAGAGATATGCATTGCAGTCCATCGCTTGCTTCTCTACACAAGGGAGAGAAAGGGGAACTCAATAACTTTTATGCGATTTTAATAACTTTGTAAATATATTGGGTTGAAAACAAGTTCTGCTTACATAAAAGTTTAATAATTTTATGCCTCCCAAGGATTTTATTTTATTTATTTATTTACTCTTTTATTTTAACGCACATAAAACTGGCTTCAACGCCCGAGGGACGTAATGCTTTTGCGACAAACTTGCTTATACGCTGTAGATATAATTTAACAAAAACCAAATAAGATTTAATGTTGGATGAAAGTGGCAGTTGAAGCTAGCGGGTCACCTGTGACATCAAACCTCTTTTATATGTCACACCAAAGAAAACCGTTGTCACAAAAAGTGGTTTTAAGGCCGCCTTATTTTACTGGAATTAATCTGGTCAAGCCGTGCGAAAACGGGCAGTCCGTAGATAAGCTTGTCGGTCGATAAGTAGGATAAGTGAAAGCGATAACCAATTGCAGGTCTATAAAAAAATTCGTAGCGTTTATGATGAAAATGCTTTATCACAGTCAGCAACAGACTTATGGTTTACACGTCTGCCTTTTGATAATGATTTCTGTCGTCTGGTGGTTGATAAAATGGATGAAAACTTTCAACCACAGTTGAGGCAGACATCGATGCGGATCTAGACATTTGCGAAAATCCACTTTTGAACTATTGTGACATGACTGCATACGAAGAGACGGTCCATATATCGGTATCGCGCTACTCAGGAGCGAAGTATTCAATGATTTGTATTTTCGAATTAAAAGTAAATCGTTTTCTATTTTTAAAAATTTACTAAAACATATGTACGCTTACATATATTCGACTACCTGTCCTTGTGATTCTTCTCATCTTCTTATATTTCAAGTTAGTCCAAATATACTAAGCTGCGCACAATAAGGTCCGGTTCTAACGCGCCTTTTTTTAGTTCCAACATCCAACACAAATAAAGAAATACTTTTACGTTGACGTCCACCCTGTGTATGAGGCATTGTACGACAGCAGCAATCAGAAATAGATTCAGAGAATAGATTACAAAAGACTTCACTTACTTCGATATGAGCGGAATCCTCATTTAATATTTTCGCAAGGAAAAAGTCTTCTTCTTTGCAAAGCCAAAACATCGTAAGCTAAAATGGCGACTTACGGTGTTTCTCTGCTTTGGAATCAACAAATTCTACGAATGCCTGATTGATTGACTACATTCGCGCACACAGTTTGCACGGTCAACCTTCTGTCAGAGCAATGTCATTTCTACCGGTCGCATTTCGTATCAGAGTGAAGCTGGATGCATCCTGTCCCAATTATTTGGCAATTGATCCCATGTAAGTCCTAAGATATGTTATGTTTTATAAAACATGAAGCTATCGGTGTCTTTAAAATGTGCATTGCATTGCAAGTAGTGGAGAACATGTGCAATAACCCCCCCCCCCCCTCTCTCTCTCTCTCTCTCTCTCTCTCTCTCTCTCTCTCTC
>KK502412.1:1912428-1926627 GCA_000688735.1 Glossina austeni | reverse complement strand
TAAGATATGTACTTACTTTTACTGCATTTCTTTGTTTTTTTTTTTTTTTTTTTTTTTTTATTTTAATTTTATGCTAAATTCAAAAACAAATCAAATTTTCTGTTTAGAATTCTTAGTTAAACATAAATTAGATAAGCCTGGCAACAAGTCGTCAAAAGATAACCGTTAAGAAATTAACTAAAACAATGATTAGTAAATTCGTGATGCCACTATAGTGAAAAGCCTTATATTTTGTTTTTTATATATACTTACTTAGGTGTTTTTTTCTTTTCTTTTCTTCTCTTTTCCTTTCTTAGTAAAACTTTCATTTAACAAACAAAACAAGCTAATAAATTAACTTTATTTTCTTAAAATAAGTAAAATCATTAGGTTCGGCTTTTGTGTTTACTAAAAACTAAATTTAATTTATTTAACTAAAATAAGAAAAAAAAAATTTGTTAATATTAAAGTTTCTCTGTAGGGAACTAGAAATTTTGACAAACTCAAAAAATGTTCTTCCACTTATTTGAAACGGAAAATGCTGTTGGCAACACTTCTTCGAGCAAACAACAAATTTTCTAAAAATCAGGACTCAACATCAAGTAAACAATGAGCCATTTTTCTACCAAGATCAATTCGCTGCTCGTGATCAGTCGTGGTTGTTTAAAGTGCTTGAATGGAAGACTTTCTTCAGCCAATGGAAGAACTATCTACTTCTTATGTAAATATAAAAGTGTGTGGTGGCGGCAACACTGATATGCTGCTAAACGATTCATGTGTCAACAGTTTGCTTGATGCAACAGCTGGCTCTGGCCTAATTTTACCCAATATCGAAGACTTGAAAAGGTCGGTGATAAAGAAAGTCAGAGTATATAAAAAATGTTGCTCTCATCGAATGCACTCCGATACAAGATCTGACAAAGTTACTGATCAAGAATACATTTTATGCGTCGCATACATTTGCCAAATCCATTATCGTGGATAGAAAAATTAGTTTAAAATTTTGAAATGTCTTCTTAAATAATGTACCTTAACAGAAAAACCAAAATAGTTAAAACGTTATTGTCGAGCGACACCAATTCCTAGTTCGCTTAATCGGAACTTTGCATTTATTTTCCTCATCAAATCATAAGAATTTGAGTTTTGTGCCCCCCCAATACTTGCCTTCTCAAGATTTTGGTAAGAAAGGTGTTGGTGCTTTTTTTCCATACATACCAAAACAACGTGAAGGAGTGATGGAGAAAAGGAGGAAAGCGACAAAAGAAAGCCAGTACGTTGGGAGGAGCACAGTCCACTACAATCGTAATTAAAGTATGATCTACCGAACTAGGAATTGAGCCTGGATATGCCGACTTGATAGCCAATGTTTATGTAAAAACGTTCGTGTGGACAGTTGTTCAAAAAATGGTGTCCAGACCAAACGACTTCGTTTCCCCGATTTTTAGCGAGAAGTATTAAAATTTAGAAATTATTTTTTAATGAATGCAGTGATCTTTCGCAAAATACATTTTTATATGGAGAGCGATGGTATAAATAGCCTTATCCAGCCCAATGTATACTAAATCACTTGTTATCTAACGTATATTAAGTTTTTACGGATGTAAGCATCACCCGGAAGGAGTCAAAATAGACCCACGTTTTATTATATCGATCGATTCAGAATTAGTTTGTGATTCGTCCTAAGCTTGATCATGTGTATTTGTGGTCACCCTACACGTTACATTTTTGAGATATATCAATAAAATTTAGTACCCTATCGAAAATAGTTCTAATTGATCCAATTTTACGATCAATCCCCATATAACGCCTTATTTTAAAATTGCAATTTTCGAGAATTTTCGACAACACTCGCTGATTGGTATGAAAAATTTGCTGGGCTGGGGCAATTTTTTTAAACGTCTCATATTATCGCTCCTCTGAAAATTGAATTCTTGTATGGTAAAAAGGTCTGATTTTCAATATTTCCTGATGAAAATTGATCCATAAGAGAAACTTGACGTAGAAATGAACCTTCCCGAATTTGGACCATCCAGGTTTATTTTTTGGAAAGCGCCCCATATAAGGACTCTCTCTCTCTCAAATATCTTAGAAGTTTCAGTTTAAACGTAATAATACATAGGCAATGACTAGAGGGCCAGACGTCTGGAAATTAATACATCCTTACGCCTCAATAGGTGGAGTACATGAAAATTGCAGTAAAAAAACAAGAGAGCAGGTAACAACATTACAGTTGGCAGAGGGTGCATCATTAAACATCGCTTCGCCTAATAGAGTTCTTCATACAGCGTGTTATTAAAACAAGGTGCTACGTGGGAAGTGGTTGAAAAAGCATTTTGATACGAAACATTTTCTACAGCATTTTTCTGTGGACCAGCATTTTTCGGTGTACGAAATTCAATCAAAATATCCGCGGCCTGTAGGTTAGACAAAAGCAAATATGAGGAATAGACAGGCGGACAGACAGACGGACAGACAGTCAGACGAGCTTATGCAAATGATTCTGAATTTGGGCGTTCCATTCATCCGCACAAAGTTAATGTACAATATTTGTACCATAATTGGCGTAGGATAGCAAAATCAAAAAGGAACACACAAAATATTTCTGCTGTTATTTATCCCAAAGAAATAAATTCTTGGATTAAAGTAGGATAGGAGCACTAAAAAATAGTTAAAAATGTAATATTATTATGATTAGCAATGAAACTGTCGATAACATTTCAGTTCTTTTTCTTCTTCTTCTTCTTCTTCTTATTCTTTATATTCATAGTTTATGGAAGTATTTAAAATTCTTGAAATGTTTTCCTTAAAAAAAGAAAAGAAAAAAGAAAAGAAAAGAGATACCTAACGCGTTACGCATGCTTATGAGGTCATTTGCGTGATTTTGCAAGACAAGCGTATTTCAATCCATCCTCTCTCCTCTATTTCTATAACTTTATGTTATTATTATCATTATTATTATTATTATTATTATTCTTATGATTCTTGTTATTATTACTAGTATTAACCTTATTATGGGTTTGAATATTGTTCGTTGTTGCTGCCGTTATGGTGTGCGATGGCACATTTAATATTTTATATTTGTTTTTCTCTTTGTCTAATTTTAAAAAATCAAATAAAATTTTATCGGAAAAATACTCGTTCTTTGTGGATTCATTAGCTGGCTTAATTAAAATTTATGTTTACTACAAAATTTACGTTCGGTATAAAGTGAAATAAAACAGGTAAGGCGCGTATATTCCATGATGCACCGAGCATTTTAGGCAAAATGCATTGCCATTAGGTTGGTTAAAAAATATTCAGCCTTTAGAAATGATCATCATACAATTTATTCGACAAGCTTCATATGATTTGAAAACGTTTAAGATGAAAGGAGAAAAGTAGCGCTCTCTTAATGATGCACATTTACGTTGTGAGCCCCTTGATATCATTTGCATAAGACTGGCGGACGTGCTTAAATCGATTCGGAATTCGATACTGATCAAAAATATATATACATCATGGGATCTCTGAAGTTTCCTTCTGGTCGTTGCAAACGTTTTGACAAAATGACTATACCCCTCATTCGCCTTTGTGAGTAGAAAAACACTTTTTCACATACGACCGCTTAATTCTTCTCAATAACAACATCCAAATAATGTTAAGGAAATACGATTCACCCGAAAGATATAGGCAAAGTTTCCAGTCCACTCCGAAATCGAAGTTTCGAAACATCGCAGTACGGCAGGATTCCAGATACTACTCCTTGTACGCGTCTTGATCGAAACACGATTTTTCAAAACGGCGCGCAATACAATTTCAACAATTTTCATATGCGCTCTTGTACACAGCTACACAGCGTATGGGGTGTAAGAGTGTAATAAATTTGTTCGAATGCATGAAACACCCAGCAGAACTTATTATAATACGGAATCATTTTCTGGATTGATCTATGCTTGTCCATCCACCGATCCATCTGTCTCGCTTGCTATCTTGTGTTCAATTTACAGACCGCAGGGATCGCAGGGACCGCAGGGACCGCAGAGTCCCTTGACAGTTGCCAGTTTCGCCATTTTTGATAAGTTTTCGAGAACAATTTTTCTTTGATAATTACATGCATACATGTTTAATAATCTCGCCGAATGTTGCTATTTTACTGTCTTTCCTTGCTTTGCCTACTACTACTACTACTACTACTACGCCTGCTTCAGTGGTTACCCCTTTAAACAAATTTGAATAATATTATGATAACAATAAAATAAATCGCGCAACAGAGCAATTGGCTAACTAGCTATGTGACAAGTGGCGTCATCCTGTTGAAAATAAATGTCATCCATACCCATAGCATGTAAATGAGGCCAAAATAAGGCCAGTCAAATTATGACCACCGCCACGCAAGAAGCGCACCAAGGTGTCTGTTCAAGAGATTATTCGACAGCCGGACGAAAATCAATTTCATCGCTTACAATAATTTATTTGAAAAAGTCGTAATCTTGTTCACGCAAATGCAGTAACGGTATCTAACCAGCGAATGTAAAGTAAATGAATTTGAAATTCTCTGAGTTTTGATTCGTCAAATGTCGTGGCAGTGACAGCTGATACCCAATTCCATAGCGAATCTTCTCGGTTTCCAGCGTATTCCTTAATATTCGACAAGGAAAAAATAAAAAAATAATCTTGTAATGAATAAATTATGAGTGTGTGTGTTTTACGCGATTTTTGCTCAAATGATCTCAAGATTAGGGCCTTCCAAGAAGTTATTCATCTCTTAAATGATTGCTAAGAAATAAAATAAAATGGCGCTACGTGTACCTGAAAGGCAAATCAATCTCACACCAAAAGAATGCACCGCCGAAAAAATATCAAAAAAAATCGAAAAAGAAAAATATTTTTTAGTAATGATGAAAAAAAAAAAACAAATATGAAAAAAATAAAAACAAACGCAGCACGATATAAATCAATTAAATGCCAATTTTTCACATGATTTGGAAAAATATGAAATTATATCTATCTGTGTGCAGTAAAACGAATTGAAGTAAAATAACTCATTTGTATGTAACTATGTGTGGATTATAGATAATCGAATCTTAACCACCAGCATAAATCAAGCCATAAATTACAATTTGATTTTTTTCTCTTTTTTTTTTTTTTTTTTGAGAAAATTGTTTATTTCTTTCCATCATTGTTATGTGATTGACCAAAATGGCACATAGTCTTGTACTCTTGAAAATATTAAAGTTCAAAATTTTGAAATATCGCATAATATAATGGAAAAATGGGAAAAACTCTAGCAAGCGATTGTCATAAATAATATGCAATACAATCAGTCTCGCACTATGATCGCAGCAGTTTGAATTCCCAAAATTTCTCGTCACTCAACAGGAAGACGGACATACTAAAAGTTTGGAATAAATATATTGCAAATAGGAAGACGTTAAGGCGCAGGATATAATGAAGTAAAAGTTTGACCACATATTGACGAGGGGAGTGCTGCTTGGGTTCACTAAAAAATCATTCAATTCGTCAATATCTGTTAGAATATCTATAAAGTATTGAGCTTATGCCTGCATAGATGAAAAGGTAGCAAACGCCGATTCCCAAGTCTGTGTTTGCAGGTTCAAATCTCAAGAGCGATAGAGTTCATCGCGACGTCCTTGTGTAAATCTCTTTTTCCTCTAAATTTCTACTAATTGACCTAAGACACGTTATACATTTCGAGAAGTACCGCGCTGATTAATATCGTTTATATATATATATCGTGATTATCTATCTGCCCGTAGTCTATTCATTGCGCTGGCCGAGAAAAAATACATTTCCATGTACTAAACCATAGTGAAAGCCATCGCCGTCTTAAAATGTGTTTATTGCATCAACATTTTTAAGTCTAGTCTTTATTACCTCGATTATCGGGACTATTACTTTGATAGTATTACATAATCTATATAAGCATTCCGCTACTAACATATTCCGCTACCACAAAATTCATATGCGATTTGTGGTATGTTTATACAGTAGAAATGGAAGGGAGATCTATTTTTAGTACTTTTCTTCTTCTTCTTCTTGGAGATAAAGACATGAATATTAAATTGGATATGCTTTGATTGCCACAAGTTACCCAACTCTTTAAGCAGCGTGTATGCGTTTACTCTTGTGGCTATGCCAGTCCATATGCATGTCTTTGTGATGAAAACAGGATCACTAAATTTCCTTCTTATCACTAGGCTAAGTTTAAAATTGATGTCTGGAACCGCTTACAATTATCACAAAAAAAAAAAAACATATATCGAGCTTGCATTCACAATCAGCAAAAAACTATATATAATGACAGCAGAGGAAATGCATATGCTTTTTACTTAATGCGCTTACATACTAGGTGCTGCGAATACGATTTCAAAATACCGTACTATATACAGTAGTGCATATATGTCGAAATAACATACGCAAACCTATGCATATGCTTTAGTATAGCCACTATTTAATCGCCTAAGCCTGAGTAATGTATGCAAAAAATTGAGATCTTAAAAAAATATAATTCGTCCTATATTTTGAATACCGTTGGAAATAATTAATTTCTTTCGAGCAATTGTTCGGAAAAATGAACGTTATTTTAGGCAAAAACTAGTTGAAACACTATCGTGGGCCACGGCCCACCATTAAATATCCTACACGACTCCAAAAGTATTGATTTTAAAGACTATTCAAAATAAAGGAAAAAATGGCCCGATCCGAACTATTTTCAACGGCATTTGTCCTATCAGCCTAATAAATTTTATCAAAATATTTTAAGACACACTGTAGGTTAAATACAAGAAAACAAGAAGGACATACGGACAGACAAACCTGGTTCGATTCAGATAATGATTCAGAATCGATCGGTATAATAAAGGATGAGTCTATATCAAGTCTCTATGAGTGTTCCGTACATTCACACAAACATAATATACACTTGTAGGACATGCGGTGTAAGGCACAATCATTTTAGAAAAACTTCTACAAATTTCCAAAAACTCATTTGTATATTTAAGATCGACAATTTGAAGCATACACCTGCATTCAGTGCAATCAGCGTTGGCGTTATTATAATATAAACACCAAAGGCCTGCGATAACTTCAATGTTTTCTCTCATATTTTTATGAAATTCGTTTACAGTTTTAAGAAAGAAGACTTTGAAGTTTAAGATTTAATTCTTTCAATAATTCCTGTAGCGTTTTAGAGTATCCTACTTAATCACAGATGTCAAATGACAAGAATTTCTACGTTAAAAACCTTTGCAGCTCCCAGCCAGAATTTCACTAACATTGAATTTTCATCTCACTTTTGTCTTTTAAAGCATAATTGAGAAAAATCAATCATTTATCAACAATAATAACAATAATAATAATAATAATAATAACAAGAAGAAGAAGAAGAAAATGTCTTTCAATATGTAGTGATTATCGTCTCAATTGGCACCGACTCGATTTCTGGTTCGTTGTTTTTGTTCGTTGTCAGTAACACCGCGCACACAAAAGCCCGTATTTCTTGCTAACATTAACGGTAACTGAGTTCAGACTGACTGCATGTAGAAGTTCAACTTTGCCGCACTACCACCATCAATTTCTGTTATTAATACACACTTACACATTAATATTTCTTTTGCTTCTTTCCAATACCGTAAGTGTTTTGGTTTCTTTACGCTGAATGGCTGGAAATCAGGTTTCCATGACTCTTTAGGGCACTGTTATGCACGCATGCATTATAGCTTGCAGTTTAGTTTTTTTTTTCTGTATGTAAACACATTTTTCTATTTTCAAGCCCACACACACACACATACACACACGCAGATGCTGATTCTAGTGCATGTGCTCGCCCTATTCGTATGGCAACACAGAGAGAGGCATTGAGGCAAAAATCTCAAAGCTCTCTTGTACATCGGGTAGGGGAGAACATTGAGAGTATATTAAATTTTGTAATTATTCGATAACCAGTTATCGGCCTAACGTGTGTTACCAGTATTTGGAGAGATTTTCATTACATTAGTTTGTGAGATCTGTTCTTTTTCTATGTATAAGAGTGCCTTGAAAACCCTTATTTTTATCTTTTGCTTTTTGGAGCTTTTGTTTCTAACAATTCCCATCGAGTGTAGTAGTAAACGTAAGGCAGTTGTTTTAAGCCTTGGTGCCGTTCTCATTAAAAGTCGATTTCAAGTAAGGAATACCCCAAGACTCATGCACGAGGTCAATAAATTTACAACAAAATAGTTCAATTTATCGAAAGCTCTCGATGGAGAGAAGTGATCCAACTTTCTTTAATTTTGAACCTCTCAGTTTTACGCAAAAATATAAAAACTGTAGCCGAGAAATTTATTTAAAGAAGGAAAATATCAGACCGAGATGCTGGGGCATATGAAGCCCTTTTTAACAGATCGGTTTGCAGCTCAATAAGACACGCGAACAAACCCCATCCTTCAAGCAAACGGAGAAGGGTTT
Source organism: Glossina austeni (assembly GCA_000688735.1). Taxonomy (NCBI): domain Eukaryota; kingdom Metazoa; phylum Arthropoda; class Insecta; order Diptera; family Glossinidae; genus Glossina; species Glossina austeni. The sequence continues at coordinate 1,918,203 of KK502412.1, read as the reverse complement.
ACTTTAGGTAAGAAAGCAAATAAAACGCAATCAGAGTGAAGAGAGAACAATGACGCCGCCAAAAAGGAAACTTTTTCTTGCTCGCTCTAACTTGCTCTTGTTTTTAAGCTTTCAAATCCGTGACTTAATCCGTGATATTTGTAATTTCTCAAACACTTGATGCTAATGCATAGAAATACGTTTTGCAGCCTTCTTATTGTAACTATATCTAGTATCGTGAAGAGCAGAGCTCGGGCTTGTTCAGCATTATGCTTAAAACATTTAACCGATTCTTTTTCCAATTTGTTTAATTGCAAAGTTGTTCGAACTATGACGCCAAGCGTCAAATGTGGAATTTCTATATATATTTCTATACGATCTTAATCCTAGAACTCATGACCTTGATTCTTAATCCTTCATATATTAATTTATCAAAAGATGCCTACGTGGACTTGATGACACTTACGTCACAGAAAGTCGAATGTTCGTCTTGTGAGCGTTACGAGGGAAGCCCAGTTTTACTTTGCGTACACCTGCTATGCATTGCTTGAAATTGATCAATTTTCCAACTCTTCTTGTAAACCTTCAAGTAAAGTGTTGCTTGGTCCAATTAATTTGAAATACCCCCTGCACTCTGTGCCGACACTCTGTGATGACAATCCGACTAATTTACCGTTCTACCGCTTTAACTATCAATTATTTAACCCCGTTTATTTTGCATTTAAAAAACCCTAACGATTATTATCGTTTAGGCCTCTTTCCCGACTCGGTCAACCGCATCAAAATGTTAATAATATATACCTTATATTCATTTCAGTTCAACTATATTTCCTTTTACTTAATTAATAATAATATTCACGTATATGTTAACTATAATATTCAATACTATTAATATAATTAACGTTGTATACTATAACTGGTTGGTTTTCATTGGCCAAATAATGAAATAAATAAATAAAAAGTTTATCAGATTTTTCATCGAAACGCCAACGGAATGCATTAAGCATTAAAAGTTTAGCGAATGTGTCATCGAGGCGCCAATTTTCATTAAAAGAATTATTCAAGCCACCCAAAACAATGCTTTATTCCGGTTACTTGAGTTTCTTCTTTGCTTATAATGCTCTTCTTTAAATCATTTCTTGTCTTGTAGTCAATGGGCAAATTTTTTGCTTTTAATTTAAAGAGCAAAGGCTTACTACAAATTATTAAAAAGTCAAGGCAATGTCATAAAACGAAAAAATAAATAAAATATCAATGTATTTGTGATTTGAAGAAGATTGAAAATATATATATATATATACATATATAAATAGGCACGGAAAAGTTAATGGTCGATATATAAAAGGAGGTATTAGTGCAAGCACCTGGAAAACCAATAGACGAAAAACTTTATCATCTGGAAAATTTGCGTGCAGATAATCTCGTAGTGATGCGTAAGCGACGCATTGGATATATGAGAGAATTGAATAAAAAGAAGCAGAAATGGCTGAAAAATGGACATGGAACATATAGCCAATTGGCCGATGAAAAGGAATTTTTTGAAATTTCCAACAAGTGTCCAGATATTGTGTGTCATTTTTATCGCGACGGCAATGAATGTTGCCGCGTCGTCGATAGTCATTTGAACGTATTAGCTGGAAAGCATATTGGAGCGAAATTTTGTAAAGTGAATTTGGAAAAATCACCATTTTTATCAAAACGCTTGCGCATGAAAGTCATACCAACAATTGTTGTAATTAGAAAAGGGAAAATTGAAGATTTCATCGTCGGTTTTTCCGACTTAGGTAACTGTGACAATTTTGGAACGGACATGCTTGAATGGCGACTCGCTCAGTCCGGTGTCATTGGTTATAAAGGTGATTTGATGACACAGCCTGTTATGAAAAGGAAATTCTTTGAAAACCGTGCTCAGATGAATATGCGCGACGGCTATGAGCCCGATGGTTCTGAAACTGACTCCCACGATTAACAGAAGAGACAAAACGATTGAAATGCGTGTGGATTCATTTTGAATGATTTATTGTTGTTATTGCTATTATCGTAACATCTTTGCATTTCAGTGGCAATGCTTCAAATGTCTTTACACGATACTGACCTGGAGTTTTTTGCTGCGTTATACTTACAAACTATATCTTTTTCAGTACTTTGGCGTAAAAAAAAAAAATAAAAAAATAAGAAATCCATTCCAAGTCTTTTTTATTTTCTTCTTTATTTAATTTAAGTTTATATCGAAAGGACAATTAATTGCGTTTTTTTTTAATCACAGCAGATTCGCAAAAGTGATTAGCTTCAGGAATTGTGATAGAACGCTAAAACCAGTAAATGCTGGCATTCCGGTTGCACATATCCAAGTTGTTCGAATTCCAATGTGGAGTTTCTATATATATTTCTATACGACCTTAATCTTAGAGTTAATGACGTTGATCCTGTTGTTCATATATTAATGAACGATTAATAAGGATATATATTAAGTTTGTGCGACATCTAGGATGACTTGTTTCTTTTTTTATTATGTAATGAACCAAATAAAGGGATATCTACTATGCGTGTCAACGGTGAGAGCCTGAGAGGCGTGGAAGGAGACAGGGAAGCCTGGGAGATTTATACGCAATCAGTAAGTGCCATGTTTTTGGCAACTGAGCACACAGTATAGCTAGGAAGTTGCCGACTTAATACTCGCGCTTCTCAACTACTCAGTTAAGATAGAGTTGAGTTGTTCTGTCATACGATGCTATTCAAAATTATTTTTTGGGTCGATGGTGGCCAGCCCCTCGGAAATATTTTGATGAAATTTTTTGTATTAACCATGCGGATCATTTTTATTATTCTTAAATCCCCAACTTTTATTAGTTGCTTGAACTTGACGTAATTGCATTCGTCAAATAACGTCCAATAGAATAGGATTTGGACTACAGTCTGTAGTAGCAGTTAATGCTTTTATACCTTGCAACGAAGAATGGACGCGTATTCGATGCTTGTGAAAACGTTTTCAACACCTAGAGGGAAGCTTCAAAAACCCCACAAATTATATATACTCTTGGTCAGCATCAAATGGTGAGGCGATTTAAGCGTATCCGTCTGCCCACCTGTGAACAAACGAAGTTATCGTCTTCGAATTCGACATACGCATTGACATTGAGAGTGGACCAAACCTCTTGATGAGACTGAAATGTTTTCTCCGCCCGCATCGATTGGATTAACTCTAGAAACATTCCTCGTGCATGTTTACTCGGTCATAATAAGGCGGACATATCGTCGATAAAGAAGTTTTTTATTCAGTTCTACCTCTATGGCCAATAAAATGGAAATTATTTTATCAGCTTTGCGATCCAAATGCTGTAGGAAAGTGAATGCAAACTAAATCGAAGCATGCCGGAATAGATGCTAATATTGATGCTCAACTTGTGCAAGTGATAAATCTAATATGGCCTCACGCAACGGAGGCTCGAAAATGGCCGTTTGTTGGAAAGGAACTTCTTTGATCTGTTGGTGTATATAATTGTCACCGCAGCCATTTTAGGTCTGCAAATTTCGATCTCAGGCATTGATCTAGCAACGTCTGATAACGTTTAGTCCAAGCTTGCATTTAAAAGCTTATCTCGTAGAATTGCTTCCCACTAGTTGCACCTTGAAAGCTTTCATCATGTGATGCAAAAGGAGATTTTATGCGTATAAGCTGGGCGCTAGTAAGAGAGACCATTCGAACATGTTTCAATTTAGTTGGTTTTCCCTTACTTTCGCGATTTGTTACTAGCAACTCGAGCACATCGTTGCCTATGTTGCCGTCTGCATAAGTATTGCAGAAAAAAGTTGTCATTAAAAATATATTCACTAAAGAAAATCATTTTTGACTCAGCTGAGGCCACTCACAGCTGCTCAATCGTCTTTGTGCAATGTGAATATTCTGTAATAACTCTTCCACGTACTTTGCAGGCATCTTGTTTTCAATTTTTTGATTTAAAATTTGGTTCCTTCCATAGAAATTCCCTTGACTTTTATGGCATTACGGCTTCCAACTAAAACCGATTAATACCCACAACCTTGAAAATGTGCGCTCCTACGCTTCAAAATACTTGTTAAGTGGGGTTTCTCTTCGCTTCGGGTTTCCTTCCAAAACTTCTACTACACAAAGCAATCGCGCAGGCAAGAATTCAACGGAAACATATCTTAACTTAAATCTTTTTTGCGCTGTTTTCTTGAATCCTTTTACTTTATACCGCAACAGATGGATCAATAGAGGTCAGCCTTCCTGTCCACAAAAATTACACTTTTTATTATTTGGACAATGATTTCAGGTTTCACCAGATAAGATGGAAGACAGCTTTCTAAATAAACAGTTGCCGCATAGATGGCTTGGTAATCGCGTTCAGTGCTTTCATTAACGTATTCTCCGCATATGCTTTATAAAGCTTTTTCGCCAACAAATGACATCAGTTTTTCCTTTGTTATTATTTAACCTCTTTATGGAATAACGGATAAACACACCTGCACCACTGCTTATTGATAGAACAAGCACTACCGACATTTTACTTTTTTCTGTTTACCTTTACAGACTTTATTTCAATTTCATTTTATTCGGTTTCCGACAAACGTTCTGGAGAGTTCTGTTCAACGTTTGCAAATGTGTTTGTCTGTAGCACATCATTCTAAAGCATAGTCTAAAACTCAACGCAGGGGATGTCAAACAAAAGGATGACTCGATTTACAATTTGAAAATGAAGCCATCTATGCGCATGGAAATAAAAAAAACAGTGGAGTGAAACTTGTCGATGCTCCCGACAAAACTATTTCCACTTACGTTGAGCAAGAATGTGTTTACTTTATGCGGCCTCAGAAGCATTCTTGCGGGTGTGGCAAGTTTCTTGAACAAAATGCCTACCGATACCTTTCGGTGATGGGGATAACAGCAACCATCACCACTTTATTACTTTACCGCTATAGTTATACAAACTAAGAGCAGTGTCTACATACCCCGCCTTAATTATATAGGGCTATTGGTATTTAAGGGCAAATCGTTAGTCGAGTTTAGTTCTTGAAATTTTACATCGAGGTTTACTAACAACGAATTTATTTACTCGCTCAAATAAATTATTACGACCGGATAAATCCGGGAAACCATTTCAACTCTTCTGAATATTGTGTGACAATCTAATCGGGCGATCACTTTGCAGTCTCTAGTGATATTTCCCTGGCTAAGACTGAATTATTTCTATTACAGTTCTCTTCTCTCTTCATTTCTTCCGTTATAATAAGTGACAAAGAAAATATGAACAAAACGGTTCAGCAGCGGAAAACTTAAATGTCATTCGCTAACTGAAAGGGAATAACTTGTAAGCCTTTGTAACATTAAAATAATGTAAATAGCATGTGATAGTTAGTAAAGGGTAACTAACAGTGAAAACACTACCAGAGATCTCGCAGATCTTAGTCTTGATTTCAGGAATGTGACCAGCAACTCCATGTAGGAAAGGCGGAGAGAGACTGCATAAATAACATCCAGTCCAGTCGAGCGATCCGCTCCATAACAACAATAAGCAACAAAATCATAATTTTTACCAAGTCTATTATACCCGCTACCTTCATCTTATAATACGAGTATGGAAATTTTCATTATTGTATGTGTTAATAATAAAAGGTTTTTTTTTTTTTTTGGTTTTGCAGACCGCCGTTCATATTGTGACCGCGACTGTGTCGTTTCTTTGGTTTGGTCCACTCTCAATGTCAATGCGTATGTCGAATTCGAAGACGATAACTTCGTTTGTTCACAGGTGGGCAGACGGATACGCTTAAATCGCC